>JAJKFL010000427.1:24371951-24652003 GCA_021186555.1 Reticulitermes speratus | reverse complement strand
TTGAGTTTTGTATGGTAGAGCTAGTGTCCACATCACTGTTGTTGAGAAAACTTTATTTTGGCCCACATTGTCCCAGTTTGTTATATAATATTAATTAAATTCTATAAGATCAGCAAAGTGAAGAATACCTTGTGGTTGCAGTGTGATGAGCTTTCAGACAGTGACTTTATGTCTAGAATAAAGTTTGTCAATGCCAGTTAGGTAAACAAGATCTTAAAGAATTTTTACAAAAAAATGTGTGTATTCTAAGGTGAAGTGTACGTGTCATTCTAAATTACTTGTATGTCGCCATGTTTCGAATAAGTCATCAAAATCCTGATACTGAATTTTGATCTCAGTAATAGAGTTTCTGAAATGTGTTATGTTGGTAGATCAGTCTGTTGATAATGAAGTACCTGTTGAGCAAATGCAGTTACTTCTGCGGCTATGTGGGGACAAGGCGTCTGTCACACAGCCTGTTGTGCATCTGCCATCAGCACTAGAAGTGGGACAGATGTAGAAGATGATTGGAAGGCAGGACCGATTCTGTTCATGTTGCCTGGAGTGGAGGGCATGGCGAGTGTCCTGCAGCCTCTCGCCAGAAACCTGAAGTACCAGGCGGTATGCCTACAGCTGGGCTACAGTCACATGGGACAGACTGTTCAGGACATGGCACAGGCTCTGCTGCCGGTACAGATCGCACATTAATTAAATAACACCTTCACTGCTTCGATTAAATGTCTCATTTGGAGCTGAATAAACATGTGGATGTTACTGGATTTACCCAAATGCAAGATGACTCTAATCTAAGATGACCCCCCAAATAAAAGACGTCTGCCAAGAGAAAATGTATTTATCCAAATCTAAGATGATCCCCACAAATAAAACATCTGCTAAGAAAAGATATATTACTATTAATTTCATATACTTAATACACAAAGCATGTCAGATTCTATCTACCTTTACCAATCAGTGTCACTGTCTCCATCTTCACAGTCAGTGCCTTCATCTTCCTCACACTCACTGCTAACATCCCCATCCTCTTCACTGTCATTCCACAACATATCATCATCAGTCTCATCCCTTGCACTGGATATTCAGCACTTCTTAAAACCCTTTATAATTACTTCTGGTGAGATGCGCTGCCATGCCGTTATGATCCACATTGACTAAATAATGCATTTATATTTCAATATAGTTTTCTCGGGCGCACAGCCGCGTCAATTCGTTAGAATACAATGTTTCGGGGACTAGCTCGTCCCCATCCTCAGGCAAAACTGATTAACAAACAACTCGTCTGTCCCGTGTTTTTCTACCTGGCGCGGCAGGGAGAATCAGATGGTTTGTAGTGCCCAAACAGTTAAGTTGGTGGGCGGCTGTTAACTGTTGGGCTCCCACGCCTCGCTGCGAGGTCCTTATCTGACGTATTGCGGGCTGCCAGGCTCTGCTCAGTATGAAACCGCCATCCCTGTTGATGTTGTCCGGATGTAATTTTATTTCATGGCTTCTTTTATTATGCGGTCCATGTATCCTTTTGTCCTGGCTAGTCTGCAGGTGTTATTGAAATCTGATCTTGTGACCTGTTTCCAGGGCATGTTGAGCAACTGCTGATTTATCTGGTTGCCCCAGTCTAAGGTGTCGTATATGTTCTTTTCGCCTCGTCTCGATCGTTCTTTTGTTCTGGCCAATATACGTCTTTCGCATTCACATGGGATGCCGTCATACGCCGGGTATTTTCAATCCAGGGTCATCCTTCACTGGTCTGAGCATGTGGCAGGTTTTCTTTGCTGGGACGTGTATGGTTCTGATGTCGTATTTGGATAGAAGTCTCTGATTTTATTGGAAGTAGATTGTTGGTATGGCAGAAGTGCTGTAGCAGTTGGTTTTTCGTTGTTTTCTTTTTGTTTCTTTTTTGAGTTAAGGGCGTGACTGATATCCCGATCGCTGTAACCATTTTTTCTGAAGGTCTTTCTTAAATGCTGTAGCTCTTCTCCTATGCTTTCCGTATCGCAGATCGTCTTTGCCCGGTGTACCAGATTTCGCAAAACCCCATTTTTCTGTGCCGGATGGTGTGCTGATTCCGCATGTAGATAGAGATCTGTGTGTGTAGGTTTTCTGTATACTGAGTGTCCTAGTGAACCATCCGGTTTCTTCTTTACAAGGACATCGAGAAATGCCAGTCTGTTATCTATCCCTGTCTCCATGGTGAACTTGATGTTTGAGTGTAAACTGTTCAAATGTTGAAAGAAGATCTGTAGTTCCTCCTCTCCATGGGGCCAGACTACAAAAGTGTCATCTATGCATCTGTACCATATGGAAGGTTTCTTTTTTGCCGTGTTCAAAGCCTGTTTTCAAAGAACTCCATGTATATATTGGCCATTGCAGGTGCTAGTGGCGAGCCCATTGCTAGTCCATCTGTCTGCTCGTAGGTAGTACCGTCATACATAAAATATGTGGTAGAGAGGGTGTATCTGATGAGATCGGCAAGTTTGTCATCCAGATGTTGTGAGAGAATTTGGATGGTTTCATCCAGCGGTACTTTAGTGAATAGCGATATGACATCGAAACTTACTAGAATGCCTGTTTCGTGTACTTGTATGTCTTTTAGCTTCTGAACAAACATCCCAGAGTTCGTGATATGATGTTCTGATTGTCTGATTTCTTGGTTTTTAAACTTACCTGAACCAACGAAGATCCACAATTTTTTCCACAGATGATGTTCATGGTGTTAGAATGTTAAATATGTGTGTTCTAGAGTTTTGTGTTGTGTCTGTCATCTGATGAATCTGAGTTAATGGCTCTTTTTATGGTTTTTAATTTGTGGATTGTTCCAGGTTCCATTTTTCAGTCTTGTAGTTAATTTTTAATTTTAAAACAGCCATTCTCCTGTTACTACCCTTGGGCTAGATCTGTTTTCAGGTGCACATCTTAATATGTTTACTGTTTGTATGGTGCCCAGTTACTTAGAATAGCTCATTCTAAGGGGTCCAACAGGTTAAGTGCTTCTTTGCCTGAACACAGAAATGGAGCCGCTTCCAAAATGTGCTTCTTTAAAAAATTAGATGATGGACAAAGTCCAAAAAAAGAAGATGTGTCAGTTAACTTCAGTCATGCTCTGTTCCGTCTTTTGTCTACACATGACAATTTGGTGATGCAGACCTTGGGTTGGCTCTGCATGTTCTGTTTGGCACTTCATATGCAAATTTAAGCTGACCTCACGTATTTTAGCAACAAATTTAAGGAAAAAACCTTGTCTTGCATCCAAGTAAAAACAGTAACATTCATACCCAGTGGTAAAATTACTCATAACGTACATACATTCCATGTCATTGTGTAAACAAGTGTGAGCTTCACCTTGTTTGTCTCTTTATCCTTCTATCTACATGTAATTAACCTACTCTGGACATAGACATGTTGATGAAGTTGGCACATTGTTCTTTCACCCACACCTATCTCTCCCAAGTAACCACTTTCCATACGGTTTTCCTTGCAACATTCCCCAGCACACTGTGTGTCATCTTTACCTCATCCTTGTTACAATCACTGTAATAATCCAGTCATACGTATGACATGCAGAAGATATTGTAATGTTAGAACAGCAATTCATGGCATCAAATTTATCCAGTTTCCCCATCTGTTCTGCAGCACATACACAGCTGGCTAGCACCACGTGCTCCATTTCATCTTCTGGGATACTCATTTGGAGGTTTGCTGGCACTAGAACTGGCACTGAAACTTGAGGCAGAGGGACTGGAGGGGAAACTGTACCTAGTGGACAGTGCGCCAGACTTCTTAAAGGCATGGCTGACACAAGGCATTGGCGGGAGGGAGGAGGAGCTTCAGACCAGTGTGATACGTGCCATGTTCGACGTTACTGCACCGCATGAAGCCACATCGGCAGCTGTCAGTAAGGTATACCATGAGAGAAATGTTAAATCTTATGAATACTGGAATGCCCTGAGTCTTGGTGTATGGTGAATCAAATTTGTTGCAATCGGTGAGAGCTGGGGCTCTTTCCATTCAAATGGCAATTGTGCAGCTGGTCATATTATAAATATGTTGTATTTAATACACTTGTAAGCTAAAGATTTCATATGAAAATCATGCTGTTAAATATCAATCCAAATACCAATGTCCAAAAGTCTGAAACAGTCATATGTTTTTTATACACCTTTGTTTATGACACTTATTAGTCGTTATTACTCTGCATTCCAGTTCCTGAAAATATTCATTAGCGAAATCTGCTACTATATTCGAGGTATGCTGTACATAGAGTTTGTTACTAACTGTGGGATAGACAGTACATAGTACTTCATTTTATCAGCAGAGCACTCTGTTGCTGATTGGTCTGTATTAACTGTGGGTCAGAGGGTGCCATAAGAAACCTACTGATGAGAACTATGTTTCGTGTCAGAAACTGCATACCATTCCCATGTGGTTAGCTCTTGAATTGCTTGGTGCAGAAAGGAACTAAAATCTAGTTCTCCCTTTCATTCTGATAAACCACGAAACAGTTCCTTTCCCTGCTTGTCATTTATGTTTGTCTTAAATATTCAGAATTATAAATCAGGAGAAAATGGTGGCAGAGAATATTTTCATGTTATGTGTAATGTATGTAACTATCTGGATTTATATTTGAATTTTGTGTTTTATAATCTCATGTTTAGGGCCATCTTCCACTCAGCAATCAAACTTATTTCCTCTCTGAGCAATACAATCTCTATATGAAGGGCTGAAGATTGACTGAATTGATCAGACAGAGCAGCTCTTTTTTGTCTTCAGCTATTTCAGTCTGATTTTCACACTCTGCGACACAACAAAGTAGTAATGACTTCTTAGAGAATCATACAAGTATTTCAAGACTTTTGCAAAAAATAATGAGGATGTTAGTAAACTAAATTACCCCTCTGAAATGGCCAGCTCCTAGAGAAGTGAAGGTCAGGCATTCTTTTAAACTTGTGGAAGCATTTTTGACAAAGATGATGAACAATTGTTCTGCTCTTAGAAATAAAATGATTTTAATAACGTGATGTGATATAACAGATATGTCTCAGCCAGCCACTAGAGGGGGCATGGACGTCCTTTTCTAGCTGATCACTATTAATGAAATGCTGTGTTGGTTGGTAAACTTGGAATCTTGACCCATGAAGATGGGACTGATACGTTGTCCCGAAACGTCGGTAAATAATTACCACACGACGCCGTGTAATAACCCAGAAGACCACAGATTTCAGTTATTGATATTTTGGAGGATCTTGCTGCCTCCACCTTCTGGTGTGTTGGACTGCATAGCCTGTAAACATGGAAGCAGTAAGTTCCTTTGAGACATCAGTACCTATTTAGCTATGGAAATGATGTCATTTCCCAGAAGACTTGAATTGTCACCAACACCTCTGTGAGAACGTCACACCTTGCCCTCTTATCTGACATTTTCTATTTCAGTTACATCTTGCAGTGTTAGACCTTTGCTCTGAACTGACACAACTGACTAGTATAGATTTTATCACTTTCAGTTGCCATTAAATCTTCAAGTTTTATATATAGACACATACAGCAGCATTTATGCATATTTTGTACAATTCACAGCTGATTCAGGAGCTCATGCCTCTGAAAAGCTGGGACCAGAAACTAGATCACTTTGTGAATACATCTCCTGTGCTGAGAAAGAATGCAGAGCATTACAAAATATTTGGTGTCTCCCTGATGGCTCGTGTCAAGGCCATTTCAAGCTACGAGTGGAACCATAAGAACAATATCAAGTCACACACAATTCTTCTGAGGCCTAATGGAGTAAATCTCAAAGCAGATGAAGATTACGGACTCTCTAAGGTAGGCATGTTTTATCAAGAGCAAGGTATGCCCCATATTATTGTGAGACATCCACTGTTTAATGGATATGGTTATTGTGGTAGTTGTACCGCAGTACTCGCACATTACTTTAACAGATGTGGTTACTGTGGTAGTTGTACCACAGTACTCGCACATTACTTTAACAGATGTGGCTACTGTGATAGTTGTATCGCAGTACTTGCACATTACTTTAACATATGTGGCTACTGTGGTAGTTGTACCACAGTACTCGCACATTACTTTAACAGATGTGGCTACTGTGATAGTTGTATCGCAGTACTCGCACATTACTTTAACATATGTGGCTACTGTGGTAGTTGTATCGCAGTACTCGCACATTACTTTAACAGATGTGGTTACTGTGTAGTTGTACCACAGTAACTCGCACATTACTTAACAGATGTGCTACTGTGATAAGTTGTTAATCGCAGTACTTGCACATTACTTTAACATATGTGGCTACTGTGGTAGTTGTTTCGCAGTACTCGCCACCATTACTTTAACAGATGTGGCTACATTGATAGTTGTATCGCAGTACTTGCACATTACTTTAACATATGTGGCTACTGTGGTAGTTGTACCGGAGTACTCGCCAATTACTATTTAATATGTGGTTACTGTGGTAGTTTTACCGCAGTACTCACACATTACTATTACAGATGTGCTACTGTGGTAGTTTTACCGCAGTACTCGCACATTACTATTACAGATGTGGCTACTGTGGTAGTTGTAACAGCTGTGCCTGCTGTGCATGGAACAAACGTCATAACATCTTTAGGTGTTGTGTATTAGGTCTGTGATAGGAGACTGGAAACTGACCAGAACATTATATCTTATGCATGGGGACATTAATTTATCTGACAACTTGCATTACTCTTCACTCAGACCGTTTCACAGAGGCATTGCATCCTTCACCAGTTGCCATGAGTTAGGGTCCATGTGTATTAGTTCAATCTGTTGTAATTAATGTTAGGTTTTTACTTATTTAAAGAAGGTGCTGAAAGTGTTTTCCTTCAGCTCACACACGCATCACATCTAACAAATGCATTGTTTATTGTACTTCAGAATTTATAAGCTAAGTGAGCTGGTGGGATGTGACTAGCATCAGTTGTCAGATAAAATAGTGTACCTAGGTGGAACAGATGGCATAACAGTTAATTGTAAGTGTAATTGTTTATTTTCATCCATCTTGACAAAATTTGTATAGGGCGCATCACTACAATCCTTATGTAAACAAGTGTTCATGTGAATCATCATATTTGTCACTAACATGTCATGTTATAAGGATTCAACATGTTAACAGTTCATAGATTTACAAAGGATAAGTTTCTTAACATAAGTCCTTCTATCATATACAAATACATTTTTCATGATAAAAAATCATAAGACAGACATTCCTGTACAGAGTAGAAACTCTAATGCAATGAAACAATTTTAGTCTTTGTTGGGGATTTGTTTATGTTCATTGCGCAGTACAGACCAGATGATGACATAAGCATGGTGGTGGCGTCATTCTTCTCAGGGCCAAAGAAGGACAAAGGCGTATGTGATGGTACGGGGACACTTGGTAGCGTGGCGTCAGTATTCTTCTGAGAGCGCGCTAGTTAAGATGGAGGATTGTGATAGACAGAGAAGTGATTGATGTAACGCAAAAGTTTTGTGAGATACAGAGCACAGTGCATGTAATTTTACTTATGTTAGCAAATACATTATACAATACAGTCCACTTATTACAAACATTTATCGTACAGTTTTCTTCTAAAATTTGTGTATTCGTTAAAATCTTTAAACAACTTTGGTAAATTATTGTATAGTTTTATCTGCATGTTATTTACACTGTGTTTAAAAATATCTGTTTCTACTAGTTTTAGCTGATCTCTGCCGTGTATTATAATCATCCTGTCTGAGTTTTGTTCAAACCTACTCATGTTTAATTTGTTAGTAATGTGCAATTTCTATTATGTACATACATGGCACTGGGAGTAAATTTAAAGTTTTAAACAATTCCCAGCAGGAAGTAACTCTCCCTACATTAGTAATTAATCTCATCACTTTCTTTTGTAGTTTAAAAAATGTTTTATTTCCCCCATCACCTACCCAAAGAAGTGTTCTGTACCTCAAATGGAAATTGAAGTTTGCAAAACACATACTGCATTTCTCAAGATGTTTATACTTGTCATACCTTTAAGGGATTGCATTACATAATAACTTTTACCCAATTAAGATTCTAAATTTTTTGTGTGAACATTCCATTTCATATTTTCAGTCAAATGTAAACACAAAATTTTTGTTTCTATTTGTGCTTAATATCCATATCATTAAATCTGATTTGAGGTTTTCAGAAAATAAGTATGAAATGACATTCCTGTAGTTTTCTTGGTATTTATCACTAACCATTTGCATCAAACCAAGTAGGTAACTTTTCATAACATTTATTTTTGATATAGAATATAGTCAATTTGCAGCCTTTATTAGAATGTTTGTATCATCGGCAAACAGCACCTGTCTCTGCTCCTTGTATGTTTATTGGAAGATCCTTTATATACATAAAAATGAAATTGGGTCAAGGACTGAATCCTGAGGTGTATTAAGTTTAATTTCCTTTAAACCAGAAATAATACTTGTCATATTTCTTCATACGTACCTCATAATTTATTTCAACACACTGTTTGCAGTCAGATAGATACGATTTCAAACATAGACTTGCTACCCCTCTGAGTCCATAAACATCTCATTTAGGAACCAAAATTTGATGGTTTAATGCATCATATGCTTTTGATAAATCGAACAAAATTCCAGTCAGGTTTATTGCTTTTTCTGTGGCCTTTTGAAAACTTTCAAGAAAATCATGAATCACTGTTTCAGTTGATTTTCCCCTCTCTGAAACCATTTTGAGCTTCTGTTAAAATATTATTTTTTTGTTATGAAAGCAGTTAATCTGGTATTCATTAACTTTTCTAACATTTTTTAAAAAAACTGACAAATGATTTTGGATATTTTCTTTATCCCCTTTCTTATACATAGGTGTTACTATTGCAGTTTTTAATCTATCAAGAAAAATGCCCAACTGTAATGAAGCATTATATATGTCTTCTTCTTCTTCTTCCTTCTCCTCCTCCTCCTCCTCCCCTCCTCCATGGCACAACAGCCCCTAGTGGGCCAGGGCCTCCTCGTTTTTGAGGCTTCACGATCACACTCAGACACACCACACTTGGTAGGACTCCTCTGGACGAGTGATCAGCGTGACACAGAGACCTCTACCTGACAGCACACAACACTCACAAGAGACAGACATCCATGCCCTCGGCGGGATTCAAACCCGCAATCCCAGCAGCAAGCGGCCGCAGACCCATGCCTTATACCGTTTGGCCACCGGTATTGGCATTGTATATTTCAGTTGGGTCCCCCCCCCCCCCCCCCCCTCGTATGTTTCCTTACAACCAAATCTGGTTTAATTCATCTTCCAATACAGGCTTTAAGGATATAAGAATATTGTTTCCCAGCATATTTTTAAGCTTAACTGTGCCCGTTTTATACATATCATATATCTCGCCACTCTGTTCTATCACTTTCCCTACTGTTTCAACAAAATAGGAGTTAAATAACTCCACAATATTTTTTGGATTTATTTTATTAGATCCCCAGTTTATTTCAAGTTTTTTTATTACTTACTGTTGATTTTTCAATTTATTTATTTATTTATTTTTATTTTATTTTATTTTTTATTTTATTTTTTTTTTCCTTCCATAAATCTACAGATGTGGAAAAAGTCATACAAACACCAAATTTAAGATATATCTATATATACATACTATAGAATGCAAAGCACTTGTCATATTATCACAATGTTATCATGCAAGCACATTTAGTACAAACAAATAATATACAGTAGTATACAAACTATCACGTGTAAAGAACTCAATCATTTATTAATACAATATATTTTCTATAAAGTCTGAAAACAATTATATGTGTAAGAAAGCAAAATATTAAATAAAATAATGTAAAATGTTAAATATTCAATAAAAATAATAAATCCCTGGTCATTAATATGTTCGTTGCAAAAACTCTTCAACACTATAAAAAGAATTTTCTAAAAGATAATTTTTTAATGTAGATTTAAAATGCTTCACTTCATTTGATAATGATTTAATATTCAATGGCAAGTGGTTATAAATTCTAATTCCAGAGTATAGAACCCCTCTTTGAAACAGTGTCAAATTCGCTGAAGGCAAGTGCAAATCATAATTATAGCGTGTATTTATGTTATGAATTTGTGAATTGGATTGGAAAAGATCTCTATTCTTTACAACAAATAATAGTAGTGAAAAAATATATTGAGACTTAAGTGGTAATATTTGTAATTGTTTATACAATTTACGACATGAATCACGCCTATTAGAATTTGTAATAATTCTTATTATTCTTTTTTGAATTTTAAAAATGAGTTTGCTATGGACTGAATCTCCCCAAAATATAATACTGTATGACATTAATGAGTGCACATAAGAAAAGTAGGTCATTTTTAATACATCCAAAGACACAAATGGTTTAATTGCCCTGATGTCATAACATGCCTTATTCAATTTAGAAGTTAATGTAATAATATGTTCCTTCCATGTCAATGTATTATCAATAATTAATCCTAAAAATCTAATGCTACAAATATTAGTAATGACTTTTTTATTTGAAATTTCCGGAATTATAATTTCACTTTTGTTTTTAGTCAAGAACTGTAGAAAATGTGTTTTATCATAATTCAGTCTCAATAAATTACTTTGAAACCAATTATTTGTTATGGTAAGAACTGCATTAATATTGCTGATAAATCCTATTGGATTTAGGTTTGAAATAATCACACTTGTATCATCAGCAAACAATATCGGATTAGCTAATGTACGTATAGTTGTAGAGAAATCATTTATATATATTAAGAACAATAGAGGTCCTAGCACTGAACCCTGGGGAACTCCATGCTTCACATGTACCCAATTTGAAGAATATTTATTTGAATTATTATCTTTCATTGATACTCTCTGATACCTATTATGTAGATAAGATGCCATTAATTTTTTTGCAATATCTGAAATCCCGTAAAACTCCATTTTAGATAATAGGATGTCATGGTTAACGGAATCAAACGCCTTTTGCAAATCACAAAATAAACCACCAACCAAAATTTTATTGTTTAATGATGAAAGTACCTTATTTAAAAAAGTAAAGATTGCTGTTTCAGTAGATAAATTTTCCCTAAATCCAAACTGTTCGTCAACTAGTATGTTATTTATATTTAAGTGGTCATACAATCTTCTGTAAATAATTTTTTCAATTATTTTAGAGAAAGATGAAAGAAGTGAGATAGGTCTATAGTTAGAAAATTCAGTTTTTTCACCCTTCTTATATAGTGGTTTTACTTGTGCAAATTTCAGTCGGTCAGGAAACACACCTGTAGAAAGAACTCTATTGAATATATATGTCAGAGGGGATAAAACATAAGGGGCACTAACTTTTAAAATTCTTGTAGATATTTCATCATAACCACAGGAGTTCTTATTTTTCAAAGATTTAATTATTTTCTCAATTTCATATGTAGTAGTATTTCTAAGTTTCATCTTTGAAAAGGGCTGTCCAAATGCTTGATATAAATAAGACATTGGATTTTTTTTTACTAACATTGTTATCTTCAATAGAATTGTTTAAAAAATTGTCTGCAACTATTATTTGCCACACTGCTTTTGTTTTATTGTTAGCCTTTCATATATATCTATGGTTTATCTTCTCTTTGCTTCCCTTATTACTTTTCCGTACTGTATCGTTCTGTAATTTTCAGTATATTCTAAACCTTTCCCTGGCAGGTCTATTTTTTCCCTTTGATTATCAAAAAATCATAATCTTTTAACTGGTGTTTTTAATGCCTTCAGTGATCCAAATTTCCCGATTCCCTGAGACATACTGTTGTGGCTGAAAAGGCAGTGTCATAATAATAAAGAATATCAGAAAAACATTAAATTTTGCAACTTACAATATAAAAAAACATTAAATTTTGCATTTACATCTGATTCTACATACACTTCCTGCCATGTGGCCTGATTTAGTAGACAGAGGAATTTCTGTACATTATCTCCTCTACACTCTGTTCTTTGAATTCTGTGTGGCATGTTACTGAAATTTTTAAGTGGTATAGTTTGCACTTGAGCATAGTGATCAGACAATCCTAAATCCATTACTGTTGTGGGCTCTTTGGGATTCTTCCCATTTATCACAATAACATTGAGCAATGTTGATGTAGATTTTGTGATTCTAAGGGGGGACATTACAGTATTTTTTTAAACTATGCGTCAGAAACAAATTCTTTAATTTCCATTCATTTGTACTTTCATGGAGGAAGTTTATGTACCAATCTCCATTCAGAACCAGAATTCTATATTTCACAATTAATTTCTTTAGAATCAACTCTAACTTATTTAAAATTATATCATATTTTCCATCAGTTGAGTGCAGATGAAAATGAAAGGAGCAGAATGGTCTGGAATTAGAAAGTGCAGTAGCCACGATGTGATCTAAATTTACATCTTTTGTTGTGTTACAGTGCTGTGAGAAGAAGGTTGAGGTGCATTTCGTGACTGGGAACCATGTGACAATGTTGAAAGGCAAGGACACTGCCACAGTTATCAACAGGGAGATGACAGATACCGAGGCTGTTAAGTCCAGGCACAACGGTACTGAAGAATGTCGCTTGTAGCTATGTAGCAAGCGTGCCTGCCTTACCAGATTGCAGATCTGCTTGCAGAGCAGTGCAGTTATGATTATTGTGACTAATCCAAGGAAATCTGTTGAAGTCCATGTGTTATTTTGACCCTCTGTTGCTACTGTCTGTATATGATACAGGTTCTCCATCTTACTATATTCTGTGTGGTCCAGGTCCAGGTGGTAGAGCATTGAATGTTTTCAGTGCTAATAACTTCATGTATTACTGTTAGGTTTTCTTATGTACAGTGTGTATGATTGTACACAGTTCGTAATTATATTGATAAGTTAATTCCATTTGTTTAGATACATTATAAATGATTATACATTTCGATCTGTCAGGCTGAAAAGAGATAATGAAGTGAGACTTTACATTATCACAGCAGTGAGTATTAAGAGGAACATGGGGTGCCTTGAGGGTACAGGTAGATATTCCTCCGAAAGGTTAATGTGTACCGTAGTAAATGGAATTGCATTTCACAGGGCAGTAAACTTGATGTCATGCAATGTTATGTGCTTGAGACTTTCTTGTGGTATAAAGAGGTAATAGAAGATTCTATGTTCAGCTCTCTGTATTGCCTGGAGTATCGAACATGTGGATCTGAAGTCTTCATTGCAGTGGCCATGAAGAAAGCTGTCTTCTCGGATATGTCACTGTAGCCTCATAGCAATGTACTGACATTTCAGAGGAACCTCCTGCCCCCATCTTCAGAATACAAGGAGGTGGCACCGTATTTCAAGTAAACTTTCACTGGGCTACACGGCATTGTGTGCCTGAAGACAGCATACTTCAGCAAACAATATAGGCTTCATACTTTACCAGTGTAACTAATGATAGTTTGATACATTAATTAAATTTATCATTTGAAAGGTATGTCATATATTTGCCGTCTGTTTTGTGGTGCGTTCCATTGATCAGGTCGCCTCTCTCATTTGGCCACTCTGATAAGGGGTGTCTCTTTCATTGTTTCTGTGGGCATGGAATATTTGACATAGAAAGCCAGCAACTGCTAGGACATCCCATGACTGCTGGTGTGTTCAGGGAAACCCTGTGTTGAACTGCTTATTCTGATGTAAGAGCAATGTACCGACACAGTGGGGAGTTCCCACCGAGCTTTGCATGTTGAGATCGTGTCTAGTGGGCATAGTGGGCAAGGGATGTGGACGCATGCACCAGCTGGACAGCTGATATAAATTTATTCATTAGGGTTCTTTTGTAGGAGAGTGAATTTGCTCAGGTTGAAAGATTTTTTAGAAGTAAATGCAATTGATCAGAAATACATGAACAGACATAGGCAAATGAAATTTTGTTATGGCAGCAAGGGTACTCCAACTCTCATACTCCTATGCACAACATTCTCCAGTCTCAACAAGGACACACCAACTTCTTGGCTTCTGTAGAACTGTTTTATTCATTTCCCATGTGGCTTACATCTGAAAATACTTTAATGCCTGTTTTTTCAGATTTAAATTTCTTTAGCCATGTAACTTATTACATGGAGCAGAATGGTTATTTATCTTCCCACTTATGTATATCCCCCTCAAGTATTCTTTTTTCTTCGGGTTCTCCAACAGAAATTTTGTACAAATGTCTGTACGTCTTTCATGAATGACACATTTTCCACCCATCCCATCCTAATATATGTGGTGTGTGTGCCATGTTTTGGTTAAATTCTATTTTATTTGTCTCTTTAATGTGGCTTTTTATTTATAACAAGGTATGATATGTACAAATGGATGCAGCTGATATGCAGTGTACTGTCCTGCCGGTTTGTTTACTTTGTATGTCTTGACTGGTAACGATGGCAAATTCCACTTTGTTCTGCTTGTGAGAACATTTTTTATTGTTGAAATGATCTTGCTGGATGATGAGTCTTGAGGTAATCCTTTGTGGTCAGCTCTTCACATCCATTGCCACACATTTTTCGACATGTTTCAAAGGTCTAAGCATAATCAGCATCTTTAATCAGACAGTTCTGCCAGCTAAATATGTACAGTGTTCTAAAGCTGTGAACTGTAATTTCCTTACTCTACAAACAGTCACCAACAAATGCATTGTGCATTTGTTGGTGACTGTTTGTAGTTTAAAAATGCACGGTGAATTAAGACTAAAGTTTGTAATTTCCTTATTTGTCCTGATCAATATAGTATTGTGTATATTTGCTGGCACAACTGTTGTCATCCCCAAGGGCCCGTTGTGCATTGCATTACAAAACCTCGGAGAAGGCCTCAACTTGCAGCATTGAGTGCATGGTTATAAAAATAAAACAAGCGAAATGTAAAAGTAGACCCTAATATTGTTTAATTTATATAAAGGAAAGCGTGTCTTCATGCGGTATTACTGAATGTTTTTGTTACTTCCCACATGAATACAGATACTGAAATGTAAAGAATGGCATCTTTAATGTTTAATTAACATTTTCTCTCATTTAATGTACAATTTCAACAAACCCACATCCATCTCAGTATTAAATTTTTCCCTCCCTTTAACACTTTCCTCAAATAAGTGTTCAAATCCACTGTTCCCAGAGAAACCTAAAATTGGGGTTTGATGGTATTCAGACTATGCAGAGTTGGATGTCATTATTTTCTTGTATATCATTAAATACACAAAACATCAAAAAGCACTTCAAAAAGTTCTGGACCCCAGACTATATTCTGTCCCAATGTTTTTGGGGATGGAGAATATGAGCAGGTTTTCAGAAAATTGGAAATTGATTTCAACTCTGTGTAAAGTAGTGGGTCAGTACCTACCCCAAGTCAAATACACTAGCACCTCTGAGGTAGACCCAAAATATCAAATTTCATGGAAATCCATTCAGCAGTTTTCCAAGACCAAACTAAGAAATTTGCAATTATACATTAGTTTTATACAATTGATACAACAGCTTGTGATAAAACTACATTCTTATAAATCCATGCTATAAGCAGGTCAAGTGCATGCTAGAATATACAGGTGTCCTAAAAATTGTTGTCCTGAAATTAGACGTAACATCCTAGGGAAACATTAAACCAGCCACCAGCAGAAAGGACAATGAGTAGCTGAAGAAAATTCATCAAACTGCCCACCATTTTTAGTGCATATTTCACATCTTGTAAGCACTGATTTGAAAACTGTTGCACAAACATTTAGTCTACCTTTAAGTCAAATTTCACATCGAGTTATTCCTTCTTTTGTAAAAAATGAACAGGCTTTTTGTTGTACACTCTATCTTTGAGGTGTAACAACAGGAGTTCTTGGGGTCACTCAACTGATCCATTGCAACCAATTCACATCAGAAATTTTATATTACCTAATATATATTATACATATATAACGTGTAATGTGACGTGCTGTTCTTGTATTGCTTTGTGATGAACCCCCTGAGGATGACAACTTGTCGAAACATATGTAGGGGTCTTTAATATGCATTATATATGTATTTTATCTAGTGCATTTGTTGGTTGTTATGAAGAGATACCACATCGGAAATTTCTCATCGAAAAAAGTGCGAATAATTCGCCAAAAATGGGCTTGGAGCTCCATCGCGCTGCGAGACCACACTTCCTAGGTTATGGTGCTGTTCAATCTCCACCATCACTGTGCTTTGCAGAAGTTCCACAGACCTGAAGTTACAGTGCCTTCAATTAGAAGAAAGCACAGTTACATCTTCTGTCCGAATGCCTGCACAGACTGTCCTTCCTGGAAGCTCTTTTTATAACGCTCAGCGTCAGCTTTTATCACTCCAATGAACCAGTTTTGTTCATTTACTCTTTCATTAGTCTTGAATGTTCCTCCGTCTATCTGGATCATCATCATCAAACCATGCTGCACGTGAGGTCTGTATGGCTCGATTCCCAGATAAGGTTAACAGAGCATCTATGCCACTTTGTGACATTTCCACTCTCTTAAAGCTCTTCTTAATTGCTTGTTAGGACTATAAAATTAATAAGAGTATCTTACCCTGGTTTGACAATAACAAATTGATTATAAATAAAGATAAATCATTGGCATTAGGCTTTCATCACAAATTAAATAAACATATAGTATTTCCTGAAAGATAGACAAATTACTTACGTATTGGAAACAAAATTTTTGGGAGTCTGGCTAGACCATAATATAAATTGGGATTTTCACGTAGGAAAATTAGTAATTAACCTAAGTAAACTTTGTTTTCCAATAAAAACAACTGTCATTTGTAAATAAAAATATTCTTTAAACCATGCATTCATCTTTGAAGTACGGTATTTTATTCTGAGGAAACGTTAGAAATCTTAAGAAAGTTTTTAAACTACAAAAAAGGGCAATAACATTAAGAGCTAATATTTCAAGCACCACAAGTTGCAAACCATATTTAAAAAATTAAAGATTGTGACACTGCCTTGTGTATATATATCTATGAAATTCTTCTATACATTAAAATGTCCTTAAGTAAATTCAAAACTAATTCTATGTTTCATTCGCATAATACAAGGACTAAGTCAGGTTTATTCATTACAAGCCACAACACCAAACTATTCGAACAGAGTAATGCTTACAATGGTGTGCTGGTTTACAACAAACTACCTAGCGAAATTAAAAGTGTTAAGTCCATAATAACATTCAAGAAGATACCCTACTTCAAAAGAGTTTTTATTTGGTAGAAGAATTTATGACAGTTGACTACCAATTTATAGGAACTGGGTTAAAAATGTATCTCTGTATTGTAACTGACAGTTCCTTCTTCTGTTTGCTATGTTAATCAGTGTCTTGTGTAGTCCTGTAAATGTATGTAATTATATCAAATTTAGGTGTTTGTTTGCTTTTACTGTAATTCTTATACTGTGTACTGTAACTACTCTCTGCGCATGTCCAATATCATTCTGTAATCATTTCTAGGATGAAATACAATACAATACAAAAGCTGGTATTACAATTAATTAGTTTCTTTTCATATCAGATCTTGGCCTGCTGCTTTATTGTAAGCCTGCAGCACTTCCCGTTTCTTCACATCCTGCTTTCAGGTTGTGGATTGCTTGCCAGGTTGGTGGTTTGAGACCTGGTAACTTCCCAGTAAATTCTGCAATTATAACTTCAGACTTTTTTTTCACCACATCTGAAACAGAAGAACTTTCTGATCTTTTTCAAATTTTCTATTCATATTGGAGACATCTGCGGACACAAACCACAAATGACAACAGCTGATTAAGCTAAACGCTAGCGTACCCAGGCAAACCAACTGCTGAAAATGAAAAGTGAATGCAATTCTAGGGTAAATCACGTAATTCACGCGACAATAGTTAAGTAGTACTCCACTACGTGCACAGATTATCTACTACGTGCTCCACTATCTCGGTAAGCTCCTGAATGCGAGGTGATTTCAACTACAGCAATGGCATCAGAAAATGATTTTTTGGAAGGTGAGTGTAGTGTTCAGTTCATTGTCAAAAATAAGAAACATATAGGTGTACTTTATATTGTTATGCTATTTTTTTAGCGGTACGAGAAAACTTACATAGAAGTGGGAAGTTAGATAAGATAAAAGCAGAATTGAGAGCTACCATGATGAAGATGCTGGAGCCAACATCTCATCTAAATAATAAACCAGAAATTCCAAGTGAAACATTAGTTATTAATGAACTTATTCGAGAGTTTTTGACATGGAATGGTTATCGCTATACAACTTCAGTTCTTGTCGCAGGTAAGATACAGCACTTTTCACAGAACTTTTATATTGGGTGATTTTGAGGTTAAGTGTAGTAAATAAATTTAAATTACTTCTCTTCAGAATCGGGTATGCCGGTCGAACCATTAGACAGAGTATCCTTGACTCGAAGTATTGGTGTTGTGGACGATGAAAGGACATCAAAACTGTAAGTTTCACGAAATTATTGTTAATATTATAGCTGATCTGTAGAACTGGTTTCGTGTTATGTACAGCAGGTTACGACTGCACGGAATTATAATTTCTGTAATGTCAACACAATGTCAAATGCATTAATGTATTCTATTAGAGTTTATGTTCTATGAGGAATGTTAAAGGCACACAAGAAAAATTTATTGAATGGTATGTCGGGTAAGCTAGAAAGGTTAACTAAAGTAAAATCTTGATTCATTAAAGTTTAGGGGTTTAGGCAGATAAGATGGTTTTAGAAGGGGTTCACTTTCTTCATCTTAGAACCCTTTGTGTTTTTAATAAACAGTGGATATATGGATTTTTTTATCGTTAGTGGTCTCATTGGCAGTTCTGAACAGTATTGTTAAGACTAGTATTTCAGTTTCAGTACTATTTCTGTTATAAAATACTTCATATTCTTTCGTGGTGCCAATATAATATATGTCTAAGTTCTGTAACTGTGAACTGTAACATTTTTGTATTTAATTTTTAGTAGTAGAAACATAAAATTGTATACATATTTAATACTAGAAACATAAATTTGATAAATAAATCTGTGCGAAGTGGCAACTCTGGTGTAGTAATAAAGAGCAGTCTTCCTTTTTGGACTTTATCTGTTGTAGAATTATAACTGAAACACATTGAATTGGACTGCAATATCTCTATTTTGGGTTTATGTGGGATGCCTTGATGACATAACTACTGTTTAGTCAGTGTGTGCAACCTTTGCATTTTTTGAAGTGATGTCTCAAATTTTCTTAGTATGGTCTGAGGATATTATGTCACTGATGAAGTCTGAATTTTCATACCATGTACTCAGGTAAGTAGGTGCCTTCATTGCAGAGGAACATAATGGAGACATTATGTTCCTCCATATAATTGGTACCCTCCTACTAGGCTGTACAGTGTTGTAACTACAGTACCAAAATATCAACCTGATGTTTTCATCCATGAACTTGGTTAAGGAAAGCAATGTTGTATCTGAACGGAGCACATTTTATTCAGGAATGTGCTCTGTGATCTTTGCTCTTCTGGGATGTAGCGCAGCATAGATTTGTAGTTAGTTACCGACGTTTTGGAACATCCTATCGGTCCCATCTTCAAGGATCAAGCAGTCCAAGACCTCTTGAAGATGTTTGATGAAGATGAAGATGTTTGAGAATAGGTTGCTGAGGAAGATATATGGGCCTGATATGGAGAAAGGAAATGACGCAATGATGACCTTCATGCTGTGTAATCCACACCAAATATTATTCAGGTTATAAAAACAAGGAAGATGGAATAGGCAAGGCATGTAGCACATACTCGTATGGGGGAGAACAGAAATGGACAAAAGGATAAGCTGGGTAAACCTGAAGGAAAGAGACCACGTAGAAGACTTAGGAGTGCATGGGAAGGTAATATTAAACTAGATTTTGTGTTATGTGTTTTGTGCATTGATAATGGCTATTCTATAATAATTAACCATTGTAATATAGGAGTAACTGTGCAAATACAAAGATTGTGCGTGTGTTGGTTAATTATTATAGATCAAACTGGATCTTAAAGAAATAGGATAGGGACATGTTGTGGGCTCTTGTGAACATAGTAATGGGCCTTTGGATTCCATAAAATGTGGGGAATTTATTAACTAGGTGAGGAACTATTAGCTTCTCAAGAAGGACTCTGCTCAGTGGAGTTCTTTAGTTAGTTGGTTGAACTGTGTTCTGTACATACTGTATGGTTGTTATGAGGTGCACTATCGTTCTTGCCCTCTGCCATGAACGCTTACTAATTCATCAGTAAAAAATCACATTTGTTACTGATGAATTAGTGAAAGTTCAAGGCTGTGGACAAGAGCAATGGTGTACATTGGTTGGTCGGTTGGCTAGTATGTAGTTAGTTTGTGTGTGAGTGAGTGAGTGAGTATGAAGCTGTAACAGCAATGAGTATCAACATTACAGTTTTTTGGTATGTTACCTTATATAGAATGTTAGGTAGATACCAGTGTTTTAGGTGAGTGTGCTGCCTCCTTTTTCAGGGTCAAACTATGGAAGTGAAGGTGGCAGATTCTTCCAAAATATTGTTACTTATGTACCATACTGCAAGGTATCACATCCCAGAAGGGTTTAATCTTAAATTTATGTTACTTCCTTACATCTTGAGATGATATGGATGTTTTGTATTTTGAAATTAATTAAGACAGTCATCTTGTGGTATGTGATGCCATGTAGTCTGGTAGGTGTGCATGGATACTCCGTGATGCATCCTAACTCTGGAGGCACAGGTTACACTGAAATCTACCAGACTATATGGCATCAAATCACAAAAGATGTGTATGTAAGTAGCCTCAAATCTCACACAACAATTTGTATTTGCAGACCACTGCTGTACAGTATGGTGTCTACATTCAAGGAAATGCTTCAGCAACCATGAACAATAGACAGTGAACATGAAACTGTATATTTCTTGTGTTCAGTGTCTTGTTCAAAGTTTCACATCCATGAGTTTATTTAATTGATATTTTGTATATTGATAATAAAGCTGTGACCAGACTGAGAATAAAACTGCCTTTTTCCATACTGCCTATTGTACTGCTTTGTTGCACAGTGAAGTCTGAGGGGAATACATGGTGAGAGAATCTCAGGCTTTGAGTTCAGACACACTGCAACAGACCAGACCAGTTTGAATGTTTGAAACTCTGACAGCAGGCTTAAATGCTGGTGACCCAACTACATAAGTCGCAGCCAGACGTGAGAAGTCCTTTCTAGTTATGTCTGGAGCAAGCTGGGTCATGTGCCGTTCTTTACCAGTAAGGAGAGCATTTGAAGAGGAAACAGCTGTTTTCAACACTGAATGTTTCCTTATGAATTACTATGTTGTTCTATTCTCATATTAGTTCTTTATTGATCACATACATTTATTACAGTACAAATTTACAGTGATAATAGTGCGGACTATTGCAAGTTGTATTATAAATGGCATACATATACGTATACCTACACGATTTACACCCAGCTGTCAGTTCAGAGTCAAAACATCATTGCTGATGAGATCTGCGCTCTTCTGGGATATTACGCGGCGTTGTGTGGTAATTGTTTACCGACGTTTCGGGACAACGTATCGGCCCCCATCTTCACGGGTCAAGAGTCCGAGTAGGAAAGGAAAGAAAGCCAGCAACCCATAACGTGGATTCATGGAAAGTGCGCGCAGGGTAGCAATCAGTAGGCGTGATGACAGCCAATAGGGTAGAACCAGAGTGAGAGAGGGGTGGATAGAGACAACGTAAAGGAGCTAGGGTTACCAAGAATGCAATCAGCTAAGACAGCTGGAAAAACATATATGGAATAGAGTAACAGTAAGGGAGGAAGAGATAAAAATAAATAAGTTAGAAGAAGAAAAATCAAAACAGCAAATGGGAGAGGGGGGAGAGAAGAGAAACACGTAAAGTGTGTTAGTGGGATACCCGGGCGCGAACCGGTATCAAGCTGGCCAAGTCGCTATCGGTGAAGCAGGGTGAAAATAATGGGAGACAAATGTATGGAATGCAGCCATAACAACAAAGGGAAGCAAATCAAATAAACGAATGTATTATTAAAAAGAGGGAATTACATTCATATTCTTATATTTTTAGTCTATTGTATTTCTACACTTATTTATAATTCCCTCTTTTTAATATTCACGGAGTGTTCAGACATTTGTGTGAGACGGAAATAACTATTCAAATTTATTACATTCGGTGTAGTTTTGTTCATAAATTCGGCTACAAAGCAGTTCCGATGACGTCAAACTGCCTCTTTGTAAGACCACGGTAGGGTTACCATACATCCTCTTTTTCCCTGGACATGTCCGCAGTTGCTTAGTTGCGTGATTTTTGTTTTTGCATAAGGGACACTGTTTCGTATGCAGATTAATTTTCAGTATGTAGGTTGGCTAATCTTTTGGCGGCCATCTTTCAAAGGAGGTTCAGGTGTTGTGGCACTGTTATGAAGTAATGTATTCCAGTTAAGGGGTCTTGTACTTGTTTTCTTTTAAAGTGAAGATAAGGAGTCTTTAGACTGTTATATGTGGTTTAAAATAGTGTAACATATATTTTGGTATGTGTATTTAATTACGTCTTATTTTATACAGTAACAATATTTTAATGATTATGGTGTCAAAAGCTGCCAAGGATATTCGGACGGAGCTTGTAAAGAGGTATTCATTTCGTACCAGAAGACAACTAAGCTCGCAAGTTCATGCAGCAGGAAGCGTGGACGAACAAGGGGAAGCCTGTCACGAAAATGAACTTTCAGATTCGAAGGAGGTTACAACTAGAGGCAAGAATGTGAAAAGACAACATGTGTCAGTCGCTTACGAAGTTTGTGTGAAAAACGAATGTGATCGAAAAGAAGATACAATGCATGGCGACTCAAGTACTGCACAAACTGGAAATAAGAAGTTGAAGTGGGAACCGAAGAACTGGCGTGAAGTTGTTAATAATATACGTGAAATGAGGAAGCAACGGGATGCTCCAGTGGATACAATGGGATGTGATAAATGTGCTGATGAAGATGCCCGACCAGAGGTACGGTACATGTTGATTACTGATGTTATACAATATGTTAAATTACGTCACTGTTGATGAGAAGTGGGGATACATTATGTCTATGTTGTCTTTTAATATTCCTTAGATTTTTGGCACTAGTGATTTGAGTTTGATGAGATAAAACTAGTCCTTCTTGTGTATTCCTTCATGTAGGAATATAATGGGGTTAGGTTCATCCTAGAGTAGTGTCTCCAAATTGTTGCAGTGTGATGAGGGTTCTCCCCCCCCCCCCCCCCCCCCCACACACACACACACACACCACATTTCTACTATGCTAACAAAACACCACTGTACTCCTCCCCACACTTTGGACTACTGTGCCATGGCATTAATTACATGCATATGCAGTCCATAGATCCAGAATACAGTCAGAAAAATAAAGGGATGTGGAATAAGACATAAAATTTACAAAATGGACAAGTACATTCTAAACTATTGTAGACAAACAGAGAGCGAGGTTAACATGCAGCATTTAATACATTACAGCTGATACCATATCTTATAAATATATACTGCACAAGAAAAACTCCATAAAGAAGGTTCTTAGCATTCATCAATGATGATGATGGCTCTATTGCAGCGGAAACATATGTAGGGTTAATGGACATACTTAAGAAATAAAGTGCATTTGTTGGTTTAATTGTTGAATGTTATCAAAATGCATGGTGAACACAACGTGAAACTTGATACGCAGTTTATAAAGGGAAAGGTGTGGGCGGTGACTTGTTCTCAGTAAGCATGATGCTGTGTGAGGGAGGAGGAAGGAGGTGGGAAGTCTAGTAGCTCAGTCCTGCTCTGAGGTGAAACGGCCCGGAAGGTGAAGCCACTACCAAGCGCAAGAAGGAAAAACGTATATATGAATTAAAAGGAAAAACAAGAAGGAAAATATATAAATAATTAAGTGAATGAATAAATAAAAACAAATAGCAGAAACGTAAAAACAAGAAGTAGGAATAAACTACCACTCAACGCTGCATAATATCCCACAGGAGTGCAGATCTCAAGTGGTTGGCTGTTGCGAATACAGTAATGAACCTTTGGGTTCAATAATGTGTGGAAATTCTTGATTAGCTGAGGCTTTATTGGCTTCTGAAGAAGTATTCTGCTCCAGGAGTTAGTGGGTTGGTTAGTTATTGATATATGTGTGTCGTTTGTCATTAGTTATGTCATACTTTGAATGCACAGCTGCCAGTATACGGTGAAATTTGGTGACTGCAATATAATTGTTGTGCACTTCATGCAGAAGTCTGTTGTGTTGCAAAATACTGGATGTTCCTATGGAATATTTAGTTGTAAGTTGTACAAGTAAAATTATACAAAAATACGTTAGTATTCTGTTAAAATAAGGCAAGTCTTCCTGGGTTAGCAGCATAGAATTTGCCAACAAACTTGTTCTGGGGGTGACATTTTTTATTCGTGTATCAAACTTTTGGAGTTCACTTTACTTTTCTTAACCAAATATTTAATCTCAACTCAAGGTAAGTGATAAAGTTATAGTTTTTTTGATTTCTCTGCTGTGCTAGTCTCTTAATAGTTTTTGTATTTGCCACAAGAATATTGGTGTAATAAGATGCTACAACTGTGTAATAGACGACTGGCATTTTATCAGTGTAAAAGTAATGCTTGTTTGTGGTGTTCCAGGAAACAAGATACCACTCGTTAGTATCCCTTATGTTGTCTAGCCAAACAAAAGATGCAGTGACATATGCAGCTATGCAGAGACTAAGGCAGCATGGACTGACAGTGTCCAATATTCTCAATACAGATGACAAAACTCTTGGAGAATTGATATATCCAGTTTCATTTTGGAAGGTATGCACATCTCAGGATCACATGTGACCATGATTAGTTGGAGGTTAGTAGTCGGTATAGCGACTCGCTATGGGCTGGAGGGTCTGGGGATTGAATCCTGGTGGGGGCGAGATTTTTCATGCCATCCAGACTGGCCCTGAGGTCCGCCCAGCCTTCTGTACAATGGGTACCGGGTCTTTCCTGGGGGTAAAGCGGCTGGAGTGTGGTGCTGACCACCTGCCTCCAATGGCCAGGTGGTGAATGAGTGGGAGCTGTACTTCTGTGTCCCATCTGTGCCTGCATAGGCATGTTGTGGGGTGAACTTTACCTTAGTAATCTGTAACACACAGCAAGAAATACCTTGTAGACATTTTCAGGTTTTGTGGACTTCTCGATTGTGACACTGAGGTTCTGTGCATGGATGCTAAAATCTCAGAGGAACTTCGTGCCTTCATCTTCAGAGTTGAAGTGATTAGAGTGAGGTTGTGTCCAAGTTGTATAGGCACAGTGACATACAATGTAGTTATCAGAACTGGGAGTATGTGAGGAAGAACCCTGTCTGAATAAGAATGATGCACTGGAGCTCCCTTTTGTGTATAATCATATTCTGTTATCCTCCCTATGTAACCAAGCTACACTCTCACACTCATCATTTAAATTCTGAAGTTGAAGGCAGCAGGCTCCTCAGAAATGTCAGTATCCTCCATTAGCACATAATTTCACAGCATTAATAAGTATCTTATTTATCCATTATCCACTGGAGCTGGAATACATTGGTCAGTCAGTGGGTAGGCTGTGGCTGCATGATTGAGAAAGGACAAAACATGCTTGCTAAGAAATAAAGAAGTTATGGTAAGTGCTGATTGTACTGCACTGTAATAAAATATGTTGCATTCTGAAGTCTTTATTATTCTTATATTTTGCACTTTCAGAGTAAAGTGAATTATATAAAAAAGACAACCCAGATTCTGCGTGATGAGTATAATGGGGACATACCAGACAGTGTTGAGAAACTGTGCAAGTTGCCAGGTGTTGGACCAAAAATGGCTCATTTATGCATGAAGACAGCTTGGGGAGTACTTACTGGAATAGGTGAGTGTGTCTAGTGTGGCAAGTTGGTAACTCTGCGTGTCTTTATTTTAATTTCAGTGCAGGAAGTTCTCTTAAATCTGGAGATGGGTAACTGAGTCAGTACAGTGATGATGCTAGTGGCTGGGTAAGTCAGTACAGTGACTATGCTAATGGCCGGGTAACCAAGCCAGTACAGTGAATATGTTAATGGCTGTGTGAGTCAGTATAGTGACTATGCTATACCTCCACAAGGTCAAGGCTTATAATGGGCTGTAGTATCTGCCATGTCTTATAACATATGTTCTGAGAAGTTTACTTAGTGTTGAGAATTACAAGAATTTACCCATTCTTTATTCTCCACTACCATTTTATTTTGCAATTTCTTCTGTCTACAGCAACACAAAACTTACTTAGGTCAGCCATGAACACCACACTGTTCATCTCTTCCTAGTCCTAGTGTTACCACCTGCACACTCACTCATTACCACTCATCAGTTATCGCTGGAATCTCACCCAGTGAGACACCAGTGGAGTTAAACTAGCTATGATTTCCATTGGAATTTGCATATAGATCAGGGGTGGGCACTTATTTTGATTGACCACTTGCTTATGTAAGGTTCACTGGACATACTGTATCTTCATTTGGTTTGTTTCCCATCTGCAGATAGAATAAATTAGGTGTAAATAATATGAATTACTAAATGTTGGAACTCAGAAAATCAATATACAGTAAAAAGTGTTATTTTTGTGACATTTTAACAATAAAAATAATTAAATTACAGTCACAATGTAACTACACACAGAAAACGCATAGTTGTGATATTTTATTGTAGTCTTGATATAGTGTGACTGTGTCGCCCATCGTTTGCCCACCCCTAATATATAGGCAATGGGAAATGGTATGAGTGGAACTGTGCTCACAACTCCTAGCACTGCTACAACTGTGAGGTAGGAAATTTTGTAATTCAGAGGCTTAGGAATGTACAACACTTTGTATAGTCTTTTATTTTAATACTTCATACATACAAAATATAGGATAATTCTTTTATGATAACTACTGGCTGCCACTTTATGGTATTAATTTAGCCTGCTCAGTCAAATGTCTAAACATGCAACGGGAAGTGACAAATGATAGCCGTCAGATAAAATAAGGACCCTGGATATTTATAGATGGTGAGAAAGACTTGCTTTTTGAAATAAAAATTGCCTTAACTAACAGGTCACTTTTTGTTACTGTGTTCTTGTTACACTTTCAGGTGTAGACACACATGTCCACAGGATTTCAAACAGACTGGGCTGGGTCCCAAAAGCTACCAAGACACCTGAAGCAACACGTGTTGCGTTGGAGTCATGGCTGCCAACTGAACTGTGGGATGAGGTGAATAATTTGATGGTTGGATTTGGCCAGCAGTTATGCAAACCTGTGAATCCTCTCTGCACGACCTGCCTGAACAGAACTCTGTGTCCCTTTGGTCGTTCACAGTGCAGAGGCAAGCGATAACTCTCTAAGATTATTAACTTGAAAACCGCCATTTTATTGAGCAATAAAAAGTTACAGCATCCCACGTAGATCCAATCAGATGTATCACTTCCTTTTCTTTCCATGTTTCCTACCCTTCTTGGACTTGGACTGAGCTTTTATTTGTCTCTTCTTCTTTTTAAGTGATTCCTTCTTGTTTTTTTGCCTTTCCAACTTGTTCTTCAGTTTGAATGCTTTACTTTTCTGCACCTGTTTAGTGGCCTGCCTCTTTATTATCTTCTTGACATCCTTTCTTGTTTTTAACTCCATTCCTGGTAATTCATCTTTCTGTTCTTCTTTTTTATCACTTTGTTCACTCTTCTCATTTTCATATTGCACCTGCAACAAATTACCTTTAAAGCCATTTTCTGACAACTATCTCACATGCTGTTCCAAGCCTCTGTATGAGAGGTGTGAATTTAAACAGCACAATAAGTTACTCTAACATTCCTTATTTTTCTACATGTGTGTATGGTACCAACTGAAATATCATCTGGCACTGATGATGAGAGGTTTTGTCTATATTAAGATGTGGAGAAAATTGATAATTCAGTACTTTACCAAGCCATAATTTTCATAACATTTTTGCTGTTGTATGTATGTATCTGCTCCACATAACAAGAAATGCTTAATTGTAGAAAGACAGTTAACATATCATATGAATTATTTAGAACTCTGAAATACATAAAAGCCAAATTTAAGAAATCATTTCAAGAAGCATCGTTTGTGCCGCTCTTAAAATCACATTCAAGCAAATAATTGAACAGATGTCTAAAATATGCCTGCCAGCACATACTTCTTGAAGTGTACCAGGCAGCAGAAAGGATTTGTTATACCACTTGTATGGTACCAGAGAGGAAGAATATTTGCCATGCCTCTTGTATATTATAAATTTCTCTGTTCTGCTACTTACCTTACTTCTCTGAGCTATCTACACTAAAACAATGTTTTTTCAGAGTAAGGATTATGAAAAGCAAAATTTGAAAAATTGAAGTTTTCACTTTTTTCTGGGAAGTGAAAATCTCATGTTAGGACATATTCAGCTGATATTCAAGTGACATGCCTGTCAGCCTGCAGCATTCAGTACTACTACATCATAAAATTCAGCAGTTAGTAAATACAAGGAGTGTTTGAAAAGTAGTAAGGCTGACAATCAGTGCAAACTGTTACTGTCAAGCTCTTCAAAATCTGCGTACTAAGATCAAGAACAAAAGTCAGGGTAAACTCGCTGAAAGGACCATCATGATGCATGACAGTTCCCATCCCTATGTGGCCCACAGTGTTCATGACCAACTGAATGCCATGCAGTGGGAGGTGCTCAGACATCCTGCATACAGTCCGAACTGACTGCCATGTGATTTTCCAAGTCTTTCAACCATTACAGAAAGCCAAAGGCTGTACATTCATGCTGGAAAATGATGTGCAGAAAGCTGTGGTGCAGTGGTTTAGGCAGCAGCCAAACAAATTTTGTGCAAATGGAATAAACTGACTCGTGCATCCATGGGACTCCTGTTTAAATACCTGTTGCGATTTTTTCTGGCGGTTGCTGTACCTTCACTTGTGGGCATGCCTGAATGGGTGTGTTGTACATGACATTTATTGAGAGGGGGGGGGGGGGGCACAGAGAGATAGATAGATTTGTAAATGGCTACAATGAACGGTACACTTACTAAACTATATATTTTTCAATGACAAATGCAGTGAAACAAACGGTAACAAATTTGGAAGTTATGTGACCACTCTTGGAAATAAAAATATTGTAACTCATGAGGAAACCCGGTATGAAATTAGTAACCATAAAATAACTGATGTAGATGTTGTTAAGTGGCCTGTAACCCTTTGAAGCATATTAAAAACTGAGCTCCTACCTCTCAGAAAGCACTCCATTATAAAGACCAATTGGTTGATGCTGTTTGTTAAGACAATCTGGTGAAATATGTAAACACTCTACAGGAGAATTCTGAACTTTCTGAATGTTAAAGTAGGCAATTATTGCAGCTACCAGTTTGTTTTAAAGGGTTATGGGGCATTTACTTGCCGCTCTTCCAAATAAGGTTCAAACCGGCAACCTTTTCACTAAGGAACACAAGTGCTCTATATTACCATATAAAACATACTGAATACACTAACATCGCTGCATCAATGCATGCAATTAAAGTACAGTATTATGCTGCTACCTTATTGATTCCTATCCAGTTATTCTTCTCTGCCAGGTCAGAGGCTGAAAGTTCCAGAATGCTTACAGAATGGTTCTCAAGCTCATAATTTTGTGAGATAAGATTCTCCAATTCTGGGACCGGACGATGTGACACTACGAGTTTCTTAAATGACTCCCGGGCCTGTAATAAAAAATATATATGATGGTGTATTAAGCAACTGTGGCTAGAATATGGACAATGCTCTTTATGCTTTTGTACATACTTCATGTTTTAATCGTTTCCTTTCTTCCTTTAATTGTTGTTTCAGTTCTTCTTGAGCCTTCTTCTTTCGCTGTACTTTTCTTTTGTGGAAACCAGTCAGAAACTCCCTGCACAAAAAAATATGTTATTCGCATTTTATGCATTCTGTCAGGAAGGTGCTGGTTTCTTTGTAGGTTATGTATAATTTGGACGCACGTGTAGCGATAAGGAAGTTATTTTTGATACCTTAGAAGTGTCTCATAATTTGCTCTAACATACAATTTGTATTCTATAGCGACACTTACGTCCACATGCATTACGACACCCTTCACAGCAATTGAACGTGTCAATTTTCTCCAGTTCGGAGGGGAAGGGTACTTAATTGATTTCCAACATACCTCCTTGCTTTTGGGTCGAACACTAACTGAAGCTTTGTCTGTCTGTTTACTCGTTTACGAGGGTGAAACGCCCCGGTTTACCATCACATTCACCGGCGGACATTTTCGAACTGTAACGCATTTCAAAGAAGCGACACCAACCGATTTTTTATTTAAATTGGTATCTACTTAATGCACACTTCTCACGCAGTTTGGATATGCCTTATAAGTATTCAAAGTCCGTCATGAAGTATACTTATACATCGGCATGTGGGCCGAGCGTTACAAACCTACTTCGTCGACTTTGCAACAAACGTAATAACGATATACACCGGAAGGACGTAAACAGCGCTGACAGGCAAATTCAGTTGATTTATTACCACATTAATGTCATGTGTGGTATGGGCACGTAACAATTCTGTGGTGTGGTTATACTCGGATCATTTAGGAAACTCGAAATTTCCTAGGAACTCTGCCATAATCTTGCCACCTAACCTGGAACTGTCAATTGTCCCACACTATTCATTTGGCAATATGGCAAAATTGCAATGGTATACACAACCTCAGAATATCACTAATTATTAAGGGGACGGGTATATGCATTATCCGAGGGAAATTTTGCGAACTGAAGGTGTTTAAAATCTGGCAACCCTGCAAGTATTGCATAAATTCGGACTCATCAGCAACATGGCTGTCAGTATATATTTGAGTGTTGAAGCATGCCTTTCTCTCCGAAAAATACGTTGGGTGGCGTGTATTTATGCCTTGATTTTGCGAAGGTATTTGCCATATGTGAACAGAAAACCTGGATAATGTCACTTTCAACGAGTAAGGGTCTTGTAATCCGAAGTAAGCCATTTTAATTAGATTTTTGATTAGTTACAGCTTTTAATAAGTTATTATTTACGTGTGTTTTAAATTTGTCATTCGTGTGTCAGAACAACGAAGTGGTTTAATTTACTTGCATGTGCAGTGGAGTAGGCGAGAACGTTTTATGAAAACTTCATGATAATGAGATGAAGAGGAGTCACCATTGGTGAAACAGTGAACTGTGACGTTACTTTAATAAATCATCATTTTTAAATTCGTGAATTAACCCGAGCGTGATTGTTACAGTAACCTACTTCGTGGAGAGTAGTTAAAATTTTCCATATGTTGGACGTCATTTGACATTAATTTAAATTCTGTTGAGTTACATTATGTTTTAAAAACAGTAAATATGTGCAGTGGAAATAATTAATGAATTTCCTTGTAAGAACTTATGCATTATGTTATGTCATTCATGTCGTAATTTCAGATGGAATCAGTCTCTTTTGGCAGAAGTATTTACTGAGGTTTAAGTCCTGCAGAATTTAAGCAGAGTAGGTTTTAACTGCATTCAGAAGGATGGAGTCTAGGCAAGTACCTTTGCTTTCTAAATACATATGCTACAACATTTAAACCTAATTTTACAGTATTAGAGAATGGAATTTCTATTATTCACGTTAGTAATTTAGCTGCATATGTTTTACATGCCTGCCTCTCCTTTTTAGATTTTGCAGTATGCTTGTTGTGTTTTAGTATAGGGGCAGTTGTATCTTGGGAACTGTAGGCTGAGTATTTTGAAATGTTAAAGACACCTTGCATATGATTATTTTACTTCTGTAATTCATCTTCGTAAACAACTTTCGTCCATTGTGGTTGAACAGCCTAGAAAGTTAATATTGAGATTTCATGTTGAACTTTCTTGCATGCTTCTTTGAAGGCACTTATTATGATATGTGTGCATGAACCATTGGAGGTAACTATTTTGGGATGAGGCAGTCATTTCCAAATATATGAGGCACTGTATGTGTTATTTAATTTAGAAAATTCCTTGGATTGCTCTGATATTATTTTTGGGTTACTCTGTTTCATGACTTTGTTTTCTGATATTTGGACAGACTGCAATATTTTAGAAACTGGATCCATTTCTGTCCTCTGGTAAAGAGCTGGGGAAGTTCTTTCTTAGTTTGATATGTTAGAAAGGTTATTTCAAGCACTGGACCCTCTGAGAGTGGAAAGGAGACTCAGTTTTCAGAATGTTTTTCTGTTTAGAATCCTAGACCATGTACAAAGTGCAGCAATAATCCCAATTGTAATGTACCACTCTTAGACCCTTTCAGAAATTACAGTTTTTTTTGTTTCAACTAATTGGTTGTGTAGAATATTTTGAGAATATAAATTTGTCGTTTCTGGCATTACCAGGTGAACTTGTCTGTTGTATTGGAATCTGCAGAGGCTTGACAGTTTGATTTCCATAATTTTAAGTTTAGTCTGCAGAATTAATGTGTTGTGCATGACATTATTCAGTTAATTTCAATTAGGTATATTGGAATTCTTGATCTCAGAAGGTTTATGAGAGGGTTCATTATAAAGATATTATTTTGAACAGTGTCCATTGCTGGACATGGGGTGTATTTGATATACATACGTTCTGAAAACTGCTTTCACCATCAGAAAAAGGTAATATAAAACCTGCTATGTTGGGCACATTAGATAAAATTAATTTCTGGCTCTGGATAATTTTTCTTTACACCATTATGTTCAGAATGACTGGGGATTTACCCAGTCCTGTTTCAGATGTGTAGTGCTGACTGTTTTTGCTGGTACAAGTGGCTGCACTGATCACAATTGCTCAGGTTTAGAAAGTATGAGTTTACAGGTGTCACTCATGTGTCCTGATATGACACATGGGCAGACTGTTATATTTTTCATCATCTTTTGGATACCAACATTTCAAAGACACGTATTTCCTCAATCTTCAGAGTGCTTTGCACACTCTGAAACTCTGGTGACCATGTACTGAACTGCGCGATGTCACATGCAGGAAGATCGTAACCTTCATACTGACCACCATGAGAATCCCAGACCTCATGTTATGTTATGTTTGTGTTGGGTCTAGTAAGCACAAATGAAATGAAAATTTTTGTAAGTAGTGTGGTGTAAGAAAATGCCCTGTGGGCACGTGAAAAAGGGGCTGAAGTACATGATCATGACATTGTGAAGGTCTTTTGATGGGTGTGTAAGCTGAATTGACTCATACACATAGTCATTGTACTACTGCTCTCAGAATGTAGAACTTCACACATTTACTGGTTGTGTAGTTCATAAGTCAAAGCCTTCCTAGACTTGGTGCTTAGTGCTGGAATTCATATATCACCTGTACCCCGCTGAATTATTGAATGTGGCAGTGCAGTTGTCTCTCTTGCTCTTCATTTCAGAGATCTTGGTCCTGTTTCTGGCCTGATTGAGGGTTATCATGGTTTTCCTTAGTCCCTATAGGATAGTGTAGTTGGTGTAGTGACTCAGCTGGGGGTTGGACACCTGAGGACTTGGCGGTTCAGTTCCCAGCATGAGCAAGAGATATCTCCAAAATGTACAGACTGGCAATGTGGCCCACCCAGCCTCCTGTTCAGTACCTTCTGGGGACTCTTCCCTGCGGGTATAGTAGCCAGGGTATGAAGCTGAACCCTCACCTTCATTTAGAGCTGGGGTTAAGAATGGATGGGGCTATACCTCCACTCCCCCATATGCCTTTGCGGTGTGTACAGGAACAACTTTACCATTTTTCCCTTACCCTGCGGGAAACTGCCTAGATGATGAGACATTCCTCTGTAGTCCTATTCACAGTTTCCAGTGCATTTGTCATCACGTTGGCTCGTGTTTGTGGTTGAAGAAGTGGTGAAGGATCTCATATTTGATGTGTTTGGTCAAGCTGGGGAGTAGCTGCTTTCTGTCCAGCTTTCTTTTCCTACCACCCCAGTGAATAGTGAAGTTGCCAGTTGATTTTCACATCTGACAGTTCATAACAGCGGTATAATAATACATCCAATACATAGTATATTGTGGGGGGCCGAGATAGCGTAGTCGACATCTCCGTCAGCAAGGTACTGCACTTTGTACAACGTGTGGGGCTGCTGAATGCTTAATCAAAGGTTTTCAGAAAAGGTTGGATATGGTCAAAGTATGAGGTTCGCTGTGCTTCCTGCCCTAATGTATTTGATTCGATTCTATTCTATTCTAGTGTGTGGTGTATTGTGTTTGAAGCAAACATGAACTTATTGAATAGCCATTATTTCAGTGTTGCCAGCGTTGCAGCCAATTTCACTGTCATTCTGTCTGTAACACATTCAGAGTTATCAAATTTATTTTAGCTTGATATGAGAGATGTTTCTTTCATTAAAAAACTATCTCATTAAGCTTCTGATTTTGGGATGAAGGAATGAGCTGTTCTTTTTTTTTTGTATGATCAGATTTTATGAAATGGACAGAAGTCATAAAATAAATGTGTTCTGCTTGAACACACAAAACAACGTAAAACTTATGTTGTATATTCTTCTGAGTGACACATTTTAAATGAGTAAGTACCTGTAGTCAGAAATATAAATGCAGCTTTTATTAAGAAAATAGTATTAGTTTAGTTTAGTTATTAATCAGAACAGTTCATGTTTAAATATCTGTATTTTTCCTCATCAGGTATTTGGACAATAAATCACAAAAACTATAATTTATTGGGACTTGTGACTTGCACACAGAAAATGCTAAGGTGTTCTAGAAATTCCCTATTTTTGTGATTCTGGAAGGTTTATTGTCTAATAACTGTGGGCAGGGCTCAGCCAGCCTTACATGTTAGACACACACTGAAAACTCAAGGGCAAGAATCGTGAATATTTGCAGGGACGAAATGTACATATACCTTAACACAAAAATTGTAAATAGTAGATTTGTTGAGAACTGTGGGCCTATCTCTAGTGACGTGCTGTGTTTTGTGTTATGCGAACTTGAAGACTTCTCTAAATGACACCCAGTCTGCCCTTGCAGCTGCATATAAATTGTCTTATTTTTAGATCCTTGGTGTACTCTTTGGTCAAAGAAAGGCCACAGAAAGTGACGATAGCAACTTGAAATATTTAGAGTAGACTTCAAAATGTTTCAGGTTCATGATAAAGCTGTTTGAATAGAGTGGTCGCCCATGTTTTGGGCAAGATGTTAGCATATAGTTGGTTAATGTATGAAACATTTAAGAACTTGAAATACTTGCTTCAGGCTTGACCGTTTGTTTGTGCTTCTGGAGAATGGTTCATCGAGTGTGACACGCCGTGCTGCGGCTCGTCAGCTTGGAGAGGTGCAGCGCCTGCACCCACATGAGCTACATCACCTTTTGTCTCGTATCACCACCTACCTTCACAGTCTAGCCTGGGAGACGCGCATTGCTGCGGGACAAGCGGTGGAGGCAGTTATTCAGAATGTGCCACAGTGGGATCCTCCGGCAACCAACATCAAAAGAGGTGGCCATTCTAACCTTAATCTCTTGGTCTGCTGCTGAATTTTTGGTTGAGTAGTTAGCAAGCTTGCCTTATGTGTTTTGTTTGATCAACCATCATCTTTGAGGTTTTCTTTTCTTAATTTCTCTGGCCTTGTAAAATGATGTCTTACAATAGGCCACACCTACTACCGTATCAAGAAGGGGAAAAATAGTACTGTTAACACAACTGTTATTTTGTTATAAATTATTTATTTACATAGTCGCAACTGGTTTTGGCTTTAGGCCATCTTCAGGCGAAATTGTAAGTTGAAAACATCAAAAGCGGTATGAGATTGAGAAAGACCCTTCTCATTACATTTGTGTATATAATATACTTAGTTGGAATTAGTATATTTGTATTCTGTAAAGGTATGTATAAAACAGTAATGTATAAAATCGTTAAGTAAAAGTTATGAAGACGATAAAATCTCAAGGTTTATCAAGTAATTTGTGGTTAGTTTTCAATATGCGAAGTCACTCTTATGTTTTGTGTGTGTGTGTGTGTGTGTGTGTGTGTGTGTGTGTGTGTATAATTACAGAAAATTGTACTTCTGTATCATTTCCAGTCACCCAATTGTTTGTTGCTAAATAATGTGTGTTGTTGAAAGACCATAGGTAAGTAACCGAAGAATCAATTTGTTGGTCTTGGTCTTTGGTGTTTGCACTGAATGTTCTAGCAGCTTATGCCGTTGCTTGCAGAACTGTCTGCTCAGTCCATGCTGCTGTCACAGACAGGGCGCTTGAAGTTCCAGCAGTTTGACATGAACAAGGTCCTGGCCAACAGCACTCATCTAATGGGGTCAGAGGGGAAAGAGTATGATGTTGAGGAGGAATGTCCAGGTATAATTCCACGCTAAATATAGGTGAATGCTTTCATTTGCAGCCAATTCTTAGGGTACTGTTTCTCCAGGTATCACTTGAATTTAGTGGGAGGAGCATTGTTGCATGACATGTGCTGAACCTTCTTTACTTAGGCTACAAATGAACTGATTTGTGTGCACAGTATGAAAGAGAAAATGCCCCTTTCCAGTCATTTCTTCACACACCCACATTTACTCCCACTGCACACATTCCCTTCCACCCGCACCTCATTCATTCAGAAAATGGTGAGTGTATGCTATGCCTAACACTGAAACAGCTGTAACATAGTACAAAGCAAAACCTGTAAGGTGAATTTTCACAGCTTTGTCATATTTATGAAATTGTGTAATGTGCAGTTACTGTATGCTTGCTCCTGAACAAGTTTAGTACGCTCATGTTAACAGTGAGGGCCATGGGACTGGGTAGTTCAGTGCAGTCAAACTGTGTTATAATGAGAGGCATGGGACTGGGTAGTTCATTGCTGTCAAACTGTGTTACAATGAGATACATAGGACTGGGTAGTTCAGTGCAGTCAAACTGTGTTACAATGAGATACATAGGACTGGGTTTCAGTGCAGTCAAACTGTGTTACAATGAGATAGATAGGACTGGGTAGTTCAGTGCAGTCAGACTGTCATAATGAGAGCCATGGGACTAGGTAGTTCAGTGCAGTCAAACTGTGTTACAATGAGATACGTAGGACTGGGTAGTTCAGTGCAGTCAGACTGTTATAATGAGAGCCATGGGACTAGGTTTCAGTGCAGTCAAACTGTGTTACAATGAGATACATAGGACTGGGTTTCAGTGCAGTCAGACTGTTATAATGAGAGCCATGGGACTAGGTTTCAGTGCAGTCAAACTGTGTTACAATGAGATACATAGGACTGGGTTTCAGTGCAGTCAGACTATTATAATGAGAGCCATGGGACTAGGTAGTTCAATGCAGTCAAACTGTGTTACAATGAGATACATAGGACTGGGTAGTTCAGTGCAGTCAGACTGTTATAATGAGAGCCATGGGACTAGGTAGTTCAGTGCAGTAGAACTGTGTTACAATGTGATACATAGGACTAGGTAGTTCAGTGCAGTCAAACTGTGTTACAATGAGATGCATAGGACTGGGTTTCAGTGCAGTCAAACTGTGTTACAATGAGATACATAGGACTAGGTAGTTCAATGCAGTCAAACTGTGTTACAATGAGATACATAGGACTGGGTAGTTCAGTGCAGTCAGACTGTTATAATGAGAGCCATGGGACTAGGTAGTTCAGTGCAGTCAAACTATGTTACAATGAGATGCATAGGACTGGGTTTCAGTGCAGTCAAACTGTGTTGCAATGAGATACATAGGACTGGGTAGTTCAGTGCAGTCAGACTGTTATAATGAGAGCCATGGGACTAGGTAGTTCAGTGCAGTCAAACTGTGTTACAATGAGATACATAGGACTGGGTAGTTCAGTGCAGTCAAACTGTGTTACAATGAGATACATAGGACTGGGTAGTTCAGTGCAGTCAAACTGTGTTACAATGAGATACATAGGACTGGGTTTCAGTGCAGTCAAACTGTGTTACAATGAGATACATAGGACTGGGTAGTTCAGTGCAGTCAGACTGTTATAATGAGAGCCATGGGACTGGGTAGTTAAATGCAGCTGAACTGTGTTACAGTGAGAGGCATGGGACTGGGTAGTTCAATGCAGTCAAACTGTGTTATTATGAGAGGCATGGGACTTGGTAGTTCAATGCAGTCAAACTGTGTTATTATGAGAGGCATGGGACTGGGTAGTTCAGTGCAGTCAAACTGTGTTATTATGAGAGGCATGGGACTGGGTAGTTCAGTGCAGTCAGACTATTATAATGAGAGCCATGGGACTAGGTAGTTCAATGCAGTCAAACTGTGTTACAATGAGATACATAGGACTGGGTAGTTCAGTGCAGTCACACTGTTATAATGAGAGCCATGGTACTAGGTAGTTCAGTGCAGTCAAACTGTGTTACAATGAGGTACATGGGACTGGGTAGTTCAGTGCAGTCAAACTGTGTTACAGTGAGATACATAGGACTGGGTTTCAGTGCAGTCAAACTGTGTTACAATGAGATACATAGGACTGGGTAGTTCAGTGCAGTCAGACTGTTATAATGAGAGCCATGGGACTGGGTAGTTAAATGCAGCTGAACTGTGTTACAGTGAGAGGCATGGGACTGGGTTGTTCAGTGCAGTCAAACTGTGTTATTATGAGAGGCATGGGACTGGGTAGTTCAGTGCAGTCAGGCTGTGTTATAATGAGAGAAATGGGACTGGGTAGTTCAGTGCAGTCAGGCTGTGTTATAATGAGAGAAATGGGACTGGGTAGTTCAATGCAGTCGAACCGTGTTGCAGTGAGAGGCATAGGACTGGCTATTTTCCTTAGTTTGTAAAGGAAAAACATACAGGTATGATGTAGTAGAAGTAAAGATACAGTAAGTAAATACAAGTAGAGAGTATATTGGACATATTTGTGAAAAAAGAAACGTGTCAAACTAAAAAATCTAAAAGTAGACTATAAAAGAGTTATTTATTATTATGTCGTAAGTTTTAAAACTTTCGCAGTGACATGATTCAATATAGTCTTCTCGGGCGCACAGCCGCGTCAACTCGTTTGAATACAACGTTTCGGGGACTAGCTCCATCCCCATCCTCAGGCAAAACTGATTTAAATCAGTTTTGCCTGAGGATGGGGACGGAGCTAGTCCCCGAAACGTTGTATTCAAACGAGTTGACGTGGCTGTGCGCCCTAGAAGACTATATTGTATTATTATGTCATTCCTCACAACTCCTTTTTACAAAGGTAATGTAGAATTGTGGATTAAACCAGGGGTGCCCAGCCTTCATGTGGGAGTGGGTGTCTGGTTCAGAGGAGGTGGCTGGTGCCAGTGTCCATCCCTGTACGTGTTAGCTATAAAAGTGATGACTGTGGGTCGTGGGGGTATGAGAAGGCAGACAAACCTCTGCATTTGAATTTCTGATACAGAGGCCTTTGTTCAGCAACACAGAGGTCAGAAGTCTTGCTGTGGGGTGGTGGATTTCGAACCCAGTAAAGTAACTGATTGGGTGGGGGAGGGGGGGATGGAATTGAGGGATTTTGGGCCCAGTTGAGTGTTGAAGGAGCTTCCTGACAGTGCTGAGGACACTGTGCTCATTATATCCATGTAGCATTCTTGATAAATCTGTGACCTTATTACACCCCTGCTTGTAATGAATGAGTTTGGCTATAATTTGAAGTGGAATTTTGGTTAGAACTGGAACATTTTGAGTATGAGGGAATGTTTTTTGTAGTCAAGTTCTTGTGCTTACAAACACATTTTTGTAATTCATATTTATCTTATTATATTAATCAGGTATTGATATACGAGAGAAGATGGCTCGGCAGAGGCAAGTTCTAAATTCCCGTCTTGGTTTGGATGTTGCTGTTAAAATTGGCATCGATATGTCAGAAATATTTTCTGCCGAGGACCTCACAATTTCTCTTGATGTGGATGGGTCTAGACATGACCCAGCAAGGGTAAGTGTGTGCAGTTTTCTCATAGCTTAAAGGGTTTTGTGTTTGCAGAATTGTATTGTTTAATCTCTGCTTATTCTGTATTTCATGCTGTGTGTTTGTCTACTAGTATGCCTGATTGTGTTTATAATTAACATTGTAACTGTGCCTGAAATCCATGCCTCACATTTTGACGTGACTGTGTCATCATCAGGCTTATGTGTGAACAAATTAATTATACTGCAGTGCACTATTAGTTAAAAATATAAAATTATGTAAAATAATTCAGAATTATTAAATAATATATTTATGAGCTTCCTGTAGCAGTGAGTAATATCTTAATGTATAATCTCCTGTGAACTCAAGACTGCAATAAGTCTGGCGCTTCTACCTCGTAAATGGAACCCTTCACCTCACTGGATGCAAAACGCCAGACCATAGGTAGAGGTGCTTGCTGCTAACGTAATGCTGAAAACACTAATGTTACTCCTGTCTTTTGTCTGGAAAGATCATTTCTTTGATAGCAGAAATGACTGTTTTCTTGGTTGTGTGAGGATGATCGAGTCAAGGAAGATGAGATTAATGGGGTGTGTAGCATGCATGGGAGGGGAAGAAATGCAAACTAGATTTGGAAGGAAGACCAGAATTAAAAGAGACCAATGTGTAGATGGGAGTGTAATATGAAAAGGGATTTGTCTTAAAGAAATAGGCTGGGAAGGTGTGGACTGGATTGTCTGGTTCAGAACAGGGGCAAGTAATGGGCTGTTGTGAACATGGTAATGAACTCCAAGGTCCAATAAATGTAGAGAACTTCTGTACTAAGTATAAAGTTCACCCTAGAGCAGGCCATGGAGGCCCGAAGGGGGAGTAGAGGTGTAGATCCACTGTTTCTTTGATCTTGGTGCTAGGTGGGGGATGGTGGTCAACGCCATGCCCTGGCCACTTTACCCCTTGGAAAGAGACCTGGTACCCATTGTATAGGAGGCTGGGTGGGCCCCAGAGCCAGTTTGGATGGGTGCAGAGAAGCTTGCCCCCACTGGGATTTGATCCCCGGACTGTCCGGCCCCTAGCGAGTCACTATATCGACTGCGCTATCGCGGCCCACTCTATACTAAGTGTAGCAACTATTACAATTTACTTCCCTTTTCGTGAAGCTTGATTGGAAACCAGTCGGAATGATGCTGGGTGATGGTGGTCTGTGTGAGATGGGGTGACTGCAGTTACCTGATTCTTGGCGGGGCCCCGTGTTACAGAGTGAAACTCTCAAATGTTGCCACATGTACCATACAGTGGATGAAGGTGATTCAGACCAGACTCACATTCAGGAGATGCTCAATTTGAATCCTAGTGTTGCTGTCCTGTCTGACTGATACAGTATTTTAGTCCCTGTTAAGGAATAAAACTCAGGAACTTCAAACCACTAATTTTCCATGGCCAAAGAGTAAAACATGACAACATGAAGGTGCAGGACAGAAATGTCCGATACAAATGGTAGAACATGCTGCCACTGTAGTTCAGGAAAGAAATGTCCCATATGAATGGTAAAATGTGAAAACATTGCAATGTGGAACATGTCTTATGTAAATGGTAAAATGTGACAGCAATGCAGTGCAGGACACAGATGTCTTATACAGATGCTGAGTGACAACTGCAGGCTTCAGTTGAAGGTTGTCTCCCACCCCGTATTATGATTGGCTGTTGTATTTCCCAGCAGACGTCAAATATCAGACATTAAAGTGAAGATGGACTCTTCTCTGTAGAATCACTTATGAAAGAGAGAGATTCGTAAGAGAAGTCTTAGTAGCTTTCTTTCCATCTGTCCTTTCACATTTCCAGCAGCTTTCAAATTGTGATCGTAACATTTAAAGTGAGATAAGAACAGAGTTGTTAGGGAGAAGCTGAGTTCCAAAGTTATGACTAATAGTTCTTACATGTAACATGTTTTATTTTCTGATCTTCGATACAGAAAACTGTGAAGGAAATGGTACAGCAAGAAATTGCACATATCGGTATGCTCAGTTCTCGAGAGATAAACAGGGCTCGCCGTAAAGCTCGTCAGGCGCTGTCCAAACAGAGGTCAAGGGAATCGGGAGAGGATGGAGTGGCGCTGTTGTTGACTGAGGATCCTGAGCACAAGAAACCCAAATTAGACAATGACGTACAGGAAGGTAAACAAGAGGAGTTGAGTGCAGCAGGGTTACTGGCCAACTGGAGTGTTCCAGATAGCACCGGTTCATGGGGAGAGGTGAGCGGGCTGATAGTGTTTATGTGATTGATGCAGTTAGTGTTCTTACTTGAGAACTGAGGTTTCTGATCTGAGTGTGTTTTAACAGCAGTGTGTTCTTTCAGCTCAGAAGTGCCATGTGTCAGAAATTTACCCTAATATAAGTGCTTGTGCACATGTCAGAAATTTTACCATAATGTAGGTGCCTGTGGAAATGTCAGAAATTTTACCATATTGTAGGTGCCTATGGGGCCAGGGTACCAATTTTGACTTTTACAAAAACTTCTGTCTCAGACAGCGTGTGACATCTATGAGTTTATAAACTACAAAATCAGTCGTGTTAATTTTTTTGCCACATTTATAGTTTTTAGGGTGTTCCTCTTTTAAGTATACTAGTGGAAAGGCGTTTTGAAATTCAGCGGGTATTTATTTATTTCTCATTGACCTTTCACCTCATTTTTTCCTAACTCATGCTACCATGATCGCAGCATAAAAATGGCATAGCGTACATAGTCAAGAATAAACTGTCTCTGTGCGTGCCTCCCTGAAAGTACATGCTGATATTTCATTCACATCCACCAAGCTTGTTGGCCAAGTATCATCAGTTATATTTTACTACCTTTAATGTTCCTTTCAGTTTTTTTTTTTTACATCCATCTGATTGGGTAGAAACACATTTTAAGTTTATGTGTATGTAGGCGGTGGACTGGCCATTTGAGAATTTCTGTGATCAGCTGTGTCAAGACCTGTTCAATCCAAATTGGGAGGTGCGTCACGGGGCTGCCACAGCTCTCAGAGAGGTTGTGCGAGTCCATGGAATTGGTGCAGGCAAGGCTGCCGACCAGATGGAGATTGAGGTATGGTGAAATATGTTATGTTCCAGACATCTGATTATTCTTACTGTGGTCTTTTGGGTTTATACTGTACAGTCCGGTAGGTGGCTGTTGCTGTTTTGGGCAAATGTACATGGCTGTATCTTCAGGGTGCAGGCAAGGCTGCCGACAACATGGAGACTGAAGTGTTGAAATGTGTTGTGTTTTGGACACCTGATTGTTGTTGTTGTTGTTGTTGTGGTTGTGGTCGTCGTCGTCGTCGTCTTGGTTCACATTCTATAGTGTGTTAGGTGGTTGTCAATGTTTTGGTTCCATCTTCAGGGTACAAGTATGAGAAAATGAAGTTGTTTCTGGGTTGAACTAACCATTAGGAGACTGATTTAAATGCCAGTTGTATCTCGTGATGGCCAGAGTTTTTCTGGCATAGCGTGGACATTTAAATTGCTACCAAGTAAACACACAGATACCAGTACATTTTATAGACCAGTGTGTGGTCTCATAGAATGACAAAGGTTAAGCACTGCACAGTGAAAATGTTCGTGGGGGTGGAGGAGTAGCTCTGTGCATTATGACCCGTCGGGTTGATGCTCTATGTGCTTTACACCTGGAGAAAAGAGGCCCTGGTAGCCATTGGATATGAGGCTGGGTGGGCCCCAAAGGCAGCCTTGAGGTGATAATGAAGAGAACTGAAGTCCAATTTGTCAGTCGTACATCCTGTAGACTGATCACTGTGTACGATTAGTTATCCTGAATGTCGAGACTTCATAGAAAGTAGGGTGTGATTTTTTCCTTCCACATTCCTTCCAGTTCGTTATTTACTGAGCTGTACCTAGCTCACGGCACCGTATGCTTCATGCACTCCATGGTGTCTGTGAGCATATTACAGACATTCTTTTCTGCGACCTTTCTGTGATTTGGCACAGTTCTGAATGCTGTTACCTGTGTAACTGGCCAAGAGGGCTTAATATGTCCCTGGATTGGTTGCATGTAGTGAAATGACAGAAGAGAGAGGGGAAGAGCTTAGAGTCAGCCCGTCTTCTTGAGAAATGTGGCTGTAGGAGCTTACAGAGGCAGATGAGTTGTCGTTGGGATGCAGGCGAAGAATGGAGAATGGTGGAGTTTTTTGTGGTGACCAGTGCTAGATGCCGTGATGGTGCAGAGATTGTGTGGTGTTGTATTAGTGACATTGCAGCTGTGGGTGCAGTAATGACAAGCAGTTAGTATACTGGGTATTGGTAACTGACTGCAGTAGAATTCCTTTAATCTGGCACCCGATAGTTCAGTACTTGACGAAAGTAGTCACAAGACTTGAAGTTCCGCCGTCTGTAACTTACGGGATGTGTACTGATTCCGTGACTTTATCTTGGGTTATCTGGACCTTATTGAGCCCACTGAGCTATTATAATGCCTTCAAAAGATGCAGAGATGAGTAAATGAAGTACTGCTGGCAAGAGGAAACATGTGACTTCAATGATTTCCCAGAAACTTGAAATAATTAGGAGGCTGGAAAGTGGCAAAAGCCGAAGAAAGGTTATGACTTCATACATACAACATGGGATCATCAACTGTCTATGATATAAAGAGATAGGAGGACCAGTTATGATCGTTTATGGCATCAAGTGAAAGTGTGAAGGGCCTTCTCGAATGACAGACATTGAAAGAGCCAAAATTAACGGAATTGGACAAGGTGTTGTGTAGGTGGTTTATAACAATGTGTTCTGAAGTAAAACCCGTGACTGGGCCTATTATAATTGAAAAATCAAAGTCTTTTTTATGATGAAATGAAAATAACTGATAAGTGCACATTTTTGAGGGCAGTAACAAATAATGACCTGTAACAACTTAACATTAGTATAGTTACTATCTGATAATCCAGAGTATTTCATAATCTGGCACCTGTCTGGTCCTGTGGGTGTTGGATTAAAGGAATTCTACTGTGTATAAAAGGCAGCTTTGTAGGTCAGATGGTTGATCTTATATGAAGGGGTGGTGATAGTGGAAAAACACTAATGTAATAGATTTGGTATTATTGTTGTATTGTGGATGTTTAGTGCCAAAAGTTGTATAGGATACTGGGTATTGATGGTGTGGAGAATATTCAGTCCAATAGTAGACTTGGTGGTAATCCTCAGTGAGACAACCAATAGTGGAAGTTACTTAGATCTTAAGAGACAGATAATTTTTGGAAGATTTCTAGTGCATGGTATAAAACATAAGTGATAGGTATGATATTAGATGGGCTTTTCTAAGTACCAGAGTTTCTTGTTGAAGAGTTTGGTTCAAAAGGGAGTTAATGATATGAACCAGTGTTTCTTGGCTGTTACTTGTCTATGCAGTTCCTTGTGTTATATTCACTTATATTATTTCTATGTACTTATTGTTGTTAATGAGGGTGTTTTCATTTCATGCCTCCCGCCAAGCAGGTCCTTGTGGTAGAAGTTTCTCCGAGTCTAATTTTTACTGAATGGAGGACTCAGATTCGAGATAACCATAGTAATTGAAAGTGTTAAATGAGCAAAGAATAAAGAAATTCTTCAATATTTACAATATAAAACCAAAAATTGTTGTCTAGTCATGATTGTTGCTTGTGTTTTGAGAAAAAGTAAAAAGGGTGATTTTTTTTTTTTTTCGTTTCTCCAGTGAAGCTATTTAAGGATTTGACATGCCTGTTCTGATTGCAGATGGAAGAATGTCACCAGCACTGGCTGGAAGACACATCCTTAAGACTGCTTTGTGTACTAGCATTGGATCGATTTGGTGACTTTGTGTCTGACCAGGTCGTCGCACCCGTCAGGGAAACTTGTGCTCAAGGCCTGGGTAAGTGGGACACAGTAGTCCAGGACTACCGTGTACCCTGTTATTAAACCTTCAGTGCAAACATTTCAAAACCTGAAACTCTTGTTGTGTGTGGTAGTTTTTTAAAATGTCACTTCGATTTTTGCAGCACGTTTTCTGAAATTGATGAGACTTGTGAAGTATACAAAATAAGTGGGTGAGATTTTTGTGGTTGTTGAACACGAACCACAGGAAACAAATTAGAAGTGAGGATTTGTGTGGTGACTCTTAAAGCATCCATCCACACACAAAGGAAGCTTGACACCAGTGGCAGCATTGCATTCTCGCACCTCATTTACAACATGTTAATGCAGCTTACAAGTCTTGAGGTTTTTGCGTTGGTGTTAATTCGTCTTCTGAGGTGTGATGCTGCACTGCTGGGTAATCAGTTGCTGATGTTCCAAAAGAATATAGTGCATTCATTCTTGAAGGGTATAGAGGCATGGGAAGAGCTGTTGTCAGACCACTAGAACATGGAAGGTGAAGGCAGTATGTTACAATATAGTCTTCTCGGGCGCACAGCCGCGTCAATTCGTTTGAATACAACGTTTCGGGGACTAGCTCCGTCCCCATCCTCAGGCAAAACTGAAATCAGTTTTGCCTGAGGATGGGGACGGAGCTAGTCCCCGAAACGTTGTATTCAAACGAATTGACGCGGCTGTGCGCCCGAGAAGACTATATTGAATCATGTCGCCGCGAAAGTTTTAAAACTAATATCAGGCAGTATGTTACCTTGAATTGTCGCGGACCAGTTATCCACTGATGTGCTGTCATATCCTAGAAGAATGGAGTCTTCATGACACATACGTATCCTCTGAGATTTTGCCTTTTTCCCAGCATTGGGCATCCTCTTCAGGATATGATGTTCAGTGAGTAGTTTAGGCGGTGGTTCAGTGGACGGATCGTCATACACAGGATAAAGTACACTTGGTCCATCTTCTTCTACTACAGTTCAAGCCTGAGTGCTCAGGTAGAGAGTTGCCATGTCCATTGCCAGTGACATGTATACCGCTACAGGATTGTGAGTGGTAACTCTTGAGTAACATCTTAAATACGGGGTCGTTATTTTATCTGACAACTGTCATTTGTCATGTCGTACCATTGTGTGTGTGCATGTACGCACACCTTTGTGCATGCCTGTGTGTGTGTGGGCACAGGGGGAGGTGACTGAATGGGCTTTGTTAATTAATACCTTAATGTAATGTATTCATTGAATTTGGTATACATATGAAACTAGTTATGTTAATTAAGATTTGTCTAAATGAAGCTTATAGTAAAGTGTGGACAGGCAGTCATTTGTTTGATATATTTCCTATTCACAATGGTCTGAAGCAAGGAGATGTTTTATCAGTATTGCTTTTTCAACTTTGCTTTAGGATATGCCTTTAGGAAGGTTCAGGTAAACCAGGAGAGGTTGAAATTGAACACATCAGCTGGTGGTAAATGCTAGTGATGTTAATTTGCTGGGCAAAGACATAAATACTATAAAGGAGAGTGCAGAATCTGTATTTGCTGCTAGTAAAGGTTGGTCTAGACATAAGTGCTGAGAGAACTAAGTATGTGTTCATGTCTCATCAGTAGGATGTATGACAAAAGACATGGCATGAAGATGGCTAATAATTCCATTTTGATTGTAACAAGATTCAGATGTTGGGGAGTGACACTAACAAATGAAAATAGCGTTCATGAAATAAGAGTGGATTAAAGTCAGGGATTGCCTGCTACCATTCAGTCAAGAATCGTTTGCCTTCCCATGTGTTATCTAAAAGCGTTAAGATTAAATACACAGAACTAGAGTTTTATGTGGGAACTTGGCCTCCCACATAAGGAAAGAACATGGGCTGAGGGTGTTCAAGAATAGGGTTCTGAGGAAGATGCTTGCACCTGCATGGGAGGAAGTAACAGGAGACTGGAGAAAGTTGCGTGAAGAGGAGTGTGCCACATTTTGTACTGCTCACCAGATGTTATTGGAGTGATCAAATCAGGGGGGATGAGATGGGCAGGGAATGTGGCACATACAGGATAGAAGGGAGTTTTGGTGGGTAAACCTGAAGGAAAGAGACCACTTGGAAGACGTGGGCATAGATGGGAGGATAATATTGCAATGGATCTTAAAGAAGTAGGATGGAATGGTGTAGACTGGACATGTCTGGCTGTGGGACAAATGTTGGGCTGTTGTGAACATGATAATGAAGTTTCAGGTTTTAGAAAATGTGAGGAGTGTCACAACTAGCTGAGCAACAATTAGCTTTAGAGGACTTGTGTGACCATATGCCAAATTTGGAAGCTTTCAGGGGTAGGGGTGTAAAGTGTAGTGTTTGAAAGATAGACATCCTGTCCGTGGTGTGAAATATTTTTTTATCGTCTGGTGCAACAGCTCATACCGGGTGTAGGATGTCTCATAGGTTTCTAGATCAGACACACACACCTGATAGAACTCCTCTGAATGAGCGATCAGCTCGTCGCATAGGCCGCTACCTACGCAGCACACAATAAACACCAGTGATGAACATCCATGCCTTCAGCAGGATTCAAATCTGTGATTCGAGTGGCTGCTGACCTACGACGTAGGCTGCACAGCCACTGGGATCAGTGGGTGAAATATTATCCGTGACAGTATTTCGATTGACAGGTGCGGATCCTGAAAGCTATGTTTCAGTTATTGAATTACAGTGTAAATTATGAAAAGTTTTTCTGGTCCTCTTTGTGCACTTAATGCTAAGTTTTCAAAAAGCAGAAATTTTATTGTTAGTCCTAGTCTTACAAGGTGAAGGGTTTGAGGGAAAAATGGAATTTGGAGAGGACTGTTGTTGCTGCAGTAGGACCTATGCCCGGGTTTGTGTAATATTGCCGTTAGCATGCACAGTCCTAGTAGGATCTTTGTGTAAGTCCACCTGCACAATGCTAATAGGACCTAATAGAACTTTTGTGTGACATTCTGTAATAATATTACTATGGGGTCAGTATTTTATTTGGCATATTTTTTATCACTGCCAACTGCTATTCTGTTTGCTATGCATCAGCATCCATAATAAGTTTTTACTCATCATGTTTAAAGAATGTGGTGGAAGCGGTTTCCTTCACTTTCAGGCATGTCACATTTAACAAACCTGCCCTTCATTGCACATCAAAATTCTGGCAGTGAAACTGAAGACACTGCATCCTGAATCTTTTTTTTTCACATTGTCTTCAGTGCAAGGATTATTAATGTACATTTCATCCTCTAACTTGTCGCACGTGTAAAGATCATACGGGTTCAGATCTGGCAATAAAGAAGGCCACAGTTCACTGCTTACTGTTCGATCACCAAAAACACACTGTCTGAATGCGTAGAATATTTTACGGTGTGAGCTGTCACACAGTTGTGGTGAAAAAGACGTGTAAAAGGTTCTCTCATATCAGTTTTGTGAAGTGTTAAACATTCTGTCCTTTGCCACCAATTATAAGTATGTTGTACTGCTTGCTATAACGTGTGAATAGATGATGAACTGTGATTTTTGACATGGTAAACTAGGGACATAACCTTATATTACGTTAGGTAAATACAGTACATAATTAACGTGAGCACTAGAATTGATTTGAGTATTTTTATTTGGCCATCATGTTCTTCTTTGCTGTCTTCTGGTAATAATTTTCTGTAATGCATTTATTTGTTGGAATTATTTAAGATTGCAAGCTTTCACAGTGACTGAATGAATGAAAATCTTCTTGGGCATTCAACCATGTCCTGGCTTAGCTACAAACCACTGTTTTGTTGACTTGTTCACCTCCACTGTGATGGCTAGCATCGTTGACTTGATAATGGGGACAGGAAGTGCCTGAAATGTTGGTTTTTGGCTTAACTGTGATGCTGCTGATTGTCACCGAACACTGTGCAATGGAATTGGTTTGTTACAGGATCTGTGCTGAACTTGATGAGCCGTGAGGGCGTGAATGGAGTGCTGAAAGTCTTGCTGCAGTTACTGGCCCAGAAAGAATGGGAGGCAAGACATGGAGGCTTGCTAGGGCTCAAGTACCTGCTTGCTGTTAGAGAGGTAACTTGTGTGAGATTCGAGGTTCTCACAGCAGTGTTGCTGAAGGTTCACGCCTTCTGGGATGTGACACCTTGTTGTTGGCCGAGTAGTTCGGTGCATTTCGAAGGACTGTAGTGCAGTCCAAAAAGACTGCTGGGCCCTGAAGATGAAGGCACTACAATCTTCCATATCTTCTGGAACTGTCTACCCAGTGACACAGTGTCACATATCAGAAGACTTGAACTTTCAGGAACTTGTCTTAACTGATGTTACTGGTAATGAGCTGGAATTACTTTACACCTCACTGATGTAGCAAGTCAGTTTGTGAAATGGGATCAAAATGTTTAATGTGATGTATGAGATGTGATGTTCTCCCTGTGATATCAAGATTATGGTGTTCTGGGATGTGACACCATGTGGTTTAGTATGTAGGTGTCAAGATTATGGTGTTCTGGGATGTGACACCTTGTGGTTTGGTATGTAGGTATCAAGATTATGGTGTTCTGGGATGTGACACCTTGTGATTTGGTATGTAGGTATCAAGATTATGGTGTTCTGGGATGTGACACCTTGTGGTTTGGTATGTAGGTATCAAGATTATGGTGTTCTGGGATGTGACACCATGTGGTTTGGTGTGTAGGTATCAAGATTATGGTGTTCTGGGATGTGACACTTTGTGGTTTGGTATGTAGGTATCAAGATGATGGTGTTCTGGGATGTGACACCTTGTGGTTTGGTATGTAGGTATTAAGATTATGGTGTTCTGGGATGTGACACCTTGTGGTTTGGTAGGTAGGTATCAAGATTATGGTGTTCTGGGATGTGACACCATGTGGTTTGGTGTGTAGGTATCAAGATTATGGTGTTCTGGAATGTGACACCATATGGTTTGATATGTAGGTATCAAGGTTATGGTGTTCTGGGATGTGACACCATGTGGTTGGTTGTGTAGGTATCAAGATTATGGTGTTCTGGGATGTGTGACACCGTGTTTGATATGTAGGTATGAAGATTATGGTGTTCTAGGTTTTTACACCACTTGGTTTTTTAGGTAGATGTAAAGATTATGGTGTTCTGAGATGTGACACCATGTTTTTTGGTATATAGGTATTGAGATTATGGTGTTCTGGGATGTAGTACCATGTTTTTCGGTACATAGGTCTCAGTGTTGCAGAGCAATCTATTGCTGCCATCTTCCAGGTAGGTGAACAGGTAACATTTAGTCCTTTACCCTGAAGATGGGAGCAGGAAGTTCCTCCAAAACATTGGTATCCTCTGACCAAACGAAATGGTTTTGTGTCCCAGAGGAGTGAAATCTGGTTTAGCAAGAAGCCGGTAAGAACTAATGTGTCTTATGTATCTGTAAATAGAATCATAGTGAAACATACCAGATTGAAATTGTGTTCATTGTTAATGTAGATTTGTATAGAATTTGTGATAGCATAGACTTAACTGTAATAAATGTTTCATGTGGAATTTGTGCTATTATTTATATTTTATTACTATGTATATTTTATATGCCTATACAGGACATCTTTTACAATAATAACAGGATGCATTCAAGAGGTTTGTAAGTCATTTGTTCAGAATATGATTTCTCGTGGGTACTAAATGTATAAGTGATAAGCAGAAGGTCCTTTTATTCATCCAGGGTATGGTTGCTTCCTTTGTCAGTATGTGTAATTGAGTAGCTGAGTGGGAAAAAGGTGAAAGCAGCAAAATATATTAAGGTGGAATTGATATTTATGGAATACTTATGGCAAGAATGAGCTGTTAATCTAGCAGTTGTGCTTGTGACATTGTATGTTGTCTTGTGTTCAAGATTGTGTCAAAATCACTAAATAAGGTAAGAATAACATTGTGGTTTGATGGTGAAAATGGATCATTTAATGCAGAATTTGTATGGAATAATATTTGAGTGTCAAGTTCAATACAGAATTATGAAATAAAATTTTTGGGTTTACCATTTTAAGATGTTTTCTGCTTAATTGGCTTGATGTGTGTAATTTTTACAAAAATGTCTGAAGAGGGTGTCACCATATGTTAGGATGGTTCGCTTCCAAAGGCATCGTTCATTAGCATTTTTGACTTATAATTAACCTGAAGTATGATACATTTGGGCTGAGTAGCAATGTAAATAAGTACAGAGAAATGAAACAGAGAAGAATAATCTAATTGCACTGCATTGAATTGCTTAGTTGAGTTTGTACAAGACTGCAGAGCCTTTCATGTTATAGGTGAGTCCTCTCAAGTTATTTCTACCCCCCACATGCACATGAACATGAATTTGTTCTGACCAAAATTCTGCTCACTCAACCTTCACGCCCATTCAGATTTGTGCCTGCTCATATTTTCACCTGTGGGAATTCATGTTCCTTTGAATTTGAGGGAGCACACCAACAGACAAGATTATACGGTAAGCTCCCAGTTCGCTTTGGAAGCAGGAACAGGGGTTACCAGCTAGAAGATCTCACTTGAGCAGATTTCCAGGCAAGAAATCATTTCATTGCCTTTGTTTGGATTTCTTCACAGCACATTTATAATTACGATTTGACACCACTGGACACTGCTAACATCATAACTTGCTGTTGACTAGTTCAGTCATCCCTAACCTCACATTCTAGTTCTTGAAATCCATTTTCTAGTTATTCATGTACCTCAGTTTTCTGAAAAGTTACCCTACCAGAATTCTCTTTCTGTTCTAGCCATCATAGACTCAAAGATTTTGCTATCCTGACAGGTGATTGTGTAAAGCAGGTTATTGTTAGAAATGTAATTTACTCATGATATTTTGTTCAATTGTTTAGCTCTCATATGATGCCATTATTCATCTACCTTGTTTGATGTTTTCTTACTTGGTTTGTAGGACCTTGTGAGTGAGATACTGCCGTTGGCATTCGCCCACATCTTGGACGGTCTTGGGGACCCGGTGGATGATGTTGGGGCCGTGGCGGCGTCTGCGCTGATACCAGTTGCAGCCAAGATTATATCGGATCTGCCAGATCAGGTGGAGGTGACGGTGCGCAGATTGTGGGACTTGCTGTTAGAACAAGATGAATTGGCTGCTGCCTGTAACAGCTTTATGGGGCTTCTAGCAGCTCTGCTCAGCTTACCGCTTGTACACAAACACATGTCGTACGTAAAACTGCACATGTTGTCACAAGTGAGAGTGAAATATGAGTATTTCATGTTTTGACGTCGTATGGGTTGGTCTTGGATGGCTGTATGTCTTATCATTCTGAAACACTTCTTATGTGTTGTTATATACTGCATGCACACAAAAATACATATATAGAGAATGCTTGTCATCAGGATGTGATGCCCTGTAGTTTGTTAGTTGTACACCAGTATTTCAGGAGAACCTGCAGTATATATACCAAACTACATTGTGTCAGATGCTACACTGATGTGAAAATGTCAGCACTCAAAATTGTCATTTCCTCCTGTCGGTGTTTTGTACTATCCTCTGAACTTGTGATTATATAGTGGGGGTTTATACCGAAAGTTGTCAGCCAAATTTAATTTTTGTTCGTATTGGTCTGTTTTACATGAAGCTGAAATGGTATTTCAGTTTTCTCAAAAATGGCACATTATACCAAAAACTGTTGTGTAATAAAATTGGAAGGTTATTGTGGTCTGTAACTTTTATTTGAACTTTTTTTTATATGGATGATACTTAATTTAATGTAAGGAAAAATATTTCTGATTATGCAGTGTGAAGTGTGTAGTTTGATTAGCTTTGTGGCGGTGGGTTTTATCTCCAATAAATGGAAATCATTGCCAGTGGTATGTGCAAAATAACAAAGAATGCATTTAAAAAGAAAAGAGTGTGCTTTATTGGTTTGTTCCCAGCCACTGTTGTATTAAGTTGATTTAATATGTAAGAATATTCATTTGGACTTGTTTTCATTATCACAGCATTTTGTACAAAAATCACAGTGTATTAGAAATGGGTTCTATTTCTGTCCTCATTAGACACGATTTAAAGAGGAACCTCATCTTGGATGTAATGCTGTGTCACTGGGTAAGTGGTTCTCAGTGTTCCTTTGAAATATCCATTGCTACTTACCTGGCAAAGCAGCGTTTCAACCCAGAAGCCTGGAGAACCTCAAAACTTGCAGTATTTAAAGAGATTTCCTGTGCTTTTGATCCCATAGATAGAGCTGTTGCTGTGCACTGGAATAGCTATGCGAACACACTAGAGCAGGAGCCTGTTAATATTGTGTCTACCTGAAGCCAGAAATAGAACCCATTTCTGAAACATTGTGATTTTATATACAGCGTACTCTCGATTATCCAGGGTGATGGTGGGGGGGGGGGGGTGCACAGATATTTTAGAAACACGGATAGTCCAAAACGTGTGTGTCATTGAGCTACAAACAAAAAAAACCAATTTATTTATTGTATGGATAATATATACATTGCTGACGAGTAGATGCTTATTTTTTTTTACGTAAATAGACCCTGATCTTTGGTTGTATTGAGGATTTGATTTGAGTACTCAGTACTAAATCACTTTATTTCCCACCTTTGTCATTAGTCGTTAGTAACTTACGACTGTGCACAGACAGTCTGCAACTGGATAATCCTCAAATGGATAATCAAGGGTACGCTGTGTTACAAAGTGTGATGATGGACGAAGTCCAAGTAAGTGAACTTGTCCCACCGTATCGTCATGTAACTGTGTTTTATTTGTGTGTCGTATTCACAGACCACAGCCACTGAGTGAGGTGGTGCCACGTTTGTGGCCTTTCCTGTGCCATAGCACATCGTCTGTTCGTCGCGCTACGTTGCAGACTCTGCGCACTCTGACTGCACAGCATAGTGTTGGCAATGGTATGAGTTGGACTGCAGCCCTGTTACAGGACGCCCTGAGACACATCTTCCAGCGTGTGATTGTGGAACCACATCCTGAAATTCAGGACCTGGCTGAGCAGGTAGTGCATAATCTCGTACTTTGTGCCTTCTGTTTGTGTGAGCTGTCAGCATTTACGCTGAAGCATTCACTGTCGGAAACTGCCATCAGAGTGCTTCTGATTGGTTTATCTGTTGTGAAATAGTCTGTGGGAAATGTTTATATGTGAAGGGTTTATTTTTATGAGTGCCCTTGAAGAATTTCCAATGACGATATTGATTTATTATCTGAAAGTGCAGAAAACTTACAGCAACTTTAATTCAAGTTAGCATTGTTAGAGGTTTTCCACATGTGTTGTGCCATCAGTGTTTAACACGTCCAGTGCTTGCTAGTTAAGTGCAGTTCTGTCTCTGTTTTTGGACATTTTTATGCAGAATGACCACAGTGATAAACAGTTTAATTTAGAGATATTTAGGCATTATATGCCACCTACTGGCAGGTGATATAACCACATACGTGGTTGCGTAAGAGCCTTCAGCACAGTGTTCGGACAGAAATTTCATGGGAAAAATTGTTGGGGGGTGGAATGCATTAACATGTCCTCAGGGCAAGCTTAAGGAGGACAGAATGGCAGTCCTGTAGAGATCCTGAACTGGTAGATGGGTCTGTTATTTTGCAAATATGAAGACTACAAGATTTCTTTCATGCCATGTAGTGTTCAAGTATGAACGTTTTCTATTTTCTAACTCCACTGGTGAAGAAATTTTATTGTACTACCAGGGGAAATTACATGAGGTCACCCCATGATGTGCCTATGCAGGAACTGAGTGGAGGTGGAGGTTTTGCTCCAACACATTCACAACTTGACACTAGAAGGGGTTGGATAGTCAGCACCACACTCCAGCTGCTTTACCCCCGGGAAAGACCCCTTACCCAATGTACAGGAGGAAGGGTGGGCCTAGGGACTGGTCTGGATGGCACGGAAAATCTCACCCCATCGGGATTCAATCCCCGGACTGTCCAGCTCGTAGCGGGTTGCTATACCGCCTACGCTATCCCAGCCACCAGGAAATGACATGAAGGAACCCAAAATTGTGGATTTGACAGCCCTGGATGAATGGTCTTGACAGAATAAGATCACTGTGTGGAAAAACATGGTCTGGATTGTGCAGATATCAAGATTGTGTTGTGTCATGATGTGTGATGTGGGATGGAGGGAGGATGATAGACCATCAGTTCATGAGAGCAGCAGCTCACAACAGTCATAATAACCACATATGTAAGTGTGATTATGAGGGTACTGTGCTTAATGGTGCAGTTGAGAGTACTTAATGTATGTATTACATCTGAGACTTAGATTAACTGTAGACTGTGGCGTAGTGTCAGCCGCATGCACCCAAAGGAAAAAAACAACCTGGGCTGTGTGGAACATAACAGCCAAACAAAGTAAATAGGACAATGGGAGACATACATGTCCAAACCAAAGAAGTTATTTTCATTGTACATAAAAAATAAAGTTGTCACTGTAGCGCCAGTCATTCATTGCCTTTGCTCTAGATGGAGGTAAGTGGTCACATTCATGTTCCAGCTATTTGACCCCTGAGTTAAGAACCCCTGCTACCCATTCAGTAGGAGGCTAGGTGGGTCCCAGAGTCCCATTTTGGAGAAGAGAAAATTTATTGTCCCTTTTGGGAACTGAACCACAGGTTATTCAGCCTTATAGCCTAGTCACTGTACTGACTGAGCTATCCTGTGTAAAAGTTCATGAAACAGGATGCATACAGCTGCAAAATAATGAACTTCAGGCAAGTGTGGAATAGAATTTGTAAATCTGCTGGAATTTCACAGTTGTCCCTCTGTAAGGTGGCTGGAAGAAGGAAATAATTGTGTCCAACACGCATGCACAAGTTTGAGCTGGCCATTCTGTCTTGACACCCAGCAGAACATGTAGAATCCACCGCTTACACTGCTGTTTTTGGTAAAGCATCTGTAGGGTGTGTTTTAGGCATTTGCCTTGTGTGGTGTTTTCACTGTTACCCTCTCAGTGACAGTGAAAACACCACACAAGAAGGTAGAGCGTCAACTGTATGTTAACACTTTCACTGCCAAAGTCGACCATGGTCGTTTTAAGTATTTGCGTTTTAATTTGCCAGTGTCGACTTTAGTCGATCTAAAATTTACTCTGCTCTTTTGCCTTAAATAGGCCACGCACACAATAAGCTCTTTCAGGAAACATATTTTACATCTTTATTAATCCCTAGCTGACAACTAGAAAAAATATATGCATTTTATATATAATTATATTTTATAATTTATAATATGACGCACTAGTTTAACATTCAATAAATCCCTGGCAATTTAACAACCTCGGGGATTTAAATACCTGGCAGTGAAAGTGTTAATGGAGGAGCACCAGACCTCAGAAAAGTGGCCATGAGCCTGTATTTATCTGACATAGAATCGAGGACCACCACCACCATCTCCATCATCGGCATTGGCTTTGGCATCATCATGTTTACCATTGTTTTTTTTGTTTATTATTATTATTTATGTGGAACCGTGATAACTTGGTGGAGGGACTGGTGGAGCCCTTGATGGCCAGAGAGAAATTGCTGGCAGAGGCTGATTTCACCAGTGTCCTGTCGTGTGGGTACGAGTAGCCTTTTTAGTTACATTCGCTTGGTTGCGAAGAGCACCTGTTAGCTTCGTCTTGTCTGTCTCCATCCATCCACATGTATCAGTGCGGCTTCCACTGGATGGATTTCAGTGAACTTTGATACTGGGGACTTCTATGCAAAGCTGTCGAGCAACTCCAAATTTGGTTAAAACCGGACGAAAATATCAGGCACTAAAGGACCTAAGTATGTTGTATTGTTGCCAGCGATATAAATTTGCGTTAAAAGCATTTTGGTGCAACACTCAAATTGTTGACAGTGATACAAAACTGCTCATGGTATCATGGTGTTGCTCCGTGTCCTAATAACTTCTGATCCAGTCAATGAATTTTTCAACTTGCTTTGAACATTCTGTCACTGGAGGCCATACATTGTGTTTTCAAATTTTTGTATTGTCAGTATCACTAGATATTTAACATATTAAAATACATAAACACATCCATTGCTTTATGCCCTAGGTGTTTTTTCTGAAAAAGTGGGCATAAATAAAAAATGATATTCCCATCAGAAATAAGGGGTTAACATAATAGCATGTGGCCAGCCAAAGAGCATCAAACTGAAAATTATGTAGTGCAAAAATTAGTAAGTGGTGTAAATTGGCAAGTGGCGTTAAAGTAAAAAGGTGTAAAACAGGGCTGGGTGTACTTTGAAATTGAGTGTACAGGGCATACACAAAAGAATGGTGCGGTATCAAAAGTGAATACAAAATGTATTTCTCACCTTACATGGGCACAACATACACCGTCAGCAGCGGCAACTGTCCAAGTTTCTCATTTGGTAATTACAATCCTTCAATGTTTGCACCCTGGGTCACACGACACACATCCACACGGTAATCAAACTCATCCCAGACCCGGTGTAGCATGTCCGCTGTAATGGCCTGCAGTGCATGCGTTATCCGATCACGAATTTCATGGATGGACGTGGGCAATGGTGGTACATAAATGCTGTCTTTAACGAACCCCCAAAGAAAGAAATCGCACGGTGTAAGATCTGGTGAACGGGGTGGCCAAGGGAGAAGGTTCTTGTCTCCATTTGCAGCAGCACGTCCGATCCAGCGCATTTCCCCTAAACTGGCCCCGCTGCCACGCAGTAAGCATGAGAAGCGAACTGCTGGTAGCGCATGAGAAACCGTGCATATTGTATAAATTAAAATTGAAATTAAAACCAACTTGATGCACCTTCACTATTAAAAATTTTAATAGTAGATTAATTAACTCTTAATTAACCCGACATGTTTCGGTAAGGTACCTTACCATCTTCAGGGGTTTTTACTACATTTAGTTGCGTAGACCATATATAAAACATACTTTGTGGGATCATATCTTGTGTATGTTTTATATATGGTCTATGCACCTAAATGTAGTAAAAACCCCTGAAGATGGTAAGGTACCTTACCGAAACATGTCGGGTTAATTAAGAGTTAATTAATCTACTATTAAAATTTTTAATAGTGAAGGTGCATCAAGTTGGTTTTAATTTCAGTTTTAATTTATACAAGATGCACGGTGAATACAATATTAAGTATTAAACTACATTTTGTGATAAGATTCGTAATTATTGGCAGCGTGGTCCGGTATTCTGTTCCTTATGACTCTAATTATATGTAATATTTTAACAGATATCCGACAAGGAACAGCATACCGGACCACGCTGCCAGTACTTACGAATTTTATCGCAAAATGTAATTTAATACTATTTTACTATCAATTTTAATAATCTATTTTAATACTGTTATACAATTTTACACAATTGTGTACAATCTCATAGAAAGTGTAATAACCAATATTGACATAAGTACATTGGTCTATGTACAAACCTAAATGACCCCCTGAAGATGGCAATATAGAAATTGCCGAAATATGTATAGGGGAAATCCTTTAATAAAGTAATTAGTGACAAACTTATCTTGGTGCATTTGTTGGTGAATGATAATCAATTATGGAAATGAAGTTTCAAATTCCATGACAGGTGGGAAATATCTTGTGCATTGTCATGACAGTAAGTGATTCAAGCAGGACTCTGCTCCACAGAAATGGTTATTGATGTGTGTGAGTTCTGGTCTAGGTTTGGGGCAACCTGTTGCACAACAGTGAGCTGGAGCATCTCCTAGTGGCTGCATGTCCATTTGTCAGCACCTGGCTGTGCCTAACTATGCAGCCTGCAAAGCTTCCCATTGACCCTTCACAGCTTATACAAAGCAAGTCTGTGAGGGTAAGTAATGAACTGGGATCATAGTCAATCACTGCAATATGCTCAAGTGCTTTGGAACACTACAGGTACTGACATGCCTAGTTCTGCCACCAAAACTGTTTACTGCTGAAGCAGTGGATGTCTTCAAGCCTGAAGTTTGTTTAAATCTTATATAATTCAATTCATACTTCACAGCAAGCACACTGTGTCTGCATTACAAGGACCACTTGGTTAATGATATTTAGGGAAATAACTGCTATTTTGAGAATTTTTTGGAATACATAGATACAGAGTTTTGTGACATCACAGCAGATGGTGCTCTAAAAAGGTTATTTTTCATGTGTCTTGCAGCATCAGTGGAGAAGATAGTTGCTGGCAGAATTGGAACAAAGACTGTCCATTGGCAACATTTTTATATTAAGTTATTATCCACTCACATTGAAATGTGTTAATATTCTTATGGTGAATGGATAACAGAACACATGATTGCAAGAAGACTGATAAAACATTTTTTTGGATAGCTCACATTCTTAATTTAAAAAAGTGTTTGTAGTACATAAATTGACAGGTAGTACCCCAAAATGCATGTAAATAGAAACTACTTAGTATAGTGTTAGATTTTAAGCATTATCTGTGTTAAAGTTATATGGTTTTTGTAATGTATGCAATATATAATTCCCCAACCACCTACTTATGTAAATGATATTTCTTGTGAACTTTGATAATTTAATGGCAGCAAGAATCCATGAAGATGAAATGGATCAGTTTGAAACATGATGGAATGAATGATGCACAAGTGGGCATAATTATAGTACACTCCAAATGTTCTCAATTATGGTAATTTGGACCAGTAAAACAGCCACAAACATCAGAATTCATTTTCACTGTGAAACACTGATTCGGTTCCAAGAAGTCATGAAAATATAAAGTAACCTCAAAAAATATAAAAAACATGAAAATTTATTTTTAATAAAGTGCAGACAATTTGTGGAAGCATAAAATACATTAAATGATTGAAGGAGAGTCTTATTCCATGAAGCATGAGAGCAGACAACCTCACTTAATGAAAGACAGAGCTCGACTGAGCTGAGAGTGATCTGCACAAATAGCAGGAGGGTGAGAGAAGCTGACTTGCCAACTGTGTGGTCTCATTCATCCTGATTTGTTGAAAGCAGCCATGAAAATTCAAATCAGTGGTATTAAAATGGGTGATCGTGAAAAGTCAAAATCAGACATAAAGTTTCGTGAACTTCAAGACTCAACGGTACAGATTTTTCAAACATGTTCCAGTATGTACAGTATATAGAAGTATTGTAGCTTGTGTATCTTACCCATATTGGTGTGGTGGGAAGTTTGTTCAAAAGCCACGCACATTACCTGCTGTAGAGGGTGGCAGCAGTAATATGTGTACAGTAGATGTTGCTTGTGTGTCTTGCCTAGGATCGTTGTGGTGAGAAGTCTGTTCGCAAGCCACGCACTTTACCTGCTTTAGAGGCTGGCAGCAGTAATGGTGGTGCCAAGTCTGAGCTCAAATTGTATGTTGGTGGCAGTGAAACAACTCCAGCTGCAACGAGGGAAAAGAATGTGATGCGTGCTCGTTGCATGGCTAGTCGGATGCTGGGTGAGTTCAGTGTCCAGTAAGAGACGTGTTTGCTATCATCTATTTACACATTTTACTGTCAACCTCATAATCAGTATAGTGACGTACCAAGCCAAATTTTTCTTTGTGTTTCTGTATTGTGTGCTGTGATGTAGTTATGTAATGTCCGTACAATACCAGTGCCGTAGTTTATTTGTTGGTACAAACATTTTGAATTCTGTTTTATTGGTAATATAGTACTCTGTGTAGATTGTCATGGCTGTGCTTGCCAAGTGTAATAGCATCCTCTGTTGCAACATCTCTTGGATTTATGTGGTTTAATGTACTCTAAAATATTGTCCACTGTTATAGTTTCTTTTATTCTGTTCTGGATGAAGTGTCATTTGCTGGAAATGGCAAATGTTGGTGGTTTAAATCACACAAAACATAATTTAATGAGATCTTACATAATATACAAAGTTGATATCAGTCTAAACACAACTAACTTTTATTTTATTTAATAGAACGACTTGTTTCGGCGTAGGCTAGGCCATCTTCAGGTTCACGGACAGTTTTAAAAACATATTGCAGCAGAATGTACAAATAGTTTTATAATGTTTAAAATTGGTTCGAATGTTAAAATAAATTAGAACATTACATGTCAGTTGGAGACTTTGCAGCAGTTGTTTACAGTTTTTTATAGCGAGTAATTTTGTCCATTAACGGTCCAAGGTTGCCACGGCACTGTCATCAGTTCAGATGCCTTACATTGATTGTACAATTATTAACGTATATTTTGGGTTAGTTCCACAGTGTATACTGAAAAGAGGCATTTTTACAGAACTTGTTTTTACTAGAGTAACTTTTCTGTTCTAAGGTCTGCTGTCATGCTACATTGTACAGCCTGCGCCTGGTATCGTGTACACTGCTGAGACAGAAAGCCCAATTGACATCTATGTAAAGTTGATGTTGTCTTACATTAACTCCAAATCTGCGCTACAGAGAATGGTGGCCGGCCTTGTCCTTGTGGAGTGGGCACGGACTGATTCCTCAACTAAGGAGTGCCCTGAGGCACTTAGAACTCGCCTTCACCAATGTCTGTGCGAGTGTGTATACTTCGATGAGATAGCTCTGTCATTCACACGACTGCTGCAGGAGGCGAGAGATTTTGTAGCAATGCTGAAACACTACAAGTTACCGCTGGATTCTGAAACCTACGGAAAGGTAGGAAATATTAACTAAACTTTTTAAGGACCTGTGTTTTCATACGTGAATGCATGTGGGGAAAACACGCCTAGAAATTCATTTTATGTATTTAGGCATCAAGGAAATTTACTGTATTTTTAAGACATGCCGCGTAATTCTGTTTTTATTTTCCACAGAATGCCGTTCATTTTATAATTGTATATTTTTCTGTTCAAATGATACTCAGTGTCTTTCATAAACCATGTTTTAAAGTTTAAATTCCCACCCCAGTAGGATTGAAAACATGTTTAGGATGTTTAGCCCAGTAGTGTTGGTTAACACAACAATTTTGTATGATTGGGTGGAATGTAGTTCAGGTTATGGAACTGTTCTCTGTTTGTGCTAATTTTTCTAGAAATAATGGAAACCACAATGTATTTCCCTGTACCTAGAAACCTAAAGCCCAAGTTTGAAGTGGAACTCTGGTTTCTATGGTTCTGTAGCAGAAACTAAGAAAATGTAAAATACGTACCATAAACTCTCATACATCTGTTTGTGTATGGGGAGATAAAATCACTTATTAATCATGTGTGGTTATTGTGTAGCTTAATGTGGTATCAGTTCTCTGCTATGATGATTCCTATAATAGAAATTACTGGGGCAGGTTTTGAGAAAGTTCACATTTTCCCATTTTTGAAGCAGTTACACCCCATTCAGGCCATGACTTCTTTTGACAGGTACACCTAAACCATTCCTCTCCTCCTCCTCCTCCTCAATTCTGTACCTTTTGAACTTGCATTCTTTGAACTGACAACAAAATTTCAATATTCAGAGAACATAACAGAAATGTATTCAGTTTTGGTGTGAAAAAAAAAGTAAGAAACTGGAATTGGGTGTGTCTGGGTTGGCCCAGCAGATGTGCACAAGATTAGTCAGGGCCCACAAGTGTTGAGACATTCTGACATGGAAGATCTTGCTTGTATTTTATGGACATTATGGCACAAGTGACAGGCAGATGAAGAGGAGTGATGGATGCACATTATAATTCCTTCACTACACTGTGACAAAATTGTGCATTAACATAATTCAGTCCATTCCTTAAAGATGACAGAAACTTGGGGGGTCAGTTTAGGGGGGCTTAGAGTAAACGTAAAGGTAAAAGTAAAGTTCGCCCTATAACATGCCATGAAGGTACTTAGGGGGAGTAGAGGTATAGCTCTACTCATTCTTTAATCTTGGCGCTAGATGGGGGTGGGTGGTTAATGCTATGCCCTGGCTATTTTGCCCTGGGAGTGACCTGGTACCCATTGTGTAAGAGGCTGAGTGAGTTGCTATAGAGTAAATATAATCAAGACAGTAACAGTACAGCTTTTGCATCGAGCCCAATTGACTTTGACAAGAAATGCAACTATTTGAATGAAACTGAGTGTGCCCAATTGTTAACATTTTGTCTTTGACATCCTGTATTGGTAGTCTGTGGTAGTGTATTGTTATCCTGAGATTGCAGTTTTCATGGACATGATGCTTTGTAATTTGGTATGTAAGTGCCATTGTTTCAGAGGTACTTGCTGTCTCACTTGTCATGGTAGAAAGGTTTTCTACCCTGAAGATGGTGGCAGCAGGTGCCGCTGATATGTCAGTATCTTTCTATCAAATGACATGACATCATATCTCAGAGGACCGTGACCTTAATATTCGCTGCTGTGAGAGCCCGAAATCTCATTGGGAATCGTCTACTTCATGGATTTTGTCTGTCCTCTCATGTTAAAAGATACAGTAAAACACAATTTCATGGTTTTTTGGGTACTACCAAAAAATGGCATTAAATCCAAAAATGTTCTTATGGGTGTTTGGCCGGGACCATACAAAAAATGCATAAAATCGCGAAAGACGCAAAATGCAGGGGTGTAAAATTCGGGTTTTGCTGTAATTAAAGACTAATAAAACACTACATTTTAGGGTCGGAATTGGACCCCGTCCTGAAGCTAAAAAGTAGGTTAAGACCCATGTATTTCGGCCAGATAGGTACAGGCACACAAAGTTGAGAGTAGCTTTGCCTGTCAGGCTCAACTAAGTAGGTCTTAAACTTTTTTTTTGACCTGAGGACAGGTACCAATCCTGTCCCTGAAATGTAGTGTTTTGTTGATTACTCTAATATTTTTTAACATGAGACAATGGACAGTGAAGTATATGATTCCAAGTCTGATACAGTATCATCGAATCTTACAAGAGTCATACTCAGTTCTCATGCTTGTGTCTGGCAGGTGTTGACACTGGAGCAGATCCAACAGCTCAGTGGCCCCGTTGCCCAGCAACTGCTGTCAAGCCACAGGCTCAAACCCAAAGTGTTGGAGAGTCTGGAAGAACGCAGGAAGGCCATACAAGGAGCAGTGTCACAAACCAGCTCTGATCAGACGCTACTCAATATTTCGTAAGCTCATGTTGCTCATTAAGTCCACTGTAGTATTTTGTCCCTCTGTAGGAAAGCATACTTGTTGAGTTTTGTTTACTTGCGCAGTCATCTGTACCTGACTGGTGTCTGTAACATGGGTATGTGTGTTTTCTTTGAAATGGAGTCATGTGTTTGCTTAAGGTTGTGCCATGCCTCAGGCTGTTAGTTGGCAGTTCCTCAGTGCATTTGCCTGGAGAGCTATTGCCATTACATGTTAAACATGCTGGGAAAAAGGAAGCCACATTTTAATTTGTAAACCTTATGAGAGGGAGACAGTTTGTGGAATAATATAATATTGTGGTTGATATATGATGATGTGAAGTGAATTGAATTTCATCTGCTGGTGGGATTCAAGACATGGTTTCCACTGCTGCAGAAAGTACCTGGTACTGATAAATGGGTTCCACAGCACCAGATAGTACATGATACTGATAAATGGGTTCCACAGGAGAAGAAAGTACCAGTTACTAATAAGTGGGTTCCACAGGAGCAGAAAGTACCCAGTACTGAGGAGAAAGAGGACAGTAAAATTCCATTAATCCGACTTGCATGGGACTGGACAGGTGCCAAATTACTGAATATTCTGGATTATCAGATGGTACGTGTACTGACCTAAGTTCTTACAGGTAATTTTTGTTACTGCTCCTATACTTGGGCTGTACAACTAATCAGAGGATTATTCCATTTGGATATCTCCTTAATTTTCTGGTTTGGGGTCATCAGGTTCCTCTTCTGTGTTTTCTGGAGTCTGCATTGCTGAAGAAGCTGATGGAGTAGAAGAAAAGGGGTCAGAAGATACCACAGTGACTGATATATGGGCACTTCTGGAGGCCTTTCTGAACATGTCCCTGAGATCTGACTGTTTCATTGGCGAAGCTCTTCTTCTTTCTTTCTTTCTTTCTTTCTTTTTCTTTTTTTTTCCTCTCTCTCTCTCTCTCTCTCTCTCTCTTCTGGCAAAAAGCAAAACTTCCAGCCTTGGGACTACTATCCTCAAGTGCTGGATTATCAGGATTTCTAAATTAAAAGACGTTGGATTAATGGAATTTTGTTGTATTTGGTCACTGATATGCTAATGACTGATTGTATCTGTCCAATATTTCAATGTTGATAGTGGCTGTGTTTGCTTGTAGAACTCAGGCTACTCTGGCAGGTGCAGTTACAATGTTGAAATGTCTCCCAGAGAAACTGAACCCTGTGATCAAGCCGCTGATGGAATCCATTAAGAAAGAAGAAAATGAACAGTTGCAGGTATGTTCTGAAGATTGTCATGTTTGGAGGTGTGGTGCATGACACTGGGAGTAGATATTGCCTTATTCCTACACTTCATGACATTTTTTCATTATTCACTGCTAGCAGTGTTTCTTTAGCAGTAGCTACTGCAGTAATGATGTTACAGCTGCCTGTTTTTACCTGTGTATTTCTAGACCTTGGCCGCAGATCATTTGGCCCGCCTGATGGATCTCTGTGTGGAGAGAGTACCATGCCCCAATTCCAAGATTATATCTAACCTCTGCACGTTCCTGCGTTCCGACCCTGAGTTTACACCAAAAATACTGGTAAGTCATGACAGCTAGATGAGAGCCCAGGAATTCTCTGCCTTTTTTTGAAGTCAAGAGTTTTATTGTTAACTGCAACATTTGAGTATGTTACAATGGTGGGATATGACAACATATCAACTGATAAATAGCTGAGATCTGCTCTCTTCTGGGATATTATGCGGCATCGTGTGGTAATTGTTTACCGACGTTTCGGGACAACGTGTCGGTCCCATCTTCATGGGTCAAGAGTCCGAATATTTTCCTATTTGGACTCGTGACCCATGAAGGCGGGACCAACACGTTGTTCCGAAACGTCCGTAAATAATTACCACACGAAGCTGCGTAATATCCCAGAAGAGCGCAGATCTCATCAACATCACGGCAGAAGCCTGAAATCAATGCTAAATAGCTGCTGACATTTTGGAGGAGTTTGGTGTTCGCACGTTCAGGGTCTGAGCAGTCCAAGAAGAGTGGCAGGTGCTTTGTGTTGGACTGCTTAGACCTTGGAAGATAGAGGCTGCAAGCTCCTCTGAATTGTCAGTAACTCTTAACCAACATAGCATCATATCATATCCCAGGAGACTTGAGTGTTCATTCATGGTTAAGTACTTAACCGCTGGTGACAGTTAAGCTCCATTTGTCTGTCTTGTAATATGGTCACTACTGCATGTGATAAAGGTTAAATCAGCAAGTCACGTACATTCAGGCTGAAGTGTAACGAGCCACTAAGAATTGTGGCCGTTTGGATGTTTAGATTTAAAAAGGGTCAGTTTGAGCATATGATGGATGCGTTCATTGTGTTGATGTGAGTACTGTGACGGCATTGCAGTCGACCACAGGCGAAGGCCCCAGCAGTGACAGTGGGGTGGAGAGCACAGGAGATAGCAGTCGCACAGGAACTCCCACGTTCTTTGCCAACAGCTACACTGGCATCCTAACACTGGTAAATCAACAGCGGGTAAGTGTATGCACTTTGGCCTCTGTACACGAAGCTTGTGGTTGCATCACTGACATACCTGATTTGGACCTTAGCAAGGGCACAGGCTGATTCTTCATGCTTTTATTCAGTCTTGTCAGGCAACTACTTAAATAAACCACAACTATTTGTGTGAGTTGTGTCCATTCTATTAAGTTTGAAAGTAATTATGAATTAAGCATGATATATGAGATTTGGGGTTCCCACTTTGCTAAATTTAATATTCCACTCATCTGTGATGTGAGATCAAAAATTTTAATAGATGGTGTCAGCATTTTGATGCAGTGCCATAAAGTTTAGTAGATGGTGCCAGCAATGTGGTGTGACACCATGACATTTAGTAGATGGTGTCAAAATTGTGATGTGATGTCCCGAAGTTCCATAGATGGGTACCAGCATTGTTGTGTAATGCCATGAAGTTTGTTAGGTGTGTGCGCATATTATGGTGTGACTCAGCAAGAATCAGTATTGGGTGCTCACAGTATGGTGTCATTCAGTGAAGATCAGTATCGGATGCTCACATTGTGGTGCCACTCAGTGCAGCTCAATATCAGGCACCAATATTTTGGAGGCATTACGTTCCAGAAGATTGCATTCTTGATTCTAATGACATTGTTACTGACATATAGATGAGTGGTCTGATGCCAGGTTAGGTTTTTAACCTTTTGAAGTCCTGTGAAACGCATGTTCAGAGACACCCCTAGAAAGTAATTTTGTATATTTAGGCAACAAGGAAATTTACTGCATTTTTAAGACATGCTGCATAATTTCTGTTTTATTTTCCACAAAATGGAATTTATTTCATAATCTTACCTTTTTCTGTCCAAATAATATGTTCTTCATAAACCATGTGCTAAAATTTAAATAACCAACTCAGAAGAATGAAGTTTAATCCTTCTTACATGCTTTTGTATTACATTACCTCCAAAATTTTGACCACAGAAGTGCATATGCCATATTGACAGAATGCAGGGGGTGAGTGCTGACATAATGAACAGTGTTGATGTGGCAATAATACTAAAAATGATGATTATGATTATGATGATAGTGATGACAACAGCAATGATAACAATGAAGATGATGCTGATGAAAGGGGGCTCTCTTTTAATGACTCACTGCTGTTTCTTTGCAGTCTGCAGAACGAGCTGCTTTCCGGCGTTCAAACTCAACGGGAGGCCGTGGACCAGGCCGGCCACCTGTCACAGACATCCCGTTGGAGGAACTTTTCGCTGCAGAAGATAATGTACGTATCAGTATCAGTGTGACAGTCCACAGTGCTTGTAGTATAATGAGTTCATGAAACTTGTAACTCGTTGAATGTTGACTGACATGAAACTGTGCTGTTGCAGATACAGTTTGTTTGCTACGTTCAGTTAATTACTTGCATGTCACTCCAGTGCATCCAATGTTAAGAATACACTGTATTGTATTGTGGGCTGTTTCTTCATGAAAAGTACAGTGTTATGTTTTTCATTTCTGTCACTAGCTTTTAAACAGCCAAATGACCCATATATGGGTCGCAGGGTGCTGGGTTCAATTCCAGAACAACGCAACATATGGATTAGCCAGTTATGGTCATTTTTGTACAGCTCTGTTGAGATTTTTTGTGTGTGTGTGTGTGTGTGTGGTGGGGGGGGGGGGGTGGTAAAAGTTTGTGTGAAGAAATTAAATCCTGTGATTTAAATCTGGAGTTTTGCAGATTGCACTGGGGATTTAATTCAGTCGCCAAAGGTTTAAGATTTCTTTATAGCATTTTGCGCAAAGGATGTGTAAAAAAGTAAAATAAAATCTTACTCTTGAGTCTGTTGATTAAATCTGTGAGGTAGATGGATTTTGAGATTATTTGTGTGGTCCTGTCATGTGCTGAATTGTGTGATGGAATTTGTGTCTGGCTTGTTGCAGGCTCAAAAACAAAACCGTATACAGCGGAGAGGGGCCTCCTTTGCTCTAACAGCAGTAAGTTTGTATTTTGGTAGAGACATGCCGCAGAAGTTACCAAAGTTATGGCAGATTATGGTTGGCTATCTGAAGGACACCATTGACTTGAATACATTTGGTGAGTTAACTGGAAGGAAGTACAGTTTGATAAACAACATTTATTTTTGTAACATGGTTTGTAATCGGTTGGTTATTAAGTGGGTGATCAATGAAGTGGTGTACAGATTCCCACAGGGGCAGAGATTTCTCTGTCCATTCAGACCCATTTTGGGGCTCACCCAGACACTTATTCAGTGGGTACTGGGGATAAAGTTTATTGCTCATCTTCATCTAGTCAAGGTCAAGGATGCATGGAGCCTCGACCATCCCTAGAGGGGTGTGGTTTCTAGGGCAGAGCAGTATGTGTGGCCCCCCATCCTTAGATTTATACAAGTAAAAACAAATTCAGTAATTTGTACTTTTAATTAAGTAATATTGTCACCAAGCTGTATTTTATTAGAGAGTGTATTCATACGTCTGTTCTGAGAATACAGTGCAGTTAATATACTTTAAAATACAACTCGCCCCTGACAGTTGAGCTGCCAACAGGAAATCCACCTTCCATGACTTATAATGCGAAGCTTTCATGGCGACTTAATGCGATAAAACTACCAGGGTACCAGCTGTGTCAGGTGGTTGAGAAGTTAATAAACCAATGTTTTGACAACCGTCTTTTCTCATCACTAGGGAGCCAAGGTGGTTGATAGTCAAATAAACGAACATGTTGAGAACCATTTCCATTCTCAAAATGTAGGGTTCTTTGCCTTTCAAGCACCTGACTCGGCTGGTAGCCTGAGAAAGTGTCCATATCCACAGTTAAATCCCTGGGTAAACTGTGTGGGATTTGTTGTGGACAAAGTGGCACTGGAGCAGGTTTTTTCCCATGTACTTGGGTTTTTCTGTGCCATTTACCATTCCAAAAAGTGCATTGTACACATCTGTTATTTGGGGGCCATTGAGAAGCTCCTGTGTTTCAGAGCCTGTGTAAAATTGTGGGTTTCCGTGGAGATAATAGAATATGCCGTACAGGTGCCTCCATCTGTGAAATGGATTCTAAACTGTAGTTTGAATGAGTGGAGGCCATAAGGGATGAACAGACCATGTCTGGAGGCATGAGACAACCAGCCGAGCACAGTTGGTGTTTTTGATGCCAAATATGGGTCTCAGATCTGTTCTTGAACTGGGCTGTGCTGTATGGCACATACTGCATACTGAAAGTGAAACAATTTATGTTCCAACAGATGCCTCCGTCCTGATGAATAGTGATGTAGCAGCAGAGGACCTTGTGTCAAGTCTTCAAGTCCTTGAGGTCACCAGTCCGGCTCTCCACTCTGATATCTTGCCTGAGGTAAACATCTGTGTAATTCAAAATTACAATATACATTTGTGGCAGTACTTGCAAAGAACTTACTTCATCATTTATAATAATTTTGTATTTAAGCGCTTAGTTTTAATAGGAAAAATAATTTAAGGACACGCTCAGAATGTAGTTGTGCTTGCATGCCTGATGATGGTACAGCCCAACTCAAATGTGTTGAATTACGTGTATGTTGATAGACAGCGTCATGAAGTGAGTGAAACATGTAGTGACAACTTAATTTGTATTACATCATTGTCCATATCTCTATTCTGTCTGACATTAAGAATAAACTGTTGCCTGCATGTCAGTAGCATTGTTTTGTACATGTGGCAGTAGAACTGGCCTCACATACTTTTTCTGTGAATCAGAGGCTTCATGTCAGTCCCCACTCCTTGGTCTCTCTTCCATCACCATAGTTGCCACATCAGTCATTCTACTTTTAGCCACACTACTGTTAATGTTGTTTAGTAGTGTAAATGCCTGGAAAGTCTGTTTCCTCACATCATGCCAGTGTGGCAGCGTAGTGTTTAGGGGCAGATCTGTGCATAGCCTGGTTAAATTTCACTGTTGCCAATTCGAAATTAACTTGCAGCAAGCTCCGTTCCACATGTAGTATGTTCAAACGATGTTTCTGTGTGAAAACTTGAGGCAAACGGACCATGTGGCAAACATGGTGCCTGGGTCCCCTCTTTTTTGCAATCAGCCAAGTCCCCTGTTGAATACACTCTTTTTCACAAGTCTTGTGATTCTGGATTTCAGACTTCTAGTTGTATGCATTGAGATGTGTTTATGAACGCTATTAGCATTGCTGCTGTCCTGCCCCTGGCCTCTTTGTGACACTTTCTCTGACACATGTCACAGCAGAATTATTTGCATTGGGCTCTATAATGCAGGCCAAGTTAAGCTGTCAGCTAACATGCATTTGTGTTCTGATCTGATCAGTCTGAAGTGGTGCACATAGCCTTATGTGTAGAAATGAAAGTACATAACATATTGCTTTCATACAATCTGAAGATCTCAAAATACAAATACAGTCGAACTTGGTTATAACGTCATGAAAGGGACTGAATATTGTGTGTCGTACGTGAATGTTCTTCTAACCGAGGCATGTAATGTTATGGTTAACATTGAGGAATTGATCAGTAACATAGAATAACTGACGCTATAGACGAGGTGTCATATAAACCAATGTCATTTTAACCGGTTTCGACTGTGTTTAATAGTGATACTATTCCTGGCACCCGCTTCTCAAATACACTTAGTCTGCGTTCTTTCCTTAGGGAAAGCGACCATGCCTTACATCAATACGAAATAGTGGGTAAAATTGTAGTCCTGTGTATTTTGCTGTTTACAGCTTTAAATAGAAGAGGGGACAATAAATGATTCCCTGAATTTAATCCTTTAAAGCCCAAAGGTGCTTGTATGTACCATCTGCTTTATTGCTTAAAAGCTCTGCATGTTACACACAATTTGTGTGTTGTATATAATTGTGAGAATAAAGTGCGGTTACAGTGAAACCTCTGTCCATTGTTCCTGTGTGCATCATTTGCTTGCAATTACTGTATCTTTAATTTATTTGGTCCCTATAAATCTGAAATATTTGAAACTTTCCTGCAACTGTCATCTTCCTGCATTTATAATTTTTCTGTCATCCTGTGCTCAAACAGTAGACTTTGTTATGGTAATGCTCTGTGTTTTCTGTGAGGTAGGAACTGAGTTTTTTAGTATTGTTTAGGTAACCTCAAAAAGGGTTAATCTGTTCTTAATTTCTTCAAGACCATGCAAGTAATTTTGATTTGTTATTGTTGCAGCCAAATATTTTAACTTTGCCACATTTGTGAAGGAAATACATACTTCCATTTTGCATGCCGTAACAGGCTCCAAGTTTGAGCTGTATGGGAGAATAAAAAGACTGGCAACAGAAGCCATAATAGCAACAAAGCTGTTGTTAATTTGCAACTGAAAATGGGTGGCAATATACAAGTACATAGAAGTTGTAAATCAAAACTGCGTTTTATTTCCCTCTGACATGTTTCAGTCAATAGGGCCATCCTCAGGAAGATAGTTAAGATACTAGTGTGAGGTACCCAGAGTTTACATATATATAGAAGTAAAAGCAAAATACACATTTTGATGCCACTCTGGTTTACCAGATTTGACAGTGAGATATTAGTAGTGGAACCACGTGCTTCAGACATTTTAGATTATAGGTTCTTATGATGTATCACAACAATGTATATGTTGCTTGTATTTCTATATACATATAAACCCTGGGTATCTTCCACTAGGTATATTAAATGATCTTCCTGAGGATGGCTTTATGTGCCGAAACATGGGAGAGGAAAATATAGTTTTGATATACAACTTCTGTGTCTGAGATCTTCGCTCTTCTGGGATGTTACATGGTGTAGATTGGTAGTTAGTTACTGATGTTTAGGGACAACTTATGGGTTCCATCTTCAAGAGTAAAGCAGTCAAAGAAGACTGTTTGACACTAGAAGATGGGACTGATAGGTTGCCCCGAAGCGTCGGTAACTAACTACCATTCTGCTCTGTGTAATATCCAAGAAGAGTGAAAATCTCATTTAAACCGTGGCAGAAGCCTGAAATCACACAACTTCTGTGTCCTTCGTTGGTTATGCAGATGCTCGTCGACTTAACGACAGGGTATGTTTTGATGACAGGCCATAAGTTTTCATCATCGTAACTCACAAATACCTTGTACATACGCATTGATTGTCCAGTACCACGATTTCTTATACCATTGTGTGTAATTGGTGGTACCATTTGTTTTGTCTCGTCTTAAAAATGAAAGCATTAAAGTCATATAAATAATAATGCAAGTATTGTAATACTGTACCATATAGTACAGTGCTGATTGTATCATGGTTGTAGGTGAGAGTTTGTAGGGAGTGTGTGTAGTGTCATTTGTTGATATGTACATGGTCAGAAATGTGACATTATAAGATGCAGTTGAACTTTGTTCTGAACACCTCAACAGGTGCTAAATGACTGTCTTCCTCGGCTATGTCTTCTTCTGACACATCCGTACCGTGCTGTGAGGCACATGGCTGCTCGTTGTATGGGAACATTGGCATGCCTGTCATCTGTACCAGTGATGACACATGTTGTGGATAAAGTGCTGCCACTTCTTGGAGCAGTGGACTCAGACATACAGCGACAGGGTGCTGTTGAGGCTCTGGCTTCAATCTCGGAGAAACTGCAGTTCAGCATTGTGCCATATATTGTGTTTCTTATGGTGCCATTGCTGGGTAAGTAAGAACTTTTGAGTTGGAGAAGGTCACTTATTGAGGGAGAAGCTGCACTTTTGAGAAGGTCACTTATTGAGGGAGAAGCTGCACTTTCGAGAAGGTCACTGTTATTGAGGGAGAAGCTGCAGGCCAGTCATGTTCTGTCCTCATGTTTAAGTGAAGAGAGGGGGAAACATCTTCCATTCAATTTTAATATTATTCTTACCGTGCAGTGAGATATAATTCATTTTTGAAGACCAACAACGTGCACATACAAATTCATATACATGGCATTAGTCCACTGCTACATGTTTCGGCGGCCGACTGCCGTCTTCAGGGAGCCACGCCAATATTTAAAACCTAGTGAATTGTGATACAGTTTGTATTGTTAGAATACATAGTATCACAATAAAAATGCAGCTTTGTTAAAATATATGTGTATAAAAATACAGAAGGATATGGTGTTCATGGCATACTTAATATTAAAACAATATTATATGTGTCATAGTACCTTGTTAGCATCCTTTCTAGTCATAATTTTTTAGCATATTTGTGATAATGGGGCACTATGAAACATATAATTTTGTATTAAAATAAGTATAACAAACACCACATTTTTCTGTATTTTTATACATGTATATTTTAACAAGGTTGTGATTTTGTTATGATAAAATGTATTTTAACGCTACAAATTGTATCATAATTCACTAGGTTTTAAATATTTGTATGGCACTCTGAAGATGGCGGTCAGCTGCCATAACACGCAGGAGTGGACTGATATCACGTGTATGTGTTGTATGTGCAAGTTGTTGGTCTCATGAAATTAATCTTCCATTCAGGGTTGGAGATCAGCTCTAAAGTGAGACTTGTGTAAGGAAGTGGAGAGTAAAGTGTGTGAGATTGCTTTAAGTATTAGCTAGAAGTGTATGGTTAAGTATGAAGTCAGGATCAGTTTAGCGTTGTATAGCAATGCCTTTCTTGAGAAGCTAATGGTCACTTAGCTACTCAGGAAGGTCCCACACCTTGTGTGGAACCCGAAGGTTCACTACTGAGCCCAGTGTATGCATTCGATATCCTTGCATTGTGTTTCTGTAAGTTTATTTTGATATCCTGTCATCTAGGTCTAGGGCTTACAAGAGGGTCTTTCCTTCAGGTTTTGTGAGCAGAATTTTGTATGAATTTCTGGTCCCTCACATGCATGCAGTGTGCATATTCCAACAGAGACAAAATTGGGGAAAAAATTCATACCAGAGGCGAGTTTGTGGATTCAGATTTTTAGAAATAAGATAAAAGAAAATAGGCATGATAGGTTCAGCTCTGCCAGCACACACATAATGTTTTAAGTTAACAGTAGTGTGTGGGCTTGATGTGTTTCTTGATGAAAACAGTTGGTTGTTTGTGGATAGGGGGTTTCACGCTATCCCTGCATATTCCTTGTTGGTTCAGAATGGCTTGTGTAAGAAACGGGGAATTTGATACAGCTCTGTATGTTGCAGGTCGCATGAGTGACCAGAACCAGCCCGTACGCTTAATGGCCACTCACTGCTTCGCAACATTGATACAGCTAATGCCACTAGATGGTGGCGTTCCAGATCCACCTAACCTCACTCCAGAGCTGGTGAAGCAGAAGGCTCGTGAGCGCAAGTTCTTGGAACAGCTGTTTAACCCAAAGTCTATTGAGAACTACAAAGTTCCTGTTCCCATCCAGGCTGAACTGCGTTCTTACCAACAGGTAGGGTGTTTTTGTCATCATTTGAGGCTTTACAATGTTAGGAAATGTGTGGTTAGTGTGACAGTTTTGACAGATGCGTTTCTTTTACTGTAATTATGTAAAAAAAAAACCATATCTAATTCTGTTTGCGGATTTTTTTGTGAGATATTTTCCACCAGATATTTAGTGAGGTATATGTGAGCTATGCCCAAGAAACAGATAACACATGTAATGTATCCATTATTGTTGTCAGATTTTAACCAAAATTAGAACTCCCCAGAATCAGTGCAGCAGATCTTGTGCTGTTGCTCGTAGACGTACAGACAAGACGTGGATCAGGTGCAGTTCTTAATTGCTCACATGCCTGATAAAGTTTGTATCAAAGTTGTTCTTAGAGCTGCTTATGGAACATCTTGGTCAAGTTGTCAGCATACTGCTTCAGGGTCTGGAGGTCCCAGGTTGAAGTTTGGCCTGAGTCTAGCCATCCTGTTTGAAGTTTCCTGTGGTTTTTCCCAGTCTCTCCAGGTAGATGATGGGACAGTACTTTATGCTTGTCCAGGACCACTTTCACATTGTTTGCCGCGATAGCGCAGTTGGTATAGTGATTTGCTACGGGCTGGATGGCCCGGGGATCGAATCCCGGTGGGGTCAAGATTTTTCGCAGCTGTCCAAACCAGCCCTGGGGCCCACCCAGCCTCCTATACAATGGGTACTGGGTCTCTTTCCTCAGGGTAAAGCGGCCGGGGTGTGGAGTTGATCACCCACCCCGATCTAGTGCCAGGGTTAAAGAAAGAGTAGAACTATACCTCTACTCCCCCTCTGGGCCTTCATGGCCTGTTCTAGGGAGAACTTTACCTTTTTACCTTGCATTTCATATTTGTCAGTTCTGTAATTTGACAGTATGTAGTCTGTGCTACTGACACCATAAATACACCATGAATAATTCAATGTTGTTATGTGTTTTAGGCAGGTGTGAACTGGTTAGCATTCCTGAATAAGTACAAGCTGCATGGCATCCTGTGTGATGACATGGGACTGGGGAAGACTCTGCAGTCGATCTGCATCCTGGCGGGAGATCATTATTACAGGAGAAAGCAGTATGAGGTACAATGTGTCTGACTCGCCGTACGTTAGAACATTGCTAGTTCCATTAATTACACTTGTAGGTTCTCACAGTGATGGGTTCTAGATTACGGTCCTTTGAGATGTGATGCCTTGTATTATTAACTGTAACATGTCAGTTACTGGCCTTAAACATCTAACAGTCTGACTTACCCCTGAAAAACAAACCACTAGCAAGGTTAAAACCATACTCTTGAGTAACCAACATTACATTTCTTCAACCTTGAAAAATTCCGTTCTCTGACCAGGACCCTACACCTGTAAACATAGCGGCCTTCTCCACTGTCTCCCAATAAAACAAACATACAAAATGGCTAATGCTGCCTCTGTAAAGCCTACAAGTTAACAGGCACTTGCAGCCACCATTTTGCTACATGTTGCCACAGGCCTATATGACAACTACTGCTGTCTCCCTATATTCCTGCTAATATATAATAAACTTAAATACTGTGCTTCATAACCTGCAGCTCAACAACACTGCTGTCTGTGTAATTGGGATAAAGCATTTTTCATTCTGTAGCGATCACGTAAGGCTCAGTGTTTGCAATATGCACCACATGCTTTAGCATTAAAAGGAATACTGAATTTTATGTTTCATACAATTTTTTGCAATACACAGTGATTATTTCCCTAAACAACATTAACTGGATGGTCTTTGTAATACAGATGCAGTGTGTTTACTAGGGGGCAGAAACTAAATTTGTAGACATTATATAGACCATGGTTTCTCAAACTGTAGTATGCTTACCACTACTGGTACACCAACCACTTGTTTACTAGGTACATGGCCTTAATAAAAATCAAAATCTAAACAAGGATAAATATTTTAAGAAATGAATGAATAATAAGCCACATATATTTGCTAATACGCAGCACTGATGGCAACATCATATAACTCATCCCTGCTGTCAGTCAGTCTTTCCAATTTCAGCTTCTTTATTTAAATAAAAAGAAAATGGTGGCACACTGAAATTGTTAAATTTCATTTGGTGGAATGCCAGCGGAAAAGTCTGAAAACTGCTGATACAGATTAATTTCACCTTCATGTGGTTATACACGCACAGAAGGAAGTTAATCTCAAGTATATCTGTATTTCATGTATATATGTTATGTTTAAGTTTGTAGGGTCCTGGTGTTCAGAGAATGGAATTTTTCAAGGTTGAAGATATGTAATGTTGGTTACTTAGGAGTATGGTTTTTGACCTTGATAGTTGTTTGTTTTTCAGGGGTAAGTCAGACTGTTAGATGTTTAAGGCCAGTAACTGATGTGTTACAGTTAAAAAAAACGTTTGGCTGATGTGTGGTTGTGTTATGCAAAGGTGAGTTAATTCTGTTGTGCAAGATAGAACTTTCTTTTGTTTTATCTGGTTAGAGCTATGCATAAATTTGAATCTAGGCTTGTTACAAACTGGACACCTAACAAATGGCAACCGGTGGAAAGTAACAGAGACAGGGTCTGTACGTTTTCTTTGCAAGCTTGGACTACAGATAAGGTACCCACACATGCTGCAAAGGTCAGAGTTGTTGTCTTGAGTTACTGTCATTATGACACAAATTTGTTAGACGGGACATGTCTTTACATTCCACAGCAGTCAGTATTATTAAAATTTGATGTGATCTGCTTATGCTGTACAAATTCTGCAGTAGGGTGATGAATAGAGATAGTTGTAAACAATTTAAACATGTATTGATAAGATTAGCATTGTTCAGGTTGATTAAAGGCAGTGATATAAGCAGTGACATAAAAGATCTACTTAATAATGTTAGCATGGTTGTCACAACTGTTTGGAGCATTTGGAGTGCCGTAACACGTGGACGCTATGCACATTCCATCTTTTTGGTCTTGTGTTTGAAGCAAAATATGTTTGAAGTAACTATTAATTGCTTTTGCTACCTTGATGAGAACAGACTTAATTCAAATACAGCACAGAGTGGGAGAAGAGAAAAGGAAAATTTGACTTCAGGTGATAGTGTTACACGTACAAACCCATGAGCAAACATAGTGTATGTGGTGTGACCTGATTACTTGCTAGTTGCGAGATTTTAGGTTTCCACTTTGGTGTGGATGAGGTATCCATTCTTCTGGGATATGACTCTGCATCACTAGATAATTGGTTCTTGAAGTTTAGGGACACAATAGTGATTTCATATTCAAGAGTTTCAATGTCCGAGGAACGCCGGAGAACAGGTGGATGCGTGAATATAGAGGGATGGTATAACCAGTTACTAGATAATGGGAAACATTGGGAACCAGTTAGCAGGTAATGTGGCATCATGTGCCAGAAGAATGGATACGTTTTACTTGCGAGGTGTTGGCACTGGGAGTTATTTGAAGGTAGCTGCTAAGATGGGAAGCACTATGCATGCACCACCCAAATTACCGTATATTCTCGAATCTAAACCGCACCCGAATCTAATCCGCACCCAGTTTTTGGCGACTTCTTAAACGAAAAAAAGTTAGTTCGCGATTCTAATCCGCACCTTTCCTTCAACCACCCCTTGCCCACGGGGCGACTGATTGAATAATATTGGATGTTACCAATGCGTTAAAATCCGACGCTACGCCTGTGGCCGATGAGTCATACCGATAGAGGCGGGGCCTTTCTCAACAGACGTGTGCAATCTCGTCTGAAGCCAGCTGAGCTTTAGTTGTTGAAGCGTGGGAGGTGCTTGTTCCAATTTGTCGTGTACCGTAGTTATGGAAGAGGGACACCTGAAATCTAAACGACTCTCATATACGGCAAAGTTCAAACGTGAAGTTATTCGGTGCGCAGAGGAGAATGGAAACCGCAAAGCCGCTGCAATTTTTGGAGTTGATGAAAGCAACGTTCGACTATGGCGGAAACACAAGGCAGCGATCAGCGGGTGTGAGGCGTCACGAAGGAAATTCACTGGAGCCAAGAAAGGACGATTTCCTGAAATTGATGATGCAGTCTTCACGTTTTTTCAAGAGAGACGCAAGACTGGACTGTTTGTGAGTTATGATCTACTCGCGAGGAGGCGATAAAGAAGGCCAGATCTTTGAACATTCCTCGAATTATGAGTGATGACGGCGAGTCTGATGAATAATAAATTATAATAATAAATAATAAAATAATAGATTATTGTATTGTATTGTTCTTACATTGTTTATTAATTACGTTAATTACGTTATTGTTATATTGTACAGCAGCTCAATCATTTTTCCAAAATCCAGCTCTAGACCGTGAATCTAATCCGCACGCGAATCTAATCCGCATCTGATTTTTTAGCCCTCTAAAACTGTAAAAAAAGTGCGGATTAGATTCGAGAATATACGGTATTTCTGTCCATTTTAAAACCTGCCATGCTGACTGAAGCTGTGTGCAGTGTTAGGGAGCTCAGTTAGCAAGTAATCTGGCCCTGCAATACTTAACACTGAATGCACTTTTCTGTAAAAAAGAATTCGGAGTTGCATGAAACCAAACTAACACTGAGATCTGCGCTCTTCTGGATATTACGCGGCGTCGTGTAGTAAACGCCGCATAATATCCCAGAAGAGCGCCGATCTCATCAATATCACGGAAGCCTGAAATCAAGGCAAACTAACACTGTTTCTGCTTTTTTTGTCACATGGTGCTGGTTGACAATTAAATGACACTGATAATGAAGTAGTGAGTTTGTGGTGTCAGTTCATAAGTAAATATTACCACAGTGTCGGTCTGAGCTTGGCGACAACAAAGCGCTTTGTTTCCATTCTGTATGTGTTGATCGACAAAGGTCTCCAGTTTACTCCATGTTTACACAATCTTTCTTTTTTGATTTCTTGCCAGCTCCTTCTTCTTTTCTGGATGTCTTACAGTACCTGACTGAACCATCTTATTCATGGTCATCCCATACATCTCTTGCTGTAAAATTTTGATGTACTGTTTCTTTCCATTCTGTTTAATGGCCAAACTAGTGTAATTGTTTGTTATACTGTCGTTACAAATTTTAAATTCCAGTTTGTTCCTTAACCTTATGTGGACGGGTTCGGTGTTTAAATTTTAGCGCATCTTTTATGTAAAAAGTGAGTATTATTAAAACAAAAGAAGATGAAATTATGAAATGCATGGCATTTTATGTGAAATAACACAGAGATCATGCAGTGTGTCCTGAAAATGCAGTACATATCCTTGTTGCATACATATGTAAAGTAACTCTTCAGGTGCAATCCTACTTGCATCCTATATATAGGACAGCAGTAAGGAAAGGATTAAAAGTTTCATTTCTTACTCTATCCATTTCTATTTCCTCAGCACTTCTCAAATTATACATATCCTGTACTAGCATTTTGCATTGGTTTCCCCTTTTGTAAGGGTCAATATTTTGGCATTAAATGTTGGTGTCATTTCAAAATATACTTTCTAGAATTTTTTTACTGCTCATTATCTTTACTACAGCTGCATGTTCTGTTTCTGTTTCAGAAGTCCAGGAGTCCAGACTGTGCGCCGTTGCCTTCCATTGTGATCTGTCCTCCAACCCTTACAGGTCATTGGGTGTATGAAGTGGAAAAATTCCTGTCAAGGGATTACCTGAACCCATTGCAGTACATCGGACCGCCTGCAGAACGTGAGAAGTAAATTTCGTGTCCACTGTCAAGACAAACTAGGAACTATTGGCAATGCCTGCACCACAGTTTGGATGAGGGAGGGTGGATAGTAGAAGGGGTTTGGACTGTTCTTAGTAGCTAGTGGAGGGATGGCTGTGGTCTTCACCTCTGTTGTAAGAAAGCTTATACTTTAGCAGACTACGAACTTCCTTAATCTTTAAACGAACAGGTTGGTATGTAAATTTTAGCGTGTGATTTATGAAAAACATTATTTGAACAGAAAAAGATAAAATTATGAAATAAACGGCATTTGGTGGAAAATAAAACTGATATCATTGTTGCCTAGTATATAACATGAATTTCTAGGCCTGATTTCTTATGTGTGTTTGCATGTGTGAATGTATGTCATTTAAAGGTTAACTGATGTAAGAAACCATAACACACAAGTATTTCAGCAACAAACTGAAGCTAGAAGGATCACAGTGAGAATAAATGTGTTTCATTGTGCTGCTGTGACTGGGCAAAGATCATCTGTGTGCAGGCTGGAACACAGCTTCACTCTTTAGACGAGTTTATTTTTGGTACTGAAATGTGTTTCTGCATGTCAAGTGCAAGTTCTTGGTCATGCTATACTATTAGAAGGGTCTTAATTTTAGCCCACGGTTACACAAATTGTCCACAAATCTAGGAGCAACCTCAAAATTCTTGGAGCCAGAAGGGTGACATGAAGCAGGCTCTACATTGAAGACTCACAAGCATTAGGCACCACCATATAAAATTTAGCAGCCCAGGCGAATTGGCACTCAGAATTTATGCAAACCCTGTTTTAGCCTATTCTGCAAGCTTATGTCAAGATTTTTGTGAACCTTCAGATGACTGAGTGAGTAAAGTACAGGATGGATGCTTTCTTCTCACCCTGTAGAAAAACTTAATGTGGAATAATCCCTTTTTTAAGCTGTTAGTTACAGTCAGTAGTATGGGGTCATATTGGTCGTATTGTGGTGTACCGAGATTCTTTAATTTGTCTGAATGACTTGCAGGTTACGGAACAAGGTGAAGTATCACAACCTGGTGGTTGCCTCGTACGATATTGTCAGGAAGGACATCGACTTCTTCAGTTCCATCAAGTGGAACTATTGTATCCTGGATGAGGGCCACATAATAAAGAATGGAAAAACCAAGGTAGCGTTAACTTAACAATTCTCTAAGTTGTCTTAAATTGGTTCATCTCTGCTGTGTACTTTATAAACCGTATATATCTAAATACCATCAGAGTAACGCTTTATGTATATGCCAAGTCCATGTTTTGCGCCCTAGTTGTGTTCTGAAAACGTGGGCATAAATCAAAAATTATACGTGCAGCGTAAATAAGGGGTTAGCATAATAGAATGCAGCCAGCCAAAGGGTCTTAAACCGGAAATTAGAGGGCATAAATTAAGAAGTGGTGCAACTTGGTAAGGGGTGTTAAAGCAAAGAGGCATAAAAGAAGGCCTTGGTGTATAGTGATATGTGATTTATTGTCTCCGACACATTCAGGGTGTTACCATATCCATTATCAGGGAGAAAATACAGTCCACATGCAGAAATAATGAATGCATACAGCTACATACGATATTGGTCCACTGTGTAGCTATATGTGTTCAATAACTTCTGTATGTTGACTGTATTTTCAGCCTGATAATGGATTTGATAATATCTGAAATGCATAGGAGATAAAAAGGAGGAATTATTTACTGTGCTGGTATTGAAGCATGTATGCCACTTTCACTTCATTTCACTTTTTCAATGAAAATTTTCAATGTAGAGTGTTCAGAACAAAGGCATTCTCATGTGTAGTCTGTGAATTTCTTAGCCTGCGACAGACATTAATGGATGCTAACGGCTGACCACTTGATCTGTGTCAGCAGCCAAAAACACGAATTTATAATACAGTCCTTTATGAGACATTGCAACATTTCACCATGACTCTTTATACAGACAGTTTCTGACTTATGTAAGGGGTCCATTCCTGAAACTTTTGCATAACCCGAAATTTACATACATTGGAATTGACCCCACCCCCAATTATCTATTGCACCTCATCGGTTATGTATATGTTTTTACAGTGTCCGTGTACGTGTGTAAAATGTAATTTCTATCAGTTTTTTCATGTGAAACATGCCAATTAAATACATTTTATGTTTATAGTATTAATAATTGATAATATTAATATTACGTATATCAATAATATTAATAATTAATAAGAAATGTTTACAGAAGTCCGAGTTTATGTAAGTTGCATATTATGTATGGAAACTGCCTGTACATGTATACCCTTACTTCTCCTAAACCTTATTTTTGCCCTTTTAATTTTCTCGCGTATTTTAGACAGGAGATGCCATTGCATTATCAGTGTAGTGATTATGCTGTGGCTCGAGGCAGGAACAGCAGATTTCTCTCTTCTCCAAAACACCCATGCCAACTCCAGCTTCCTATTCTCTGGGTCAGGGGGATAAAGCGGCTGGTGGGGCATGAAGCTGGCCACTCATATCCATCTAGTGCTGAGGTTAAGAATACATGGAGCTACATCTATACTCTGGTATACCTTCAGGGCATGTAAAGGGGACAAGTGTACCTCTAAAGGTGAGAGGTAAAGTTGTCCCTGTCCATGCCAGGAAGGCGTATGTGGGGAGCAGAGTTATAGCTCCAGTCATTCATTACCTCAGCACTAGATAGAGTTGAACGGTTGGTATCACTGCCAGGCCGCTTTACCCCTGGGAAGGAACCCAGGTAGCTATTGAATGGGAGGCTGGGTGGGGCCGCAGAACTGGTCTGGACATTTGGAGAAGAGAAAAACCTCTATTCCCTGCCAGGATTTGAACCCTGAACCATCCAGCCTTTAGCCTATTTGCTATAGTGACTACACTACCCTGGCTTCACAACTTTACCTTTACTTTGCATTACATTTTAGACAAAAGTCTCTCTCTCTCTTTCTCTCCCCCCCCCCCCCCCCCCCCCCCCCCCCCCCAGTTTCTTTCAAATTTTCATTGTCAGTATCTGGTATCTAATAACATGTTCAAATTTCGTCTTAGTATAAATTTAATACTATATGTGCTATATGTGATCATTCGTAGGGGTCAATTGGGACAAAAAAATTACACTTCAAAGTGAATCCTGTTTTAAGTGTGGAATTTCTGCCCATAAGGAGTTGCAAATAAAGTTAATTAAATGTGTTCATGAAAAATCTGTAATTGCTCCAGCCTATCAGCTCAGTGTGTTAAAGGTCACGCTGTAACATGCCGTTGGGGGCACACGGGATGAAGAGGCAGAACTGTGCTCACACTTAAGTTTGGCACTAGATGGGGTGAGTGGACAGTGGCACAACCTGGCTGCTTTACTCCTGGGAGAGGTGGGAGATGGGAGGCTGGGTGTGCCCCAGGGCTGGCGTCGAGGGGTATGAAGGAGAGAAAATTTCCTGTCCCCACGAGGGTTCAAGCCCCAGACTGTCCAGCCTGTAGCAAGTCGCTCTACCATGTATGCCAACTGAGCTCCCTCACTGTTGTTAAAAGCTAGCTTTATTATACTGCATAGCTAAATATTTTGTTATGACTGAAAACTTTGTTTCCATTTGTGTTTCTCCACATTTCCAAATATGAATGGGTGCAGCATATTTCTGTTCATTCTAAACACCAATGGGCCATGTCAGACAGTGACTGATTGCAGTATTAGCAGTAATTGTAGTGAGTTATTAGTTTAGAAGTTGCAGACAGCAAATTATTTGTTAAAAATACTGTTTATAGGTAATATTGAGGCAGTTATCACGAATTTATGGGTGATGACTGACATGCCAGTGGCAATGAAAACTTATCTGCCATAGACTGCAACAAAGAGCATGACGAACTTCATACAGTCAAACTCGGTTATAACGTCATGAGGGGACTGAATATTTTCTGTTGTTACAAACGAGGGTTTTTATAACTGAGGAGTGTAATGTTATGGTGAATGGTGAGGAATTGGTACGACAGTATATCTGATGCTATATATGGGATATCGCATAAACCAATGTCATTATAATCAGGTTTGACTGTACATACTGCACTGTTATTTATTGTAAGCATATTGTATGCAGTTTGGTTTTATTTGTCATAGTCATAGTCATAGTTGTCCTAATAATATGAAAGTGCATGCTCCATGGATGTTTTCTCTGGGTGTTACAGGAATTTTTGCATATAGTTCCTCAATTTGGCCTTTGTATGCAAGTAAACGGATTGGAACTGTTATTTATTGGAGAATTTGTGGTCCACAGATATGATCCTCAGAAGTGCAGGGAATTTTTATATTTTTCCCTCAAAAATTTGACTAGGTATATGCATGGAAACAGATGTTGAGGACTTGGATAGCAGGTACCTTCTGTATTTAGGCACAGCGAAACTTTCCCTTTTATCTTTCATTGAATTGAAAAGTTGTTACTTAGTATTCTGTTTAATGCTCACTTTTTCTTACACCAATTGACCCTTTAACATTCCTGTTTTTTACATCCTGGACCAGCGTGTAATGCTTTGTTTTTGCTACAGTTTTTATGTTTTTGTATTGCTTGCATAACATTCCAAAATTTTTTAAAATCTGCCAGTAAGGAAGCCAGGTTGTTGATACTGCTATTACTGTAATAGTATATATCAATATCAGTGTTCTTATTGCTACAATATAACTACATACTCAGTTTCCTTGGTCATATTCTGTGGAATTTAATTGCAGTTGTATAGCAGATAGTTTAACAGGATGAAAATTAAGCCTGAGCTTGGTTTTTCTCATTTTTGTGGCAGTCCTCGAAAGCAATCAAGCTGCTGGTTGCAAACCACCGCCTCATTCTGTCAGGAACTCCGATACAGAACAATGTACTGGAGCTGTGGTCGCTGTTTGACTTCCTGATGCCTGGTTTCCTTGGCACAGAAAAGCAGTTCACAGCACGTTACAGCAAGCCGATTCTGGCTAGTCGCGATCCAAAGAGTTCGGCCAAGGAGCAAGAAGCAGGTCTGTCTGTTAATGTTACCTACTCTTTAAAAAAGATCAGTGTCTTCTGGGAAGTAATGCTGTGTGTTTTGGTAGAGAGGAACCAACTGCCCCCATTTCCAGGGAAATGTTTTGAAGGAAGCTGCTGCTTCCTTTTTGTAACCTGCAAATGGAGACAGCAAGTTCCTCCAAAACATTAGTACTTTTCTACCAAACTACAGATGTCACATCACAGAAGACTGCAACAAGAACCTGATATCTTATAATCTCTTGTTTAGTGCTTTCATATTTCAGTGTGTTGGTGTGACAGATTTTGGTAAAATTTGTGGACTCTGGTGTTTTGTGTGGAGTGTTTATCTTATAGTGCTGCTTATCATCATGTATTTTGTTGTATATTCAGTAGTAATCAAACAAACAAATACAGATTATTGGCAAGTACCACTACCATCTAACAGTTTACAAGGAATTAGATTGTAGAACTGCTCCCCAGTGAGATGTATTTTTTGGTTTGATTACTGTTGAACTCAGTTAACAGTTTACAGATGGTGTGTTGTGGTTAACCAGAACACTAAACACTTTTAATAGATGGGAATGGTAGGAACTTTGTTTGAGCTGTGTAATAATTACGCTTTTACAGACCTGCGTTGGTATGTGAACACGTGTAGGAAAACACCTCTAGAAATTAATTTTATGTATTTAGACAAGAAGGAAATTTACTGCATTTTTAAGATGTGCTGCATAATATCTGTTTTATTTTCCACAAAATGCCATTTATTTCATAATTTTATCTTTCTCTATTCAAATAATACTTTTTCTCATAAACCATATGCTAAAATTTAAATACCCATCCTGGTAGGATAAAGATTAACATTTGTGCCTATAGGAAGATAGTGTTTGAGTCTTAGGCAGGCAGATTCGTAGTGACTATATGAATTTAAGTCACTCTGGATGGTTTCAGTTGCACTTGTGAAAATTCTGTAAATGTCTCTGAAACTATTAACCCTTTGCAGCCAGATTCTTTTGCAATGTCCAATAGTGTGGTCCAAATTAGTTTTGCAGGGTTGGAAATGAAGCTGTCTTAAACAAAGAAATTTAAAAGTTTGAGCAAAAATGTGGATTGTTCCTCAATTTGGATTGTCTAAAAAAAAAAAAGCATTTTACAGTTTGCATTGTGCAATATTACTGTAAACAACAGTCTGTGTTCCTTTGATGACAGACAAATACACCCTAAATGGCAGAGTTCAAATGGGAGCCACTACATGGCAGAAGCTGACAGAAAACCAATGTAAAACATAGCAGAATTATGTCGTTTAGCTTGATGCTGCGTTTAGTAATGACGAATGTGCTGCCAATCTTAAATGTGTATTATGGCATGAGTTACACATGTGTTTGAAGCGTAATATTATTAAAATGAGGATTCTACCTTCTGGGATTTGGAGATTTGTAGTTTTGTGGAAGTGAACTAATGTGTGGGTCTTCTGAAGTGTTGGTACAATTCTACTGACTGCACTGCATCACATCTTCACCTCAGAGGGGGGGGGGGGGAACAGTGTATGTATAAAGTAACATTGACGTGCGTTCGCGTAACCAATGTTGCTGTGGAAAAACAATAAATGTTACATATTCTGTGTTTCTTTAGCCTTACTTGTCCGGCGTGCAAAGTGTATGTGCCGTATTATATTTTCATCTGTGACTTATTTGGCTCTATATTCTTCCACATCATCTCATAAACAGCATGATTTAAAAAAAAGAGTTGTGTATAAAATCTGTTTTTTTTTTTGTTTTTTCTACAACATTTGTCTGAAACATTTCTCATTCTAAGAAGAATTCAGTGAGATAATAAATGTGCTTAGGTCTTCATGTAAAGTACCCGTCATTCTTGTCACATTTTAGTCAAACTTAAATTTTCATGACAGAGTTTCGAAAGATGCTCAAATATCAAATTTCACATAAATCTGTTCATTGGGAGCCAAGTTGTTCCATGACAGACGGGCGGACAGACAGACATGATGAACCTGATAGTCGCTGTTCACAATTTTTGTGAACACACCTAAAATTGCTGGGAAGAAGACAGAAATTAGAACATGCAGACAAGTGAACGGTGCTAAATCAAGCTGAGTGATTGTATTGCAGGAGTACTTGCCATGGAGGCGCTGCACAGACAAGCACTGCCATTTCTATTGCGCAGGATGAAGGAAGACGTGCTGGAAGATCTGCCGCCTAAGATCACACAGGATTACTACTGTGAATTGAGTCCCCTGCAGGAGCAGTTGTACGAGGACTTTGCTCGCTCACATGCCCATCAGAGTCTACAGGAGACCCTAGCTCATGGCCAGGCAGGCACCATACAGGGGAACACACACATCTTCCAGGTAATTACCCTTCACTGTTTGCATGGCGCTCTGCTGTGGCGGTGCGTATGTGCACTTCAGCTTGCTGAAGGGTTTAGTCTTTCCAGCATTAAAACCATTCCCCTGAATTCAAAGAATTGAAGTGACTATGCTGGAGAGTTGTGTATAGTAGTGAAACCCTTAAGAATAAATGACACTTTTATTGATAATTTAAAATTAACTCATAGGAAGGAGCCTGTGCAGCATAGCCAGTGTAGTGACCAGCCTATGGGTTGCACAGTATGGGGTTTGAATCACAGCACGGGCAAGAGATCATTCTCTTTTCCAAAATGGTATTTATAAGAGACACTGGCTGTGTTCTCTGTGAGGTGCAAACTGAGTTCTTGTGTGCAGTTTGGATGACTGTCAGTCTATAAACGGTCTGATGCATCCCTCAGTAATTCAATACAGATGTGTGAGGTTGCAGACATTGCCCGTCTCTTCATACTGACTGTCTGATTACAGGCTCTGCGCTATCTGCAGAATGTATGCAACCATCCTAAGCTGGTCCTGTCGCCGCGGCATCCTGAGTTTGACAAGATTGTAATGCAGTTGAAACAACAAAACAGCAACATGGCAGACATCCAGCATGCAGCCAAACTGCCTGCCCTCAAGTATGTGTAACCTTATGGCATATACTGTGGATAAAGTGATTGTAAGAAATCGAAAAGTAAACAGATTAATTATGAGTTTTTGATGTGAAATAAAATTTATCCCACACTGCATGACTGAAGGAATACAGTAGGGTTGTCCAGATGTTTAATCATTTGAATAATGTAGTATTTAAGTTATTTTAGTTAACAGAGGAAACTAGTCATAGATGGGCGGATAATATTAAAATTGATCCTGAAGTAGGATGGTAGGATTTGAACTTAATTCATCTGGTTGAGGATATGGACAAGCGTTGGCCTCTTGTGCATGGTGATAATTAGCTGTTCAAGCTTCATCGAATATAGAAATTTTGGTGACTGGCTGAGGAAGAGTTAAGTTTTTAAGAAGGGCTGTGCTGCATGGTGTTAATTTATGGAGGACACAAGATTATAGATGACCGGTAAAGGGTGATGTGAAACCCAGTATAATGGATTGTTCCTGTTGGCTACCTCAATATTAATTTGCAAGTGTTGTAGGCAGAGGGTGAACAGGTGTAGACACTTGCATGTCGCAGGTGTCCCCTCAATGCTTAAGACTTTTACTGTTCAAAAATCCTTTACCTTTGTATTCTAATCTTGTAGTGTCTGGTGCGGTCACATTCTCAGCTAAATGTTTCCGTGACCTCACATAGAGTCTGTGGGATTAGTTCCCAAGGGTGACGGTGGAAGTGCACCAGCACTTCCACCAATGAAAATTCTTAAGTAGGTATTGATTTCAGTAATTATTTCTGTGCTGTGTGGCCTAACGTGACTACTGATCAGTCGCGGAACGGTGGTACTTATTCAAATTTTGTATGGGGAGGCGCTTAAGTTAACATAAGGGGTTGCCCACCTAGGCTAGGGGAATTGAGTTCTGGAGAGAAAAGGGATTACTTGATTGCTTTGTTACTCAGTTCTGGGAGATAAGAGGAGTTTGTGTGTGAGAATGATCACTGGTGCGAAATTAGTTCTTGTGGAAAAAGTTAATTCTTCTGTGGACCTCTCGAAGACATATTCTCTTGTGAGCTGTGTGAATTTCAGTGCCGTCTTGGTGGCTTAAGATCATTTATCTCGTCTCATTTTCGGTTAAGAACTCGTTTAAATTCAATTCGGAACTTGGTCAGTGAGCGGTCAAGAAAGCGTAGGGCAAAGAAAGTGATAGTCATCACTTTATTATTTGTATTATTTGAGCGAACCAACTGCGACACTGATTGGATTATATAAACTTCATTTCGTGAACACTGCCGGTTACTTGAAGAACCCAAATTACTTCAACCTCGCCCTGGATAACAAGGCCCTATGATAATACGAAAAAACACGGGAAAGTCCTTTGACTGAAGGGGTCTTTGGAAATCCATCGCACATCGGCCGGAGGTCAAGTCTGGTGTACCAGAAATGTTAGTGGGAGGTATAAAAGATAAGGCAAGGTTTTGCGTTGTATGAAGCGCATCCAGAAAGTAAGTACCGTTTGGCTATAAAAAATGTACTTGATGTACAAAATTTTTATTCTTTGTTATCAAATTCTACATACCTTAGTCTGCTTTTGACATAATCACGACCCACATTGAGGCACTTGTCGTCACAGGGCACAAGGTTTTGTATGTCAAGTTCATATAAGTTGGTGGCTTGGGATGTGATCCATTTCTCAACGCTGTCCTTCAACTCATTGTCACTGTCGAACTTCATACCGGCAAGAAATCTCTTAAGGTGCAGGAACAGATGGAACAGATGCGCCTACACCAAACTACAAGATGTTACATGTCAGTGACAGTTAAATAGCATCTTATCTGTGTTTGTGTTACAGACAGCTGCTGCTGGACTGTGGTATTGGTATGCCTGCTGGAGGCCAGGCTGGAGAACTGGTCATCAATCAGCATCGAGCACTCATCTTCTGCCAGCTCAAAGCCATGCTCGACATATTGGAGCAAGACCTCTTTAAGTGAGTCACCTACTGTAGCTTTTACTGGGCTTCTGGACCATTTTGTGTGCAGTGATTGTTACTGGATCTGTCTTCAGATCCAGCTTGATACTTCCCCATTTTATAGCTGAGGAAGTACACTGAGCAGATTCGCGTAATGGTAATATTCTTGAGTGTTATTCAGGATATGCCTGGTTTATATCTTGGCTAGGTCATGAAATGTGCTGACTGAGGTTTATTCATGGTTTTACTCAGCTCCTTCATGAAAATGCTGGTACAATGCCTTAATTAGGCCTGCAGTCAACTCTTTCCAAATTCATTGCATCACTGTGTGGTGCATACACGTGGCAGTTTCTCAGTTACTTACAATCTCCAATCCCACATCCATGCCATGTTCAGCTGAATAAATAACAGCACGAACAGAACACAAAAGAAGTCTGTGTGGCATTCAGGGTTTAAACAGCACAGAACTCAAAATGGACTTAACCCAACAACACCAGGATAGTGTTGGTGAACTAGCAGTTCCACATCCAAAAGGAATTCTGAAATACCAGGCCCAAACAGAATGTCACTTCCATTCCAGGTCACTGCTTGACGTCAAAAGAGGAAAGGTAGATAGGAAGAAGGGAGGGAGAGGGGAATTGGACTGCAGAGTACTTTAACATGACACTGTAGTGTTACTATTGATGCGGTATAGTTTGAGTACTGTCAGGAGCATAAAATAAACCACATTGAGGAAAGAAACAGATCTATTTCTGGAATGTAGTGTTTCAATTCAAAACCTGAAGACAAATGATGGAGTTCAGAAACTGAGCATTTCTAATTGTACCATATCGTAGTCAGACCCATTTAGAATTGGTTCTTGTCCTCCACGTGACAGAAATAGTGCCATGCAGAAATTATTAAATACAACTAGAAATTAATTTTATTCTGAAAAGTGTAAGATGATTGTATAGAAGCTCCACTAAGCATTGTGGTGTAGCAATTGGCGCTCTTGTTTCATATTCTTGAAGTTCTGTGTTCCTGTCTTGGCTCAGAGACTGCGTGTCTCCAGTGAGATGTTTGTGGTAGGCTGAGTTCCTCCAGGCATATCCTGCTGTAGTACAAGTACATTAGCAACATTTTCTTTTGTGTGACTACAAAGAAGCACTTGTTTCCGTTCAACTCAACTTCATTAATATCAATGTTAATCAGTCACATTAATAACGAAGCATGTTTCAGCCAATCATGGTCATCTTCAGGCCATCCAGTATCATAAAAAGTGGAAATATTAGAATTCCACTAAAATATGTGTTAAATAGTCTGAGATCTCAGTTTTTACAATTTATGCAATAAGCAACATGTACTATATAAACTGTAAAGACTGAGGTGTCAGTCTGTTTAACGCAGATTTTAGTGGAATTGTAATATTTTCACTTTTTATGGTAGTGGATAGCCTGAAGATGACCATGGTTGGTTGAAGCATGTTGCCTTATCAATATGACCAGTTAGTATTAATATCAGTAAAGTTGTGTTGACTGTAAACAGTGCTTCTTCGTAGTCTTATTTGGTGCAACGGGATGCATACCCATTAAATTTGTTTTGTGTGGTTAATCATTTGTGTTGATTGTATCATCTAACACTGTAGTCTGTGCACTTTATGAAGCATTGTTTAATGAGCCAAGGAACTGCAACACAAGAAGGGCATCTGTGTAATGTGTGAGGTTTTTCACAGCAGTGATAATTAATGTAATGGTTTTCTGACAAGAACTGTCATGTAGTTCAGGATGTAGTTACCAACACGTCGGAGGAACCTGCAGGTCATTCTCTTCTCTCCTTTCTCACCCCTCCACCCCCTTCACTGTTGCATGCCTCTACACTGAAAATGGAAGCAGCATGTCCCTGTGAAGTGTTGGTATCGTTGTATTGAGCTACACAGTGTCACACCTCAAGATTGTGATTCTAATACTGACAGCTGTGAGAACCCCGTATTTTGACATGCCTGTGTTGATCAGGAGCCACATGCCCACTGTAACATACCTGAGGCTGGATGGCAGCATCTCTCCAGGCATGAGGCATGATGTGGTGACAGCGTTTAATAATGATCCATCAATAGATGTGCTGTTGTTGACCACACAGGTCGGCGGACTCGGTCTGAACTTGACGGGTGCTGACACAGTAAGTACAGCTTTCATATGCACCATTCTCTGATTAGTTGTGTGGAACAGATCCATCTTGAGAAGCTTATAGTCACTCAGCTGGTCTAGAAATTCTTGACGTTTTGTGAAACTCAAAGCAAGTTGCCTGAAGTGGTAGCACTTATGACTTATACTTGAGAGGTGCCAAGTCCAAATCTTGGCTAGGACATACACTATTCTTACTGAGAATTTCTGTGGGTTTCCCTGACTCATGGCAAAAAAAGGGGGTTAAACATTAGGGCAGGCACTGCAGTGACCCTTGCACCTTGACCATTTTCCGATCGTTTTGTTCAAGCATTCAGCAGTCAACTGGTTTCAGAAATGGTGGCCCAGGTGCCTGTAATCCGGTAGCGAGTCACTGTCGCAGTGACTGCCAACAGCATGTGGTGTACCCATCCAAGTACTGACCACACTCAGAGTTGCTTAACTGCGGTGATCAGACGGGAACCGGTGTTATCAACCTTGCATGACCGTGGCCTCCTTCATGCCAATTGTTGGGATAGAACTTTGAATAGGGCCTTTAATATTTCCTTCCACGTCTGTAGTGATTCATTATTCAGTCATCTTCTGGTCATCCAGTGATACATTATCTGAGCTGTTGATAGCATCATTAAATTAACTGTAACTGAATATATTTATGGAACCTGATGGAGCATGCCACTGGTCCATATCTTGAATCAAGATTAGTGTGATGCTTGAAAATGTGTTTCATGTTAGAGGAAGCCATTAGTAAATATTTGGCATTGTGACACCATTTTACATGCTTTGACAGGTTATATTTGTGGAGCATGACTGGAATCCAATGAAGGATGTGCAAGCAATGGATCGTGCTCACCGCATTGGCCAGAAGAAAGTTGTCAATGTGTACAGACTCATAACAAGAGGCACTCTAGAAGAGAAGATCATGGGGTGAATTTATTTTTGCTCTTACAATTAACTATAGCCTTCTGGAAGGAGAGTATATTATTTTAATTTAAATATTTTGCTGCTGTGAATGGAATTCTGGAACTTGGAAAAGTTTCTGGAAAGACAGCTTCATATAGTAAGTGTGATAGTAATATGGCAGAGGTACTTTTTTTTTTGCCAGAGAAATGATGTTCTTCTTTTTATGACTCATTTCTGTTTATTTTTATATTTCCCACAATACCAAACATATCCTCCTTCAAACAGGGTAAAGACAGAGATAACAATAAGCAGGGCAGCTGTCTTTGTCTGGTGGAGTTGCATACTATAATAGCAGCACCTGAAGAATGCAGTCCACTGCGGGTTTTGCTGCCATCTTGTGCTGTTTTATTTGGTCTTCATATAACTTCACTGTGGCTGAACAAATTTTCAGATGCAATTTCACATACAAAATTTATGTTGGTGATTATAAGCCAGTTTGATCTGCTAATTTAAATAAAGTTCCAAGTGGGATTCCAACAAGAAAATGGTGATCATGAATGATCTTTACGCTTGGAAATTGACATAATCAAAGCTGCTTATACAGTGATGTATGTAGGACACATATTAACTTTGCAATGTTTGCATATTCAGTACTTTAGTATGTCCTTGTTGTGTGTTGGTACTGACAACAGCAAAAACTGTGACAGGCTTCAGTAAGCTAGTTGGAGTGAGTCATTTTATCAAACAGATCAGGAAATTCCTTTTCCCCCATTCAGTGTTAATTATGTTTTGCAGACGGTTAAGGTATTAACTGTTTTATTAATAATATTAAATCTGCTAGTACTGTGATGTTGGCAACTGTATTTAAATTTGGAGGTAACAGTTTGTCGTTTGGGAATATGATATTTAAATCTCCCATGTCTGTGGGCCTGGTGGCCATATTTTAACTTGGGGATAATGGCGTTAGTATTGAGAAAGTGAGGTGCTCGGCCAGCCGGATAGTGAATGTGCACCGGTGCACTACCGTGGCACATGGGCGGTAAAGGTTAATAGACTAGTAAAGTATTCTGCACAGACTGTGGTAATGGCCGGTGTTCATTCTTTCATGTTTGTACAAAGAACATACCATCCAAGATATATATCCGGAAACAGTAGCGCAGGATTATGTGAATGATGGAAATGCTAGTAAGTGAAAACCTTAAATCAGATGAAAATTAATTAATTTGGCTGAAAACAGTATGTTTAACCTTTAAACAACCTATGTTGGTGTATGCAAACGCATGTAAAGAAAACACCCCTAGAAATTAATTTTACGTATTTAGGTGTACTGCATAATTGTGTTTTTCTCTTCCACAAAATATTTTATTTCATGATTTTATCTTTTTCTGTTCAAATAATACATTTTTCATAAACCAACCAGGTCATTTAAAGGTTAATGGGTATAACTTAACATTGCTTTTCATTCTGTTTTCTTGTGAATGGAAACATTTTCTGATGAAAGACAGGTTCTGTTTTACTGTTCCAATAAAGAACTGCTTTCCTGTTGTCCCATGTTCACTGTGTTACACACTCAACTGATAATCATGCTCTGTTGGGTGTAGTGTTAAGATTGGAGCATGCCAGACTTCCAGTTTCTGTTTTCTCACACCAGTGTAGTATTAAGAATGGAACGGGCTAGACTTCCCATTCCTGTCTGCTCACATCAATCTGTAATGCGTTCTGTAACGGTGTAGTGACAGCAGTTCATCATCGCTCATTTTGGTGGTGTTTGTTCATAAACATCACACCATGAATACATGGGGACTGGGAAAGCTCAGTCAGTATAGTGGCTAGGCTGTGGGCTGGACTTCAGGGTTTAATTCCCAGCAGGAAAGAAATTGTTCTCTCCACAGTGTCTGGAAAACCTCTGGGGTCCACCCAGCCTCTTATCTAATGGGTATGTTGTTGTTTTCCATGGATTATGGACATAGTGGCACTGGGACAGGTTTTTTTTCTGCGTACGTCAGTTTTTCCATATCAGTGTTATTCTGTCAGTGCTCGTTCTCATTCATTCATGTATTCCTGTTGCCATTCAGCCCTGTTCAATGAAACACACACTATCCGAAAGGTAAAGAGGTCATGCTGTAGTTGATCACAAACCGCTGTGTTATGTTGGGGTCAAGAATGCATAGAGGTATACCTCCACCTTTTGTGTCTTCTTTGTGTGGCATAGAGGAACAACTGTACTTTTCTTTCTGTCTCTTTGATGTGAAAATACTTTGATGAGTACAGGTAAAGTTCAGTGAATTGTTGATCTCAGCACCAGATAGAGGAGAATCAAAAGAATACTATTTGTATAGTTTTTGGGTTATGATTTCCCCCTCTGCCCACATTGTCTGTTGTACTGTGATCTTTAGTCTGTGTTATATTTTACTATGGATATGTGAAATGCTAATACATATGGTGCCTTGCAGGCTGCAGAAATTCAAGCTGATGACAGCAAATACTGTGATAAGCAGTGAGAATGCGTCCATGGAGACCATGGGAACTGAGCAGGTAACTTGTCTCTAAATTTTTGCTGCTGTATCCTTTGGCTTCCTCTCTTTTGACATGACATGACTGATACACTTATTCAAAAAAATATTTTTAATGGTTCTTTTTAAAAACATGTTTGGCAATACTGTAATGAAGAAAGGCCGTGAGGTTGAAATGTACAATATGCCAGCCAGTGTGAGACTGGTAAATGTGCCAGGATGCAACGGCTGTTCACTGGAATGCTTCCTGGCTGATAAAATGCATTTGTTGAACCCAATTTTCTTTTCCCTTCTCTTAGATAGTATTTACTTTACTTGACGTGATTGAATTGTGCCTTGCCTTTTCCATTTCCATATTTGGCGCAACAAGTATTGCGGTTGGTGAGCAGCAGTCCCTTGTCATATGCAGGAGGTGCTGGGATCAAATGTTGGCTATCCTGACAGGGTGTTCCTCAATTCGCCTGGGCAAATGCCAGGAGGTCACCTGAAATTAGGCCATAATCATTTCTACATTCTCTCTGATTCATTATTCACTAATCATTGTATCATTTGACACTGTGTAGTGTGAGCTACAGACAGCATTATTAAATAAGTAGAAAGTAATTAAAACAGACTGCATGGAAAGGAGAACATTCTGAGGAGATGGTGTAAAAAGAAGCAAATGAAAGGGAAAAGAAAGGGTAAGAGAAATACTGTGGGCCTGAAGAGAGGAGCAAGAATGAAAGGGATGGACAATAGAAGCGAGGAAAGTAGGGTTAAGGTTGGAAGGCTGTAGGGTAAATTGAGAGCTAGGGTATAAAGAAGAGTAAAGGAAATATGCGTTGGGGGTTGTGGAAAGGGGAGATAGGTGGGGAATGGGATGGCAGTGGAGTGGTGGACTTAGGGGATAAACTAGAGGGAAATGAAGGGAAGAGCTGGAGAAACTGGAATAGAAGAGTCTTCTTCTTCCATTGGCGTTACAGCCCGGGGTGGGCCAAAGCCTCTATTAGTTTTCGTAACAATAGGTTTTTTACGAGGTTGGGTTGTTAGCCCAACGCTCAACCCCTAACCTGGAGGACCAGGGACTCTTCTGTCTGGGTTACCATACCATAGCCAGAGGGACCCGGTTTTGAGGCGCCGGGTACTCGCCCTCATCCCCCCTCCTCAAGGGTGGGATTTGATGGTTGTGCCGAAAAATTATCGGCTTGAGCACCTTTCTAGATTTCCTGAGGTAGTCAGTCCGGCACCGACATCCTCCTAGAAGCTCCAACCATCCATTTACCCTCCTCCTTTAACCGGGCTTGGGACCGGCACTGCGATGTATCAAGATACATCACAGAGGCGGAGTTGGAATAGAAGAGTGGTGTGGGATAAAGAAGTTGAAGAATGTTGTATGTAGACAGAGGTAATGGTGTAATTGTAAAGAATGGAAGAGAGTTGGAACATGCATGGTAAAAGGAAGGGAGGATGGTATGGATATTTATGGGAAACAGAAGGGGTGAATAGATACATGCAGGGTAAGGGGGGGAAGGTGTTAGGGACATACAGGTTGCAGGGAGGGGAGGATATGGGCATACAGTATCAAAGAATGGGAGGAGGGTAGGGACATACAGGGTAAAGGGGTGGGAGGAAGGTGCTTTACTCTACTTTTCCACTACCTTCATTCCCTCACCCTTTGCTTATCCTTTACCCCCTTAAGACCCGTTTAAAGTGCACCATGCCTGGCTTTGTGGCTGCAAGCAAATGGCAGCAAATTGTTGTGTTATCTTGTTTCTACATTCTTTTGTGTATTTGGATTGATAAAATGCATTATTTGGTGAAGAAAAACACAGGCAAACATAAGCTGTCATATAATGGTGACATGAAATATGAGTGTGATGTAAGCACAACTGTTTGGACAGTGTCCTGCCATGTTTAGGGATAATGTCAGGCAGCACTGTCTTAACCACATACCTGCCACTGCTTGATCGTCTGTGTAAACGTAATTAGCGTGTTGGAGCGTGATGTGAACTGCAGTGTGCTGCTGAGAATGCCAACGGTTGGCTGATGTCAACAACACGAACGTGCCAATTTAGGGTACATTTTTGTAGCACCCTGTTGGATATATACACCCCTGTAGCTGGTGTGCTGTGTTAGCCCAAGTGAAAATTGAGCTTTTTTAGATTAGTACAGTAGAACCCGGATAACAAGTCCCCGCATAAGAAGTTTTCCCCTGTAAGAAGTCTGATTTTTAAAGTCCTGAAATCCTATTGCTTTTAATAAGCTTCCCTGTTATTAAGTCTTCCCACTTAAGGAGTCCCTAATCCTCTGGTCTCTTGAAAGACTTCTTAACAGAGTTCTCTACTGTATGTTCAAAATTAATTCTGGCTCCAAAGCAGTAATATTTACTTACTGTATCAGTTATTTCTTCTTCCACTTTCTGTATTGATGTACCATGTCTTTTTTCAGCTTTTGGACTTATTTTCACTGGATGATAAGAAAAAAGAAAGTCAGAAATCTTCCAAGAACCAGCCTATAGCATCAGGTGCACTCACAATGAAGACCGTGTTGGAAACACTGCCAGATTTGTGGGAGGAAAAGCAATATGAAGAAGAGTATGACCTTACGAATTTCATGAAGAACCTGCGTAACTGAGTCATTGGAACAGGTTGTAACTTTCTGCCGTATGCAGTATACATTGCCTGAACATGCAGGCTCGTTGTCTAGGTCCAGCATCATGTAATCTGACCGGCGTCTGCATACGAGCATAGAATTGGAACGCACGCATGCGCGCGCGTTTGTGTGTGTGTATATGTGTATGTGTCCTGTTTGCTCAGCAGTTCTTTTTTGATTCAGGTATAATGTTTAGAGCCCAGTGAAAATGTTTTTTTGAGGATGTGTAGAAGCCTCAAAATTGTTGCTGTGTTTGTCGAACATCCAGAGCAACTACTGCCATTTATCCGTTTGTTAGTTGTATGTTGCAGCATTGCAACGGTGTGTATATATGCTGCAGTTGGCCCAGTCTTGCAATATTGCCACAATGACACACCCCTTTTTTTCTCTAGACCCTCATTTGTATTGGAATATTGACCATTGCTCCATTCAGATCTCTGTTGAGCTATACTGCTCTGTTTTATAAACGTGGACCCTGTACAGTGTGTTACTGTCGAGTCACAATTTACCTTTTGGTCCTGTCATGACCCATTCAGTCTTACTGATGGTCTTCTGAGTCATGTGTTACGTGCATATGAATATGTTGGACAATAAAAGGAGAAATTAATTCAGAAGTTTACAGCAGGCTGTGGGATTGAGTGATGAGGGTTGAATCCTTGGCAGAAGCAGGGGTATTGCTTGCCATAATGGCACACATTTGGAATGAAAATGATATTCAGCATGACTGATATGGAGGGTCATTGGTGGTGATGTCTCATCAGACAGTGACGTTGAGTTCGATCAAGACACGTTAACAGGGAGTGATGATAGTAACAGAGGTGGAAGCTGAGGTAAAATCTGTTATTTGGTATTGTGGTGGTGTCCATCCTTTTGTTGGAGGGTTTGGTGGCTTGCAGATACGAGAGGCACCCTTCATGTACAGAGATTCTTTGCTCATTGCTGGAAATCAACTGATGAACGATCATCACCGCATTTGGTTAATTAAGAAACCAACACGGCACACTTAGTAAAATAAATTTGGGACAAGCTAGTTTATTCCACTCTGCTGCATGTTTTGGCCCTGCAGGGTCATCTTCAGGGAAATTACTATAGTACAAAGTCCTTAAACCTGAAAGACTGCTGATGTGTGAACACACTGTTTAACCTTTAGAGTCCGTGCGTCCTATATAAATGACGGGGCCCTTTAAATCGTCAGTCGTCCTTTGCTGCCTAGGACCGCTCAAGAGAGCTCCCACAGCTTTAAAAACATGCAGGGAACTTGTATAGCTCCCAATTCCGCGTTAGATGAAATGTTTGGTTTGCTTCACGCTCCGACCACTTTACCCCAGGCAGGAACTCAGGCTTAAACATTGAAGAGGCTTTATCAGCTTTGAGCTTCATAAGCAAAGCGAACTGCCTTGGAAGTTGTTTTTCTGCCGTCTGCATACAGTATCGTGTTGGCCATAAATTGACCTACAGTGATTCATATAATCGGGTTTTATATTTCAAAGGGACACCATACAATGGCCCTTTCACTCCACGTGGAGTAAGCAAGCGCCTGTCAACTTTCTGTTTCTCGGAGCCAATGAAAAGAGCAATTTCTGTAGATAAGGCGGGTCTAAAATTACAAAGATACGTACTGTAAGCTGGTGTGCAAGCCATAAATTAATCTGTGTTTATTATTTTATTATGGCAGGCATTGCATTCAATTTCGTTCTAAGAAAATGATATCAGGCGACGTTTACTTTCGTATGCAAAAATGTACCATATCTCTGCTGCCTTATTCCAAATAAAACATCAAACAAATCTTTTATATTTTTCTTAAATTTAAAACACTCTTCAATAATTTCTTGAAGACGAGAACTTCTCTTTGTTTTCTGAACCTTCATTTTAGGTTCAAAAACGCGTATAATTATGTCTGTGGGTTTGGAAAGTCTTTCGGCGCGTAGTTCTGTTTTTCTCTAAGCGTTGTTGGTACCGATGGAAGCCAATATGTGTAGTGTTTAGTCTAGCGAAGTGTTATTGAAACAATGTTTTATTTCAGTTGGGTGTGCATTCATTAGGAGGTGTGTTGGTTAGTAAAGGCAATACTGTAACAGTGAAGTGAGTCGTCACAACATCGTTTCTTGGTGTTGAGTATTTTGCGTAGTAAGGTGGGCTGATTTTTTCCTTCTCGGTCAATCTTGTAATGACGCTGAACAAACCTTACACTGTTTAGACTAACAACAATCATTTAGTGTTACTAATAAGAACTGATTACAGCTGAACGATAGGCACGAATATGTCTCATGAAAACGAGAAAAAAGAATCCGGTAAAAGGAATGTCTCGACCAGCCACAAAAATGACGACATAAAATTCAAATTCACAAGAATATGAAATTGTATTATGTTTATTTAGGCAGTAAGGATACATGCTGAATTTCTAATGTGCTCTGCTAAAAGCCTGTTCCAATTTCTACAAAATGGAAGTAATTCCACCATTTTATCTCTTCCAGATAAAATAATATTAAAGTTTTTCTAACGATAGCGCTAATGTTTAAACGGCCAACGCGGGGACCGCAGACCCGATCACACAGGGCTTGTGCCGTAAAGTAGGCCACTTATCTCGATTTAAAGGGCAACGCTGAGAAATAAGTCCGGCCGCTAAAGGTTAAAGAAACTTTATGCCCTCCATGTATTTATTCCCAAATGGGAGTATTTCTGTACCACTAATAGCAGAATTGTGTACAACAGGCTGTATAATTCTTAATACAACCAGTATTGACCTACTCTGGTAAAGTATAAAGTAGTTCCCAATGTGTAAAAAAGGCTCCATTATATTTAGTGTTTGGTATGTTGTTTCTATCCATCATAGACACATTTTGATTCTGTATTCTATTGTATTATATAGTGTGTTTGTCAGTTTCTGTGTTTATTCACCAGTATCACAAATTTATTTTATTATATAAACTGTGTTGGTTTTTAATCAATTATAATTTGTAATATATTCATGGCAACAGTGCAGCAGTATAGTATAGGGATGATTTAGACATGATGGTGATGGGCAGTCATGGCTTCCTAATGTGACTGTACAGAACATACACTTCTTTCGTGGCTGTAATTACCATTAACAGGAAATGACGTTAAGGCCCACTCATCAGAAAGTTCTGTACACCATTTTACAGTGACATAAATGAACATGACCAATTTTTTCATGTGTTGAGATTTTTATATTTTTGTAACAGTATGAAATAACAGTTCAAGAACAAGATGGCAGCTTTTGGAAAATCACATTTTGTCTTGACGTGTTCAGTAAGCCAATTTACATGCCAAGTTAACAGACATGCCAACAGAATTTTCAAAGTAGTTTATTAAATAATAATTATCTTAAAATTTAGCTGCAGATTCTAGTGACAGCAATACTTAATATTATATGACTATCTGAGTTCTGACAGTGAATCAATGTATATTATTTCACACTATGTAGAATAACAGGATCACGAAACAATAATGTTGTGTTGCAATATACAGAAGTTGGAGTTCTATTTAATATAGTGCTGTAAGAAGCCTGTCGTCTTCTTGAGGTGTGATGCCGTGTATGTAGGTAGTTTGGAGGAGTGTTGTTACCTCTGTAAAGTGAAGTAAAGTAAATTTCACCCTATAACCTGCCATGAACACAGAGTGGGAGTAGACGTATAGCTCTGCTCTTTCTTTAACCTTGGCGCTCGGTGGGGGGTGCGTGGTCAATGCCATGCCCCAGCCTCTTTACCCCTGGGAATGACCCGGTGCCCATTGTATAGGAGACTGGGTGGAAAAAATCGTTCCCACTGGGATTCGATCCCTAGATCGTCCAGCCTATAGCGAGTCGCTATACCGACTACGGTATCCTGGCCCACGTTGGTATGTCTGTACCAAAGTAAACAGTGTCATATACCAGAAGATTGTAATTGTGTTCACTGCCTTGAGAACCTCAGATAACCTTAAATAATGTAAGTCCAGGTAAATAGCTGGTCTCCTGCTAGGTATTAATTCTTAGCTATTATATGCCCATCAAACAGCTGCCCAGTAAATTTCAATGTTTAAATTTTTAGCCCTATTCTGCTTGTGCTACACAACAAACATGCGCTACTGCTGCTTGGTGTTCTTTCCCTTCTTCCAATGAAGAGCTGTACCATGAGCCTTCCATTTTGTTCATGGTTGTCCCCCTCTGTCACCAGTAAGCCTGTAAAAGAGAGCCAGTTACTGCAGTGTGTGTGGAGGCATTGTTTTTACATATTACTTCCATCTCATTGTTATATTCTCATCTCACATCTGTATGCAGATGTGTTGGAAGTGCTGTCAATTAAATTGGTTGGATTTGCAGCAATTTTCTTGAAATATGCAGTAGGTTAAGTACAGAACTGGTTTAATTATTATAAAAACAATCCAGTCAAACGCAACTATTTTTGTTATAAAAACAATTGTGTTTATGCAAAAATTTGCTACATGTTTTGAGCAGTAAGGTCATCGTCAGGTGAAACTGGTACAAAAATATACAAAAGAAGGCAGTAGTGATATTGAAAGAGGCCTTCCTTTGATTGTATTTTTGTAAATGTTTCGTCTGAGTATGACCTATTGGTCAAAACATGTAGAAAAATTTTTGTAAAAAAAAAAAAAAAAATTGTTTTTATAATGAAAATGCAGATCTCGTCAACATCGTGGGGGAAGCCTGAAATCAAAGTTTCTGTTTATTTGGCTCACTAATTTAAAATTTGTTGAGCACAAAATTTTTTTTCTTTTGCATTTTAAATATTCATTTTGACCTCAGTTTTGTTGCCTCTTGGACTCCGCTGCCTGGGGCAGTCACAGCACAGTCACACACAGCAACCCCTGATCAATATAATTGTATTATTTGTTATATTCATGAACTTTGTCAGGTTACATCAGTAGAACTTGTTTCTCAGAATCGCATGTAGGCCTTGGACTCTGTCACTATTTCAGTCATCCTAAGCCTTCTTTTGCCATTCATTTTTTATTCTTCATTTTGTGTTTCATATTTATTTTATTGTAGGGTCATGATGGTGTAATCAGTACAGTGACTACAGTGCGAGCTGGACGATCCGAATTTTGAATCCCAGAAGGAGCAAGAGATTTTCTCTTCTCCGAAATGTCCAGAGTGGGCCCACCCAGGTTTACCATGTTTACAGAAGCCTGCCTCTTGGTCTGTATCCTCGGCCACATGAATTCAGTCCACACTGTCCCCTCCTAATTTTATAAGGTCCAGCTTCATATTGTGCTTCCGTCTGTGACTAATTCTTCCTCTGGGTCTCCGTACCTTCGTGTATCCTGACCACAACACACTTCATATCTTATCTTTCCCATCCATACTACATGCCATACTTATCTTATCTTTTATTTGATCTTCCTAATAATATATAATATAGCATACAAATCATGACACTCCTTTTCATACAGTCTTCTCCAAGTACTCCCCTCAGTATTCTGTCCTCGGGACACTTTCAGTCTGTGTAATGTGATCAAGCATGTATCATAATTGGACTGTATGTAGTAATAATCCTCTGTGGAAACTTAAATGAGACTGCTGAATTTCTCATTTGTCACCATATTTCAGATGGCTCTCTGTAAGGCTCATGGACTGACATTGAGTTTAAGTATGAACTGTTATAGTTCTATTTATGTCTTCATGGTGATTAAAACACTTCAGATGCAGTGATTTGTGTTTAATGGAGGTCCTATATTTGTTTGTGAAATGGATGATGTTTACAAGTTAGAACCACATCATTTATGTTCTAGTGGAATTTTACGTGGGGACATGAACTGAAAAAATTAGAGCTCAGAATTGTACGATTTGTATTAATCTTTTTTGTTGAAGAAGAAAGTTTTGTAGGACGTAATGTGATGAACTTTAAATGTTGTAATATAGCCTGTGGTACTGTAGGTCAACTCTTGTGGACTCACCATTCTGCAGCCAGAAAGCTATCTTAGTGATGTTTAGGTGTGCACTTCGTACCTCACACAAGAAAAAGAAACGGCACATTTCCGTTACATAGACCGTACAGTTAATGTTGTGTTAATAAACTCCTGTTATTAGGAGAATTATATGAGACACATTAACCTTTAAACAACAGGTTTGGTATTTAAATTTTAGCACATGGTTTATAAAAAACATATTGTTTGAACAGAAAAAAATAAAATTGTGAAATAAATGGCATTGTGTGGAAAATAAAACGGATGTTATGCAGCGTGTCTTAAAACTGCAGCAAATTCCCTTGTTGCATAAATATATAAAATTAATTTCTAGGGGTGTTTTTCGTTAAGGATTAATACAGTCTGCGGACAAAGTGGAGTCATGTAATGTTACAGTAGGTGGTGCACATTGTAACCACTGCACTTTAAAGGTTTAATGAGAGACTTGATGGGCCTCAAAATTACCAGGCATGTCCAAATTTTGAAGGGCAGCCCGATCTGTATGTAATGTGCCCCAGTGTCGCAAAGCAGTTTTTCTAGTTGCCGTGTCTACCAGACTGTAGATTCACATCACAGCAGTAATCTCTATAGTTACTGCTCTAAGTACTCTGTACACTGTCAACTGCAGTTAAAATTCCAGCAGGGAAGATTGTTTTCTTCATCCCCATATGCTACAGGCATGAAGCCCATTAGGCCTCCTACAGAACTGGTGTTATGGGGTTTCTCCCCTGGCATATTGTGTCTCCACTGAACAAAATTGTTTATGATATTTTATGTGCTCATGGCAGTGGGTATCAGGATCATAATTGGTAGCATGGTTCATCTGAAATTTTGATACCTGTCTACGGAATCACATGGCATCGTATGCCAGAACACAGCCATCATCATAATTGCTTCTATGAAACCACAGATTTCATACATTACTTTACATGTTTGCTGAAACACATGTGAATTGAGAGTGTTAAGACTAAACAGTTTGACCAAGTAATTATTGGTGAAACTTGCTGGTGTGTATTATAACAGTTGATCATTACAGGCAGTGCCAGTTTCGATAAACTTAGTATTGCTTACACCGTGCATGTTTAACAAACAATGTCACAAATTCACCAACACATGCACCTTTTACTATTAAAAATTAATAGTTGTTAAAATGCCCTACATATGTTTCGGTCGGTTAACCGGCCATCATCAGGGGCGATTAAAGTTACTTAATATAAACCTCTGGATGTGTTTATATTAAGTAACTTTAATCGCCCCTGATGATGGCCGGTTAACCGACCAAAACATATGTAGGGCATTTTAACAACTCTTAATTTTTAATAGTAAAAGGTGCGTGTGTTGGTGAATTTGTGACATAGTTTCGATAAAGTTTGAAGTTCAGAAGTGAACTGCCCATTTCTTGAAGATTTTTCTGTGTGGATGTTAAGTCCCATGTTGTTTCATTCACAATGTCTTGGCAGATGTCACAACCATAATTTAGTTTAGGCTAAGTTTAGAGGGGATTCCAAGTTTTGATGTGGGCTGGGATGAGATTTCAGTGTTTGTGTTTATTATGTGTTTTTACCAATGGTTGTATGTCGATGTGTCTACTCGTAATGAAGTGTTATTTTATTCACATAACTAGCCAGATGGATTCTTTTGTGTTTTTTGAACATTGTTGGCTGGGTATCTTTTGATTGTGTTTTCTGATGAACACTATGCAGTTTCTGTATGCATACCTGTTAAAATTATGGTCTTCCAAGGTGTGACACTGTGTTGTTAAGATACGTGTCAACATTTTTGAGGATCCTGCTGACTCTGTTTGTAGGATATTACTTTGATGTTCTTCATGAAGTCCAGACAGAAGGTGCCACACTACATGGCACCACATGTCATGTCTGTTTGCTGAAACTGACCCTTTTCTCAGTCAAAACACTTTAATCGTTACTTCTGAGCAAGTGTTTTTTTTTTTTTAGAGACCTGTTGCTTTTCAGGCTGACTGCTTGATAGATTATGTACTGGCCAGACTTAAAGTGGATACCACAATTCCTTAGCCATCCAAGTGCAGACAGTTCAGTTTCTGTCTTGTTTGTGTTGTGAATTGCATTTTTGTAAATGTGTCCTGTTATCAGTATATTTTTATTGTGCATGACATACAGAAAAATTCACAGGCAAAATTATATGTACATGTATACTTATTCATTCTTCATTCTGTATATTGAATTTCATGATGCCTGCATGCAAACCAAATATTGCCAGAGTTACCCGCACCACATACAAGGTTGAACAGGGTCTGCTGTAATGTATGTTTTGGTACTGACATAAGAACAGTAGGTATTTCAACATATGACAGTTGTATATACATAACCTTAGCACTCACTGCGCCTTACATGTAAGCTGCAACCAAAGTTTCACAAAGTATTGAAAGAAATAAGAATAAGGTTGTTCCATTCAGTCATGTGCAGTTATTTTAGGCATGAGGATGGAGTTTTTACATTGCCTAGTGATTTTCCAAACCTGACGATCATGGCTTTGTGGGATGTGGACCCTGTGTAGTTTGGTGGATAGGTATCGGTGTTTTGGAGGAGCCTGCTGGTGTAAGAGTGAGTCACATCGTGAAGATGGAGGTAGCATGTTACTCAAAAAAGTGGGTACCTATGTACTGAGTCACACAGTATCACATCCTCATAATGTTCAGTGTCATGAGAACATTATATCTCAAGAGTTTCTAAATTTTGTTGGTCCATTGATGTGAAAAGGGCAATTTTAGAAAAATCATTGTTATGATATGTGGCTGGTAGAAGGGTAATGTGAAAGTGTTGAAGGAAGACCATGATGTGATCAGCATGTTGTAATGGGGAAAATAAAATGTGGTTGTGCCTGTTATCAGGAGGGATAGAACAGGAAGTTGCTTTTTTTTTCCTGTAGGAGAGAAGATACACAGAGTAAAGGGGTGAAGGCTGTCAGTTACAACTAAGTTTTATGTTATAGTATTGTATAAGTTTAATGCAACGTGTTTCGGTGTCGGTACAAAAAGCCATCATCAGGCAAAATTTGAGTACCAAATAAAAATTATCATGTAAGTTACATTAAACCATTGTTTATGTCGGTGTATATAGTTTAGATCTCAACTTCACATTTTTGGTGAGGTAAGCCGAATTCAGTAAAAATTTTTGAGCAGGTAAAGGTTTCACATAAAGTGAAAAATTGTGTAGTTCAACAGTTAAAAATTAAAATCAATGTCTAGGACTTCTGGATGCAAGTGAAGACTTTGCGATATGTCGTTGTTTGGCCTCGAGGTTGGACGTCCTCTAGCTATAGAAAGCTGAGGTTCCATTTTACACGTTATGTTATTGCCAATCAAAAAATTGTATTTTTAATGGCAAAAGAATGGAAAACTTAGAAAAAAAAACTTACTTTTGCAATAATGTGAATTATGATCTGAGTTGTAGATTTTTGAATGTTATGCCATTCCGTGTTTTTTGTATTTAATATTTGTTTTTCATAATGTTGTACGAGCTGCAAATGAACTACAGTCGTGAATGTTATGGATTTTTTTAACAATGGCAAAGATTGTTTTAAATTTTACAATGTTTATTCCGACAACTGCACAATAGTTCGATACAAAAATATATACAATCATATAGTAAGCCTCCTACATTTTTCGGCCACCATGGGGAGGTATTCGACAAAGAAAAGGAAAAAACACAACAATGGCTAATTATGTCATGGACGTGCAATTGAGCTAAAAAAAATGTTAAAGTTTTGTAAAAGTGATTAAAAGCATAGTGCGAATTTCATGTAAGTATATCATAAAATTTATAATGTGAATGCAAACAAACGTCTATCGTAGAATGTCATTCATTTTCAGGGATTTGTCCCTGTGTCTTCTGTGGTTCTTTACAATAGTATTTTTAAATCATTTTTATACAAATTTTAATGTCTGTTTTTTAACTCCACAATTGTACCTCCATGTCAAAATAAACCAGCATGGTGTTTTTCTTTCTCTTTGTTGAATACTTCCCTGAAGATGGCCGAGAAAGGCCGAAACATGTAGGAGGTTTACTGTATGATTTTTTGCTTTTGTATCTAGCAGTTGTTAGAATAAACATCGTAAAATTATCTTATTTCACAGAACACGGATAGTATTAAATTGTGTCGAATGTTATAGAGTTAATGTCATTTGATTGACAATTCTTTTGGGGGGGGGGGGGAAGTGTTGGGGCTGTTTTGATGCACTGCTTTGTGACTGGAATGCCCTTTGAAAGGACGCATGAACCATGACAATTTGGGACATGATTGATTCTCAACTGTGTTTAGACGGGAGCAGAAATAGGGGCTCGTTTAGGACATCCTGGGCCCAGTGCAAAAGTACATTTGGGGGCCCTGCTTAACATGTAGTCTGACCAAACAGTGTAGACTGAGCTGTGTAAGAATTTATGTACAAAATGTGACCTGCACTGATTGTGATAGCTGCCAACTGGCCCTGGCAGAAACTGCTGAACTAGTCTCAAGAAAGTGTTATCACTGTATTGTAGCAGTTCGATTGTAATTTGTAAATAATGTGATAAAGGTTCGTGACTACAGCCCATATTTTCCTTTGTATATACCCGGCATCCCATTGGCCTTCATTGTAAACCAGTGAATGTGTTAATGGTGTAATTTACATCAGCCTGCAAATTACTTAGCACTATATTCATGTTTCTGCGAGTACTTTGGCAATATATTCCTGAGGTGATTCCCAAGTAGAAATGTTGTAGGAATATGGAATGTGGTGCTGGAGAAGGATGGAGAATATCAGTTGGACCGATCGTGTGAGAAATGAAGTATTACATACAGGCAAGGAGGAGAGGAATGCCCTACATAAAATGAAAAGAAGGAAGGCTAACTGGATTGGTCACATCTTGCGTAGAAACTGCCTTCTAAAACATGTGATTGAAGGAAAGATAGAAGGGACTGGAAGACGAGGAAGAAGATGTAAGCAGCTGCTGGATGACTTTAAGGAAATGCAAAGGTACTGTAAATTGAAAGAGGAAGCACTAGATCGCACTTTATGGAGAACTTGCTGTTGAAGAGGCTATGGACCTTTTGTAAGACAGACTACGGTATGAATGAATGTGTCTGATTTTCAGCAGTTACAGACGTGTGTATCATGTAACTAGATTATTATCACAAGCATTGTACACTTCATTTTTCAGTAAGTGAGCCACCTTCGACTCGGTTACATATTGCAGCTCGTTTTTGTACTACCCTACCAAAGTCTGCAGCATCATTTACATGGCTTGCAACATCTAAAATTAAGTAAAGTAGTCCAACTTTTGTGTCATGTGCATCATTTCATGTGAACCCCACACATGGGGGACCCTAGTGCAAACACGCTGTGGGTGTTTGACATTCAGCTGTAGTGCGCATGTGAGAGCAGGCAGACACGTGTGGTCATTCAGTGTTGCTGCCAACTTGGTTGCATGTAAGTCACTCAAACTGCAAGTATCCATATCTCAGTGACCAGAGAGAAATGGAATATGACATGACTGCTAGTAGCATCAGCAGAAAGTTCCCGGAGCACTCATATAGTCATGGAGTATCCTGTAAATTGGAATTGTAAAGTTGCTTTTTAGGGCTAATTATTTGGCTTTGTCACTTGTCTTAATATAAAAATCAGTTCTCAGAAAATAGTGTGTGGACAGGATATGTAAAGATTTGCGCTGTACTGGCCCCTACATACAGCTGCTCTTATGACGTGACATACACTTTTCCAGAAAGACACTCCAGTTCTGGAGTTAGAGTTGTGCAAAGAAGGAAGAAGAAAAGAGAGTTATCTGATGTTATATTTACCTTTATGTGGTCTTGTAGCATGTTTCATTCAGCGCTGGGAAAACTTCTTAAAGGATAAGTCTGAAAATATATTATAGTTTTATAATTCTGTATTTAAATTGATGTTCAGTTTGCTATAGTGGTCCTCCATATATATTCTGCATTAAATGATTTATTTGTGTTGTCAAACTGCATTTAAAGTCTTAGCTTTTTCAATGATTTTGGGAAACACTTGGTTGAATGGGAGGCAACATATGGCATGGAAGTTACACATTTGTATTCCACACACATCACTAAGATCAGCGTCGCACTTTTAAATGATTTACGCTGCTTGAATTGTCTATAATTATTTAAGTACATATTTGTCCAGAGTTGTTTATTCGGCAGCTTTTTCCAAAAGTCTTGGAAGTGTACATCTGTACATGGCACAGACAATTAGCATTGTGCTCTGGGACATCAGCAGTGCCTGGTACAAAGTGACTGTTTTTCTTCAAGTACTGTGTGTGTCGGATACAGCTCTTGGGCCATCCCCGTCATCTTTCTTCTGTTTCAGAATTTGCTGTTACCAGGTAGGTGAAAAGGCTGTTTTTTTTTTCTAGGACTCTTCCATAAGTACCATTTTTGTCTTCTCATGTTTTACTGTTTTTAACCTTTTCTGATACGGCTGTTTACTAACAGCAGGTGCGCACCCAGAATTTTTCCTTGGGGAGGGCTGACCCTAAGGCTACATATAATTTGTTTGATTTTAAAAATTATGTTATAAAAATCATGTAAGTATAACATAACACTGTCAGCAACTGCATTTATATACATACAAATATAACTACATGTCCCTTAACTCGACTACAATGTCCTGCCTTATTTCTTTTTAATGTTATTTATTTTTCAAAATTCTAATGTACTAGTCATCAGCCGATTTCAGTGGCTGATTTCGGCTAAAGGGCAAATCACTTAAAACTTTTGATGTAATATGTACAGAATATGTTTTTTAAATTTCGGTTTTTGGGGTTTGGGGGGGGGGCTGCAGCCCGGTAGCCCCCCCCCCCCTTGGGTGCGCCCCTGACAGTTTGAATATTGCGTCTTGACAGTGTATATATTTATGGTTTTGTAACTCTGCATGTTGTTTGATATGGGTATGAAAGTTGGTCTCTCACATTAAGGGAAGACTGTGTTTAAAAACTTCAGTGCCGAGGAAGATATTTGATTCTCAGGGGGAGGAAGTAACCGAATAGTGACGAAAACTACATTATTTGTACTTCTTAGCAAATATGACCAGGGTGTTCCCCTGAATGATCCACATGCTGCTCTTATCTGCTGGGTAACAGTTTGCTACTGAAAAAATTACCAGCGGTTCTTCTACACGTACAGTTAGACCAAACATTATGAAGTAATTGTTTTATGCAACGACATATACTCCCTAATGATGGACCAGCAAGGTCTGATACATGTAGCAGTACAGTGCGTTTTTTGAGTATGTTATTGTAAAACTGTGACAATTGAAGTGCATTTGTTGGTTGATATTAAAAAGTCGAACTATAGTTACACGGAACGGAAAATCTAAAATAAAGAGACATGTAAGGTTTCCTCTTTCCTCCAGGCTCCGTAAGTTCAGACAGCTGGTGGCACAACTGTTTATCATGCAAAGACCTACGTGACCCGCTGCTTTGTTATGGTTGTCTGTACTGTCACAAGCAAACTACAGTTACGTCGTCGATTGCTAACGTCGAGTGGACACGTTTGAATCCTATTTCGCCATGCAATAGCGGCAACTTCTGTGACAGCTGTACTGCGTGTGACCAGTTACCGGTAACTGTCCATGTTTTTAACCGGATGAGGAGCCATTCTGTTTTCTGTGGGCTTTAATGCATTGCACCATATAGTATCGGATGTATTAGGAAATTACATGAACTTGATGTCATGAGGGATTTGAGGTTGCAGTCTTTCTGTGATATAAAGCTACCGTGCTCGGAGACATGATAAAAAGGGACACTTCACTTTCTCAGGTATCAACGATTTGAAAAAGCCTGCTGTCCCCATCTTCAGAACAGACTCTTGTACCTTGAAGATGGAGAAAGAAGGCGATATCGAAATATGTCTACCCAACTATACGGCGTCATATCCCAGAAGAATGCAGTCTTCATATCGTCACTGTATAACCTCAAATTTCTTATAAAAATAAAAATTCTGAGCATTTTTCTGCCGTCGTTATTTCGTTATGTGCTGTATTCGAACCTACCTAAGGATTTACATTTGGGTAAACTTTTCACTGGTGTTATTACACCAGGAAGAAGGGAATGCGTTTATGAACCTTACTAACTTACGAGATATGACGCTGAGTAGTATACTAGATATGTGCCGACCTTTTAGAACCTGCCGCCTCCATGTTTGGAGTAGATGAAGTTATCTACCAGGCTGTATGGCATCACATTCCCTTAGACTGTAATCTTTGAAACTGTTCAAATTATAGTTTGTATTCCTTCAGTGGTAGCTTTTGGCGCCACCAGAGAGCAGCATTTATCAGCGATGGCTCTTAGCAAGGCATCGACTTGGCGCATATCAGCAGCAGAAGTGGTTGTTGCAAGAAATGGTGACATTCAGGTGTCTTCACTCCTGCACGTTCATCAACCTACTGTAAATTAAGGAACAGGCATGCACACTATATTAGATATTTTTCATTCGCTAATATGGTTTACAGAAACGTTACGTTACGGAAAGTTCTTCTGATTCCGTTTTCAGGTAAAAATATGAAAATAACATAAGGGAGTCAGATTCTGAAATTTTGAGACTTAAAACATATCGTCCATTCAGAACACGTCACAGCTCAACGACATATACTGCTGAAATTTAGCCACGTGTTAGTCGAAGTTTGATACTAAATAGTCCCAACGTTGTCCGCTAGATGGCCCTCGCACTTTCAGAAACAGGTTTTATAAACAGCAACTCTATTTCTTAGCAGTGTAATTGTTACATGATCCGATACTTGTTTAACTTCTATAATCATCTTTATGGTGCACTTAGAATTTATAAATGGTTCATCATGTTGTTTACAACTATTAAAACAAACTATACGTAAATTTTGTTGATATTGAAATTGAAAAAATTAAGTTAATATGTAATACGGGATTTACTTCTATTAACAAGTCTGTGTTGCATTCATGAGATTACAGGAAGTGCTGAATGTGCGATTTCTGTGGGTATATTATTTGATATCAAAAGCATAAAAATTGTGTTGTTAATAAAGTACGTATTAAGACACATTTATTTATTTCAGCCACATTAAAACTAAGTATGCCGTGTATAATACAGATAGAATTTCTGCACATGTATCAGTAATTAAAGGACCAACTTTCCTTGTCTCATTGATGCACACATCACTAGGAGCTTCTCTTAATTTTGTAGAGTTACCAAGTTATTATTATTGCTGTTATTCGAAAACCAGCTCCTTCTATTCCGGCCCTAGACAGTTATCATCATTTTGTGTGTGTATGTATATGTTTGGTGTGCTTGCGTAATACTGTGGTGTAGGGGTGGCGTGTTGGTTTTGTGCTGGTTACAGTCGGCGGCCATATCCGACGTTCTCACAGCGGAGCTGCTTATCATGCAAGTCTTCTGGGTTCCGACGTTTCGAAGGATTGTAGTGCCACCATCTTCAGGTCAACCGGTCGAAGAACAGAAGCCGCGAGACTGATTTTTTGGAAACGTCGCTGATTATTTTTCCAAGGACACAGCGTAACATCTCAGAAGACTGGAATCTTCATAGGTAATGTGTTATGTTAAGCGTCTGTGGTGGTTCTACTGTTAAGACGATGTTATTGTAGCCTGTATAGGTCTGAGTATGGTAATCCACAGGTATCAAGGGCAGGAATAGCTACGGGGTGAACGGTCCGGGGTTCGAACCCCAGTAGGGCAAGATATTTCATTTTCTCTATAACTGTCCACATCGTCCTTGGAGCTCACCCAGCTTCCTCTACAATGCTGCGGCCAATCAGGTTCCAGTGCGTTGGAGTTTGAATTCTAACTGTACTCCTTTGTGTATATACAGGGCGTACACAAAATAATGTTGCGGTTTCAATGTCAATTAACATTGAAACCGCACCATTCTTTTGTGTATGCCCTGTATATATATATTATATATATTATATATATATATATATCGCCCGTATTGTGTAAAAAGGGGACAACCAACAAAACATCAGTTTTACAGCAGAAGCAAGACGATGGCTGCATTTTACGTACTACAAATGCTTTGAGAGGTAGGATATCCCCCACCTATCTTGAGTATTCCTGAATGCGCAGTTGTCAACTCTTTACATATCACAGAGGAACATTAGTTGATTGATTTGCTACACATAACTCAGTTCAGCTCAAAGTGGCAATTAGTCCCTTTCTACAATACAGGGGCGATATGTGTATATGACGATACAGGGGCCATATGTGTGTATGACGATATGTGTATATGACGACATGTATATATGACGATATGTGTATATGACGATACAGGGGCGATATGTGTATATGACGATACAGGGGCGATATGTGTATATGACGATACAGGGGCCATATGTGTGTATGACGATATGTGTATATGACGATCAGTATGTGTATATGACGATACAGGGGCGATATGTGTATATGACGATACAGGGGCGATATGTGTATATGACGATTAATGGACGATATGTGTATTGACGATACAGGGGCGATGATATGTGTATTATGGAACAGGGATATGTGTATATGACGATACAGGGGCGATATGTGTATATGACGATACGGGGCGATATGTGTATATGACGATACAGGGGCGATATGTGTATATGACGATACAGGGGCGATATGTGTATTTTGACGATACAGGGGCGATATGTGTATATGACGAAAAGTGTGTATATGACGATATGTGTATATGACGATACAGAGGCGATATGTGTATATGACGATACAGGGGCGATATGTGTATATGACGATATGTGTATATGACGATACAGGGGCGATATGTGTATATGACGATATGTGTATTGACGATATGTGTATATGACGATATGTGTATTATGACGATACAGGGCGATATGTGTATTTGACGATACAGGGGCGATATGTGTATATGAACGATATGTGTATATGACGATACAGGGGCGATATGTGTATATGACGATACAGGGGCGATATGTGTATATGACGATACAGGGGCGATATGTGTATATGACGATACAGGGGCGATATGTGTATATGACGATACAGGGGCGATATGTGTATATGACGATACAGGGGCGATATGTGTATTTGACGATACAGGGGCGATATGTGTATATGACGACATGTGTATATGACGATATGTGTATATGACGATACAGGGGCGATATGTGTATATGACGATACAGGGGCGATATGTGTATATGACGATATGTGTATATGACGATACAGGGGCGATATGTGTATATGACGATACAGGGGCGATATGTGTATATGACGATACAGGGGCGATATGTGTATATGACGATATGTGTATATGACGATATGTGTATATGACGATACAGGGGCGATATGTGTATATGACGATACAGGGGCGATATGTGTATATGACGATACAGGGGCGATATGTGTATATGACGATATGTGTATATGACGATATGTGTATATGACGATATGTGTATATGACGATATGTGTATATGACGATACAGGGGCGATATGTGTATATGACGATACAGGGGCGATATGTGTATATGACGATACAGGGGCGATATGTGTATATGACGATATGTGTATATGACGATATGTGTATATGACGATATGTGTGCTCAATTCCGACTCGCCCAGCTCGCACATAATTCGACTTTTGCCAGACCTTCCGAAAAGCAGCTATTGTCTAAGTCAGGGAGTGCCTGCATAGACATCGGTGTCAGTCCAGTAACACGTCTTAGTCTCCAGATTTACAGTTAATGGTTAATTAACGATTATATTTTTTTCCTATGGCGCAAAAATCCGTAGTGGGCCAGGGCTTCCTCATTATCGAGGCTTCATGATCATACTCAGACACACCACACTCGGTAGGACTCCTCTGGACGAGTGATCGGCACTACACAGAGACCTCTACCTGACAACACACAACACTCACAAGATAGAGAAATACATGCTGCCGGCGGGATTCGAACCCGCAATCCCAGCAAGCAAACTGTTGAAACCCCACGCTTTAGACCACTGCGATCGGCAATAACCCATCTTAGTCTCTAGATTTAGAGATATTTTTCAATTAACGATCATACAATTAAGCGTTCCGTTTCTGTATTTCCTGCTGCTGCGCTAAACATTTCGGATACAGACTGATTGACGTCAACCTTGTGTACCGTCGCCATCTTAGCAACTGTTTAACGCACACAAATATTGATACTAACTTGCACATGTATTTACAGTCCATTTTCAAAGAAAATTTCAGACGCATAGCTCTAACTATTCACCACTTATTACTAGCAATGAAACCGCCACACTTCATTACGTGTTACAGGAAACTAAAAAAAAAAAAAGCTGCCAACAAAATGGCGGCAATAAATATGTGACATCGTGCAGTATGTACCTGAGTATCAGTCGATTTAGCGTCCACTATGCTACGTGTCCAGTTTACCTGCAAATTTTATTTTAACGACAGTAATAATGTCGAAATACAATGTCAAAAGCCAAATTTTAATGGTGCTGCTGTTGCTGCTCACTATACAATTTTAAGTACCGACATGAAGAAGAGGTTTAGAATACTAAGAGAGTGAAAAGGAATTTAGAGAAGGACGGTGAAAGAAGAAGAACCAATGAAAAAGTAAACAGACATGTTTCAGTGATTACAGCTTCGTAGGTCAACACACCTAGAGATAAGAGATATGAGAAATGACTGTATATACGAGGTCTGTCCAAAAAGTATCCGACCTTGGGCCGGGAAAAAAATGTTCTGTATCTGGGTGGTTACAATACCTAATCCCCTTCAAAGTAGGCCACTTGTGACTCCACACACTTAGCCCAGCGGTCCTTCCATCGCTGGAAGGAATTCTGGAAGGCTTGTTTTGGAATGGTGTGCAGCTGCGCCGTCGCGTTCTGTATGATGTCCTCGCGGCTGTCAAAACGGGAGCCTTTTAGCGGTGTCTTCAATCTCGGGAACAGCCAGAAATCACAAGGAGCCATGTCAGGAGAGTAGGGAGCCTGGCGAACCTGCGGAATGCAGTGCTTAGCCAGGAAACCCTGGATCAGGTGTGATGAATGAGCTGGGGCATTGTAATGATGCAGCTGCCAGTTGCGTGCGTCCCACAGCTCCGGTCTCTTGCGCCGAACTGCATCACGAAGATGACGGAGGACTTCTTGGTAGTACTCCTTATTAACAGTTTGGCCTAGTGGTGCGTACTCATGATGCACAAAACCCCGGTAATCGAAGAAAACAGTCAGTATCACCTTCACATTGCTCCGAACGTGTCGTGCTTTTTTGGGCCTCTGGGATGTTGGATGCTTCCATTGTGACGACTGGACCTTGGTTTCCGGGTCATATCCGTACACCCACGACTCGTCACCAGTGATCACAGTCTTCAGGAACTCAGGATCCCTGTTGGCGCACTCCAGCATGTCCTGCGCGACCTCAAGGCGGAGTTGTTGCTGCTCCGGCGAAAGCAGCTTGGGCACAAATTTTGCCGCCACTCTTCGCATGCCCACATCCTCAGTTAAAATCGTGTTTGCGGAACCTCTGCTGATCCCAACCTCATCAGCAATTTCCCGGACGGTCAAACGACGGCCCTCCATGATGAATGTCCGCACTTTGTCAATGACATCAGCATTTCGGCTCGTTGACGGTCTCCCGGAACGCTGGTCACTGTCCGCCGACATGCGGCCATCTTTAAAGCGGTTGAACCACTCTTTAATTTGAGTGACCCCATTGCATCATCACCGAAAGCCTGCTGAATTTTGCGGATTGTTTCCGCTTGGGTATCCCCAAGTTTCTGACAAAACTTGATGCAGTATCGCTGCTCCAAACATTCTGTCATCTTGAGCGAAACGAGAATGCGACGAACACGTGTTACACCACTTCGCTATCTGGCAGCGACAGACGCATCCGGCGGTGTTGCGAGGCAGCAAAAAATCACGCATGCGCATGAAAGTCCCTTCTACCACTACGCTCAGTTTCCCCACCCTTTCGCCATTACTTACCGCGGGAAAAAATATAGTCGGATACTTTTTGGACAGCCCTCGTATGTGAAGAGTGCAGAATAATGGGCGACATGAAATGTGAGCAACATGCTGAATCTGAGAAATAATATCTGAACAACAGAAAACACCTTTAAGTAACAAAACTGTGAGCTACTTTACATAGTAGCGGTTTGAAATATGAGCAGTGCTGAATTCTAGTAGAGCTAGGCGTATACTTCAGGCTTCAGAAACCTCATACTTAGGAATTCATAAATAGGCAGATGATATGCAGACAGGTTTAAGCATGAAAGGTTAAAATATAAACCATAAGGAAGAATAAGTGTCGGTAGATCTAGCAGATGTTGGAGAGAAAAAGCGGAACAGGCGAAAAGAGAAATTTATAAGGGCAGAAAAGAATAAGAATAATAAGAACTAATTTCGAAAAAATAAGCGATGTGGTAGACGGATTGATTACAAGGACACTGCAACATATCAATACTGATTACAAGGACACTGCAACATATCGATACTGATTATAAGGACACTGCAATATATCGATACTGATTACAAGGGCACTGCAACATCGATACTGATTACAAGGACACTGAAACCTATCGACACTGATTACAAGGACACTGCAACATCGATACTGATTACAAGGACACTGCAACATATCGATACTGATTACAAGGACACTGCAACATATCGATAATGATTACAAGGACACTGTAACATATCGATACTGATTACAAGGACACTGCAATATATCGATACTGATTACAAGGACACTGCAACATATCGATACTGATTACAAGGACACTGAAACATATCGATACTGATTACAAGGACACTGCAACATCGATACTGATTACAAGGACACTGCAACATATCGATACTGATTACAAGGACACTGCAACATATCCATACTGATTACAAGGACACTGAAACATATCGATACTGATTACAAAGACACTGCAACACCGATATTGATTACAAGGACACTGCAACATATCGATACTGATTACAAGGACACTGCAACATCGATATTGATTACAAGGACACTGAAACATATCGATACTGATTACAAGGACACTGCAACATATCGATACTGATTACAAGGACACTGCAATATATCGATACTGATTACAAGGACACTGCAACATATAGATACTGATTACAAGGGCACTGCATCATCGATACTGATTACAAGGACACTGCAACATATCAATACTTATTACAAGGACACTGCAACATATCGATACTGATTACAAGGACACTGCAATATATCGATACTGATTACAAGGACACTGCAACATATCGATACTGATTACAATGACACTGAAACATATCGATACTGATTACAAGGACACTGCAACATCGATACTGATTCCAAGGACACTGCAACATATCGATACTGATTACAAGGACACTGCAACATATCGATACTGATTACAAGGACACTGCAATACATATCGATACTGATTACAAGGACACTGCAACATATCGATACTGATTACAAGGACACTGCAACATATCGATTCTTCTCGTGTATGCAAATAACGCCAATGGCAAACGACACCTGAGGAACACGAAATGTAGAACAGTTCTGAATTTTGACAGCCTGAAATAAGTGATATTTAAGAACAGGAGCTAGGTGTGTAACTGCAGACTCTGAAATTCTGAGTTGTGACACCTTGTAGTGATGTGGGTGTGTACTCCGCTGGGAAAACCTGAACACGTGTATAAATAACTGAGTGATGAACTCGTGGCGTAGGATGTTCCTTGATCAGTCGACAGAATGTCAACTGCAAGAAATTCCCACCTTATGACTATTGCTTTTGGACATTATCCATATTTCGACTCGTTGACTTCACATTTAGTGAGCAGTTCTGCCTAGGGACTCAACAGGGCGACTTTCTTTTCGCATCGTGTTTGCTTGAAAAAGAGAATAGAATCAATTTCAGAAACATTGTAATTTTCATAAATAATGAGATGCGATGTTCTAATGGCCATGACGATGAAGAGGAAGGGGAGGTTCAAGGCACAACCTAACATTCCGGAAGATTGAACCTTCAGCAACACTGTTTTGTGGGATATGACGCCGTGTAGCCAGGTGGAAGTGACTCATTTCACAACGACACATCCCGGAACACAGAAATACACACAACAGTAATTCTAAACACTGCACCACATCGTCCATGTCTGTGTTTACTAAAGGTTCGTCATTGAAGCCTGTACTAAGCGGAAAGCCATGCTGAATCTGAGAAACAAAATAAGGAGCGATGCTGGACATAAAGAAATTGAAATGTTAGTTAATTTAAGCCTTTGCAGTCCAAATTATTATTGTGAATTGAAACAGTTTGGTCCAAATTAGTTTTACAGAAAATCTCTAATCTTCAAACTTCAAAAGTAGCCGCCAGATAACAGGCGCTTAGGGAAAACTAACATAAAACACTGTAAACTATCTCGTCGAGTTGAACTCGACATTGGACCTGGTACAGCCAAAACCGCTGTCGAGCTAGACTCGACATTGTACCCATAAAGGTTAAGTAAGTAAAAGTGAAGTTGACAGTTTGCACGCCGTGAAGGCGTATAGGTATACCTCCACTCATTCTTAAACTCAACAATAGATGGAGGCGGTATTTATCTTTACAATCCTGCTGCTTTACACTCGGTAAAGGGCCCTTGGTACCCCTTGTATAAAAGGCTGAGTGGGCCTCAGAACCAGCCTGGACGTTTTGGAGAAGATAAAAATCCCCTGCTCCTGGTAGGTATCGAACCAATATTCCTCGGCAGGTAAGCCCGTAGCCTAGTATCGACTGAGCTATTCCGGCTCGTATTTAAGTAAGCCACCAATTAAGGGAGTATATGGTTGTTTAAAAATGGTTATAACCATCATCTCACTAACATCAGTGTTTTTACTTGATTGGTGCTATTATGCAGAGCATGTGCAAGCTCGACTGAGCCTCTAACATTACTCAAATGCTAAGTGCTTTTGTTACTTGAAAGGTATAGTATTGCCTACACCGCTAATTGCATCGCCACTGCTGTGTTCATAGGAGCCCACTGTTCCTTCGTAAGCGGCATGAATTGTGAGCAATGTGTGACCTACAGGAACTTTAAATACGAGTGACAGAGAACATGGCGGGGGTGGGTTGAACTGCTCGCGCGGCGCATGACTCAGTCGCTGGCCGAGCTCCGAGCAGGTCGGCCGCTATGCAGCAGCGGAGCGACGCACCATGTCGCACATAACAGAGCCAGGTAAGTTGGTAGCACTGCACGCGGTCAATACATATTGGTGCGCTGTGTCAATGAATTTTGTTATCATGTCGGAGGGTTCTGTATGAGTTTGTGTATGTAACTATGACAAATATATTTGCTTGTTGTCTAACACGCACATTCAACGCCGCTACGAGAAGCGATGAAACGGAGCAACAGTTTTTGGGATTCGATCGAGAGGCCGTAAGATTCCCATGCTTTTCCATTACGAATGTACAATCCCGCGCAGGCCTTTGTGTGCTCTGTTAGTATACTTAACCCTTTCCACACGACATACGAAATATGTAGCTTAAAATCAATCCCGTGTCTTATCCGCATTAGTTCTGTATTTGAAAAAACGTTAAAACATGTCATGTTATTTGTCAATAATTAAGGCTGTGTGTGGCTTTCAAGCAATAGAAATAAGCGAACTTGTAAATGTGCTGAGAGAAGTATGCTTGTTGTCTTCCTGGGGTGTACTTTCATACATACCGACGTTTCGGAGAAGCCTACGGACTACATATTGAGGGAAGAAGGCTAATCACTATGAAGAAAAAGTGAAATTTGATATAAGGGCAGAGGACAGGAATCGGGGCTGCGAGCGACCCAATGGATCGCCAAGTAATCTGTTATTCTTTACTGTAACTTCACTTTGTTTACCGGCGTGCTTTACTCTTCTACCCTAAAAATGGCGGCAGCAGTTTGCTACGGAATGACGGTACCTATCTACAAACTACATGGCGTCATAGTGTAGATTTGAGGTTCTCACAGCGGTATTGCTGTAGATTCAGGTGTTCCCGAATGTGACATTGTGTCGTTGAGTAGTGCCCGACGTTTCGGAAGATCGTAATGACAATCTTCAAGGTAAAGAAGTCCAAGAAGATAGACTGCTTTACCTTGACGATTAAGTCACTAAGGTCCTCCGAAACGTCGGGAACCATTCATTCGATGAATCATCGTCAGATCCGGGAAGACTTTAATTTTCATGTACATAGTCATCGCGGAGGAACCTCAAATCTCACACATGAAGAAGGCATTTTTAACACACGTGGAAATGCACGTGTCTCAGTCGGTATATGCAGTGATGAGCCGCGCTGTTGGACAGACGGAAGGTTCTCCTATCCTCCATCGGTCCGACCCATAATGCTCAAGTTGGCCTCAAGGTTGCGCTGTGTAACGTTGAATGAGTGGATGATTGTGAACCATGAATTGTGAAATGCGTGAAAGGAAGCGGTAATGGCATAGTCTGGCTCACTTCAAAGTACGCTGACACATATACAGCCATCTTCCGCTGAACGCCAGTAATCCGTTCCTGACAATCAGACGTTCTGCGCGGAAACGCTAACCGGGAGCCTGTTGCCCATTATTTTAAATGGCAAAAATTATGATGCGTTACAACGGCAACACAAAACCCGCAACCAGTTTCACAAAACGTAACTAAAACACAGTAAAACGCCTATATATAAGTAACAAACTATCGTGCCAAGATGTGAAATGCTTAGAACATCGCTGTTGGTCACCAAACAATTAATGTGGCTGTTAGCAAACAGCTGCTTTGTATGCAGCAACACGTACAGTTTGCATGCACATCGTGTTGTTACAAATGTTACAATTCTTCCTACATAACATCGGCCGAAAAACATATTGAGAGATAAGCACCTTCTATGAATTTTGGATATTAAGAACCAAGAGGCGTTCTACCGGGAAAAAAAGCGGGCAGACGTTCTGCGGGATATGCCTGTAGTTATGCCGCACTTGCTCTGAAACGCACAAACATTTACAGTTTTGTTTTTTAGGCGTTCTTTGCGACGTAAAAATAGAACACCTTATATGGAGATCACGTTTGTCTGTGATCTAGTATCAGCGACTTAACCGCTTGACGGATTTTCATAAAATCCAGTGTTGGGGTTTTTCATAAAAGCGCGCGGCTTTTGTGAAATTCGGCGCAGTGATAGTCATACTTTGCTTAAGGGTGTACATGAATTTCTACCCCATACTTACCATATTTATTGAACGATTTAGGCAAAATTCGGTATACCTGATCTCCATGTTATGCGATTAAGGAATTTTAAGTCTCGTAGAAATCGTTACAGTGACATCCACAATGTATTTAAGGTCGTAAATTAAATTCTGCATCTGTTTTATACATTCTTCGTCCGATTTTGATGAAATTCAGAGCATGAGACGTGTAAAAAAAACTTCATTGAGTGACTTAGAGAGATAAAATCGGCTAGCTGAAAGCCATACAGTACTTAGGGTCGTAGATAATAATTCTAGCTGCACTTTGCACGTTCTTTGTCTGATTGGGTGATGTTTGCTGTAAGAGAGCTGCATGTAACGCTGTGGAACTTTTGTCACCGTCTTGCAAATCGGTGCAAGGAAGGCGGTGGTAGGCGTAACATTGAGTGAGTATGGCAATATACAGGGCATACACAAAAGAATGGTGCGGTTTTAATACTGTTCACTATTAAAACCGCACCATTATTTTGTGTATGCCCTGTATATTTCTTCCTTTACTTTAGGACACTGTGAACTCGCTTTGGAAGAGGCTACAGACCTCTCGTAAGACAGACTGCAGAATGAATGAAGTAAGAGTAGTTACAGGAGTTGTGGACGTACGGAGGGTAAATAAGAAAGAAAGAAAGAAAGAAGGAAACAAACAAACAAAACAAGAAACGAAACCAACAAAACAAGCAGAAAAAAACCAACACGCAACAAACTTTTTCCGCAGAACACAATCCTTATTAGGATATAAGAAATTTCAGTAGTTTGCGTGATTTCAGGCTTCCGCAGCTATGTTGATAACAGCTGCGCTCTTCTGGGATATTACGCAGCGTTGATTGGTAGTTATATACGGACGTTTCGGGACAACCTATCGGTCCCATCTTCAAGGGTCAAGAAGTCCAATAAGAAAGCGGTTGTACTTCTTGAGTCTTGATGATGTACTGTGCACCGTACGAGGTACCTGTCTGTCTTTACATTTACATATATTTGTGTTTTAAGCCACTATCCTTCCTTAAAAGAAAACAGCAGAATCAGAGATAACAATCCTGTTTTTGTATGTGGGTGTGTTCTATCTTAACTTTTGAAACGGTGTATTGATTTTCACGAAACTTGGTATGACCCTTCCGCCTGCGGAGCAATATTCTTAGCTTCCTGCAGCCAGCTATAGCAACATGGCGGATGCGCGAACTTGCGAGGCAGGAGTGACACAAAAGCAAATAAATTAAATGGTAATAGTTGTTAGATAAACGTGCAGCTTTTTTTTTAAACTAATAATTTTGTAGGCTGTAAAGCAAAAACATGAAATTCCGTACGTTAGTTTTCGGTTTTATAGAAACAGCTCTTACAGATGGATCTGTAAGGAATTTAATAGAGGAATTGTATAATTTATATATATATTTCCAATGGCGCAGCCTAGTGAACCAGGGCCTCCTCAATATCGAGGCTTCACGATCACACTCAGACACACCACACATGGTAGGACTCCTCTGGACGAGTGATCAGCCGACACACAGACCTCTACCTGAAAACACACAACAGTCACAAGAGGCAGATATCCATGACCTAGGAGGGATTCGAACCCACAATCCCAGCTAGCAAATGGCCGCAGACCCACGCCTTAGACCGCGCGGCCACTGGGATCGACTGTATATATATATATGTATGTATATATTATATACCTAGTATTTATACGTCTGTGCGTGTAAAGCAAAAAACACTTTAAATAATCTACTGTGGAGTAAACGTCTTTAATGAAATGCAAACAAATGAATACTTTACACAGTGGTGGAAAGCATTTTAAGGTGGAATTTGGACAGTGGATTAGAGATTAAAGGAAAAGCTTTTAAGTACACAAGTGGATTTTTGGAGAAGAGCTGCAGGAACATCCAAAATATTATAAGTGAAGAAAAGTTAAGTAATTGGAAGAACAATGGCAGTAAAACAAACAGTTCTGGAAACAATGGAAGGTAAGATGTTAAAATGGCGTGGCCATGTTTTACGCATGGCAGATGACAGATGGCCTAAGCGAAGATGGAACTGTCCGCCAGAAGAAAATGAAGAGGAAGGCCCGAAATGAAGTGGGAAAGGGAAGTGGAAAGAGTGATGAAGGAGACGAATCTAACACGTGGACACAGTAAACTAGCAAACATGGCGAAAAGCGAATAAGAACCACTAACCAGTGTAACACTGGAAAGCTATTATACAGATATGAAGTGTTGTTTGTAAGTCAACTGGTAGAAGACGGCGCGAATATCTGAGGTTACAGTTGGCAAATTAAACTCCAAATACACACAACAGAGTTCTTCACAGAATCGTAATGAAACAAGACAGGCGATGTACGTGTAACGTAACATCGAGGCGCGTTCACGTGACCATTGTTGCCGTGGAAAAGCAATAAGTATTACACATTATGAGTGTGTGTCTGTAGCCTTAGTTATCCAGCATGCAAAGCGCATGCGCCGTATTATATTGTCATCTGTGGTCTGTCTGGCTGTACAATTTTTTTTCCCCACATTATCTCAAAAAAGGCACGATTTTCGGTAAAAATTTATTGAACATAAAATGTGTGTTTTGATTTTTTCTACAAACTTTGTCTGAAACGTTTTTCATTTTAGAAGAATTCAGCGAGATATTATCATAAATGTACATAGGTCTTCATGTAAAGTACCGATTATTTTTGTCATGTTTTAATTAAACTTGAATTTTCCGGACAGATTTTCGAAAAAATACCCAAATATCAAATTTCATTAAAGTCCGTCCAGTGGGAGCCGAGTTGTTCCATGCGTACGGACAGACATGACGAAGCTAATAGTCGCATTTACGCAATTTTGCGAACGCGCCTAACAACAACAATGGTACAAACTGATATGCAGATCTGTAAATATATGCAGCCGGAAGTTGGGGTTTGTGACATCTGCTCAGATGGCCTTGTTTGCTATTTATGTCTCATTATTGCATTGAAACAGAAACTATGTGGGAACAGCTATGACGAAAGTTGTTGACAGGGAATCTTACTGAATAAGCATATGCCCAAGGCAATTAATAGGATATATTTCTCAGCATATTTGAAGCTATTGTTCGTAAGAAGGAGAAATTACGGCCACTGAATGATAAATTAAGGAGTACAGGTGCGCACCTAGAATTTTTGGTGGGGAGGGGGGGGGGGACTAACCCTTAGGCTATATATAATTTATGTTTGATTTCAAAAATTGTGTTATAGAAACCATGTAAATATAACATAACACTGTCTGCAACTGTATTTATATACATACAAATATAACTATATATTACAGGACTCAATCACAGTGTCCTACCTTCTTGTTTCTTTAATTTTATTAATTTATTTTTCAAAATTCTAATGTACTAGTCATCAGCTGATTTCAATGGCTGAGTTCGGCTGAAGGGTAAATCACGTAAAACTTTTGATATAACAAAATCCGTGTTTTTTTAAATTTCGGTTTTATGGGGTTTGGGGGGTGCTGCAGCCTGGCATCCCCCCCCCCCTTTGGGTGTGCCCCTGAAGGAGTAGATTATGTGATAATGACAACGGTGTGCGGAATGTGACGTCACGTGAAGAAAGGATGTGACTTTATCGCTACTAAAAGTGTTAGACAATAGAGCGCTGAAATGATACGGCGACGTTTAAAGGATGTGGAGGGCACAGTATCGACAATATGTTGCTCTGGTCAGACTCCTATTCAAGGGTACCGGAGTTCTTTCCCGGGAGTAAAACAGCCCATCTAGTGTCGAGATTAAGAATAAGTGGCGCTGTACCTACACTCCTCCTATATGCCTTCATGGGATTGAGAGGGAGAACTTAACCGTTGTACTGGTTACCACAACAGTGAAGAGGAGGAGGCAGACCTACATGTACATCAAAGCCTGTTTGTGTTCCTGAAAAAAGTAGGCGAAAATAAAAAAAGGGCGTAATTTAAAAATTATATTCACATAAAAAATACCACTTAAGTGGAAGTAAACAAGTGAAAGAGTGTTAAACCGAAAATGAGAGGACGTAAATTAAGAAGTGGTGTAAATTGATAAAGGGGCGTTAAAACAAAAAGGCGTAAAACAAGGCTTTGGTGTATATGGAAGATGTACTTATTGTGTCCATTATGGAAGACGGAGTTTTGGAAATTGGTGTCTGGGAGATCGGATTGCTGTGGAAACAGTGAAGAGATACAAGCAAGAAGAACAGTAGGATGGAGGAGGAGAAGAAGAAGGCGTTTTTATTCACGTATCTTCATTTCCTTCAGTCCTCCTATATCTTCCGCACTTTGTGTCGCTTCTTTCCCACCTCTCTTGACGTAAAGTGGGTTATCGCTTTGTTAGTTTCGCCCCTCAGACGCGGCTACCGTCGTATTGATTCAGCTCGCATCTCGCTCTGGTCTCTGAGGATTTACACAGCTGTCATTTGACACTGCTTGTGTAGGAAGGCATAGCAAACGATTTTGTAAATAGCACGAAGGAAGTGGTGTAATATGTCTGCTAGCGGCGGAAACACAAGTAAAATCATGTCTGGTGCGAAGCGTTGTATCTTATTTTGATTGCGCAGTGATTAAGAACAGGGTGTGAGCAGGTATAATTAACTCATTTCTGATACGAACACAATAAGCCGCCTTTAGAAGGACTTCTATACTGCGACTGCACTCAGACAAGCTCTGCGTGTGACGTAAGTCAAAATAAACCTCCCACGTCGTCTAACAACAAATAATTTGCAGTTTTAACACGAAAGTAATAACAAGAAAGATTGCTTTCTGATTTAAGTACCACGCCATGAAGATCTATAACGGAGTGGAGGTATAGCTCCATGTATTCTTAACCGTAATGGGGTGGAGGTATAGCTGCATGCATTTTTAAACATATCGGAGTGGAGGTACAGCTCCATGTATTCTTAACCATAAGGGAGTGGAGTTATAGCTCCATGTATTCTTAACCATACATAACGGAGTGGAGTTACAGCTCCATGTATTCTTAACCATAACGGAGTGGAGTTATAGCTCCATGTATTCTTAACCATAACGGAGTGGAGTTATAGCTCCATATATTCTTAAACATAACGAAGTGGAGTTATAGCTCCATATATTCTTAGTCATAACGGTGTGGAGGTATATCTCCATGGATTCTTAACCATAACGGAGTGGAGGTTTAGCTCCATGTATTCTTAACCCTAACGGAGTGGAAGATTGGCTCCAAGTATTCTTAACCATAACGGAGTGGAGGTATAGCTCCATGCATTCTTAAGCATATCGGAGTGGAGGTATAACTCCATGTGTTCTTAACCATAACGGAGTGGAGGTATAGCTCCATGTATTAACCATAACGGAGTGGAATTATAGCTCCATGCACTTTTAAGCATATCGGAGTGGAGGTACAGCTTCATGTATTCTTAACCATAACGGAATGGAGGTATAGCTCCATGTATTCTTAACCATAACGGAGTGGAGATATAACTCCGTGTATTCTTAAACATGGCCGCTTTATCCCAACGGAAAGAGCTCCTGGAACTGTGCTATGGGATAGAATACCGGTGGATCCGGGTTCGACTCGTGACAGTGACAGTTCACAAGGTTCAGAACGCGTCGGTTGCTCACCGAACCAGCTGGTCTCCTAGCCAATGGATACCGAGGGATATCCCACGTGGGTAAAGCGGACGAGGCTTCAATCCGATCAATCACCTCCTTCCATTGCTGTGGTTAAGAGTGCGTGGAGCTGTACCTCCATCCCCTCACAGGTTTCCATGACGTGATGCTTAATTCAGCAGAGGGAGAACTTTACATTTAGGGAGTTCAGAAGAACCGTGGGGTACTCCTTCATAAACAGGCTGAAGTCCTCTACGTCACACGATATGGAAACCGTCAGACCATGTAGCAAATGTTGACCCTGTTTTGTGGTTTTGACACCGTGTGGCAGTGGGCTCTGCTGCCGACGTTTCGGGAGACTTTTTTTCAGTCTTTGAGGAGGAAGTTTGACTTGTGTAGTTTATATGGAATCATCTTTAACACTTAATTGGTAGTCATTTAAATATAAGAGGTATCTGCATGAATTGTCTAAATTAATGTTTAACAAAACGGGCAATGTACATGTATAACGTAACATTGATGCGCATTCGCGTAACCATTGTTACCGTGGTAAAGCAATGTGTATTAAATATTATGAGTGCGTGTATGTGTTTTTGTCTTAGTTATTCGGCGTTCAAATCGCATTTTTCCTGCGCCGTATTTTCATGTGTGGCCTGTCTGGCTGTACCACAGTTTTCCTCATACACGCCAAGATTTTCGGACAAAATTTAATGAACATGAAATGTGTTTTGATTTTCTCTACAACTTTTGTGTGACGCATTTCTTATTCTAAGAAGAATTCAGAGAGATACTCGTATTATCATAAATGTACGTAGGTGTTCATGTAAAGTACCCGTTATTCTTGTCAGATTTTAATGAAACTTGAATTTTCGCGACAGGTTTCGAAAAAATAGCCAAATATCAAATTTCATGAAAATCCGTCCAGTGGGAGCAGAGTTGTTCCATGCGGACAGACAGACACGACACAGTTAATAGTTGCTTTCGCAATTTTGCTAACTCGCCTAAAAACTCAGCATTCTGCCCACACAGTGTTTATGCCTTCAGTATGATTCTCACAGCAGACAGCCTATTACTTCTCACAACAGCATTAACTGATTGTTATTTGTATTGGATACACAGTGTGTTTCCTGTGAGCTAGGAACTGGCCGTTTATATGTCATTTAGTTGAACTTTATGCTCCAGAGAGCTGATTGCTTTATTCACGCATTAGTAATGCCATGTCCATCGGAAAGTCCCATCTTCCCATACTTTTGTCTGTCCGGACACAAGTCGTGTTGATAGTGACAGTTGATACTAGCGGACATTTTACATGCGTCTATTACGTATTGTCAGACATCAACATATATTAGCCACTGTGTCAACTAGACAATTGCCCAGTTGCTGTTGACATAAAACAACATTTATTATTTGAAGCACATATTGGAATGATTCGTGGGTAATTACAGCAACCAAAAAAATCAGGTAGGTGCCCAGAATTTTTCATTGATGGGGGGAAGGGGGGGCTGACCCTGAGACTGTATATAATTTATGTTTGATTTAAAAATTATGTTATAAAATCATGTAATAAGTATAACTGTAACATAACAATGTTTGCAACTGCATTTATATACATACAAATATAGCTACATGTCTCGTGACTCGACTACAGTGTCCTGTCTTGTTTATTTTTAATTTTATTAATTTGTTTTTCAAAATTCTAATGTACTAGTCATCAGCTGATTTCAGTGGCTGATTCCGCCCGAAGGGCAAATCACGTACAAGGTTTGATATCATCTTATATACAAAATCTGCGTTTTTTAATTTTCGGTTCTGGGGGGTTTGGGGGGTCTGTAGCCCGGCAGCTCCCCCCTCCCACTTGGATGCGCCCTTGCAACAGATGTATATAAAGCGACAAAAGATTGATTTCAGCCTTCCGCCGCGATGTTGATGATGTGATAATTGTTTACCGACGTTTCGAGTTGCTTTCGTACTCGGACTCTTGACCCGTGAAGATGGGACCGATACGTTGTCCCGAAACGTCGGTAAACAATTACCACACGACGCCGCGTAATATCCAGGAAAGAGCGCAGATCTCATCGACCAAAGATCATACGTAATATATACAAGTTCCTACATGTTTCACGCCAGGACGCCATCTTACTTTGAATTTTTTCAAGATGGCGTCCTGGCGCTGGAACATGGAGTTTTATATGTTATGTATGGTCTTCAGTCATTTTGTGTGCATTTGTTGGTTACTGTGAGTACTTGTAAGAATAACGCACGGAGTATAATATTGCCAGATTTCCGATGTTTGCGTTTTGTTTTGCGCTCCTGAAGTTTACTTGGCCCCTGAATCACTGTGTCTAACGTTCCTATCATACGTGTGTTCCCTGGCTAACTCTCATGGCCACATTAAAATCCTTAAGACCGTCAACAAGCAGCGACATTTGAGGTTATCACAGCAATGCTGCTGAGTACTCAAGTCTTCTGCGATATGACGTTGTGTTCGGTGAGTGGTTACCGACGTTTCGAAAGAACGTAGTACCTTCATTTTCACAGTCAAGCCGTCAAATGACTGTCTTACACTTGATATTTGAGAATGAAAGCTCCACCATCTTTCGAAACGTCGAGAACCGCTCACGCAACGGCATAGTGTCACACTCCAAAAACTTTAACCTTCAGGAATGTCTCAGCTTCCAGACCGACTGTGGGGCTACCGCACCTCCTATGGGACACACCCAGCCTCTTATTTGGCCCTTCCAACTGCCTGTGGTGTCCACCCAGCCTCCTTTGGGGCCCACCCAGCCTTCTATGGGGCCTACCCAGCTTCCTATGGGGTCCACCCAGCCTCCTTTGAGGCCCACCCAACATCCTATGGAGCCTACTCAGCCTCCTGTGGGGCCTACCCAGCTTCCTATGGTGTTCACCCAGCCTTCTTTAGCGCCTACCCAACCTCCTATGGAGCCTACTCTGCCTCCTTTGGGGCCTACCCAGCTTCCTACGTGGCCCACCAAACCGTCTATGCAGTGGGTATCGGGAGCTGTTTGCACAGGGGTAAAGCGGCCGAGGCGTGAAGCCACTATTCACGTACTTCCAAGTGAGAGCTCAAGAATGAATGCATTATGACTCCACAACAACTTACGTGTAGGGGCAATTTATGTTTTTGAAACCTGACCTTACCACATCGTGAATATTAATTGGTTATTGGAGAGATTGTATGCTTGTTGCATACGTACGGTGTCCAGTGTGACAGGCACACAGGTACTGATGAAGAGCGGCCTATAGATTAGAGAATGAGGCAGTGAGTAGCTGCTGTTGATACCTGTGTGCGCTACTAGTATGAGCGGAGGAAGTGGAAGGCAGAGTGGGCTGAGGTGTGATGGAACAGAGCGCATTGTTACCGACAGAACAGATGACAGGATGTGTGACGACACAGCTGAGTGGAGACACAAGAGCCATCTTGTGACTCGTGAGCGTACTAACGTCACATACTGCATGAAAGTGCGCAGTAGCAGCAGGATATCTCAGTCAGTATAGTGACTAGGCAACGGGCTGTACGACTTAGGGTTCGAATCCCTTCTTGGCTTCTTTGTCATGACTTTAAGCTGTGGCCCAGCCCGAAGCACAAAGCGATCCTCTGGATTTGGCCTACATGGTTCTATATGTGTGAATTTTCAAGACGTGTAATGGGGGTGAGGAGCATAGACTGGATTGATCTGGCTCAGGACTGGGACAGGTGGTGGGCTCTTGTGAATGCGGCAATGAACCCTCGTGTTCCATAAAATGCGGGGAGTGTCTTGAATAGCTGAGGACCTGCTAGTTTGTCATGAAGGACTCCGCTCTATACAGTTAGTTAGTTAGTTAGTCTTCGGACCAGGTAGGAAGCCCCCCATTTCCAATATTTATGAAGTACATTTGTAAACTCTAATTACCTAATTTAAGATAAAACACCAACAAATGCACAACTTATAAGGTGCAAATTTTCTCCCTATATCATGATTTACCCTACGCGTTTCAGCTCCTCATGAGCCATCATCAGGGGTTATTTTCTCTATTATAAAAGGTGCTTTACAAATGCTGCATCTGTGGATGGCACTTTTGATTATGCACTATTTTGGGCATAAGACACTTGTTCATAAGTTAAAACACACGAGTCATAAATCAACGTTAAAATGATGGTTTGTTAAAAAATCTTGTTGAAAGCACTGTTCACTGCGTCTATTGTATAAAAAATTGTTTGCACTTCTAAAAGTTACAGTAGATCTCACACTGCACCGTGCTGGTTGCGATGGACTCTGACGTGTACCGGCAATAGCTTTCCGTTGTTGTCATCCTGCTTAATATGTCGTAGTGCAGTCCTCTCGATGTTGTGGTGTTAATTAGTAGGAAGAAGAAGTGGTTCAGGTGCTAGTATGGTGTGGGGTTGTGTCTTGAAGTATACCCGGTGAAAGTGAACTGTGTCACAGTTCACTTTCACCGGGTACACTTCATGACTCGTGTGTTTTTTAACGTATGAACAAGTGTCTTATGCCCAAAATAGTGCATAATCAAAAGTGCCATCCACAGATGCAGCATTTGTAAAGCACCTTTTATAATAGAGAAAATAACCCCTGATGATGGCTCATGAGGAGCTGAAACGCGTAGGGTAAATCATGATATAGGGAGCAAATTTGCACCTTATAATTTGTGCATTTGTTGGTGTTTTATCTTAAATAATAAAATGCACGGTGAATTAAAACTTAAAATTCTAATTACCTAATTTGAGTTCACTCTTTCTTTAAAATTTTAGCTACTGTGCTGTGATGTTGGTACTTATCCCCGTGCGAAGAGCTAATACTACTTCTGCTTGTAAAGCTTACAGAATGTTGCCATTTCTCTTATGTTCTTATGCCTAAGACAGTTTCTGTGGTTTTATGCAACACCATCTTCTTTTCCGCCACGCTTCATAGTACTACGTCTGTTCTGTTCGTGTACAAAATACTAATTAGAATGACGTCACTTCACCCAGTTTTGCAGCCCACTTCTTGCGCCCATCTAAGATGCAAAACACACCCACCTCATTATCATTCACGGCAAATCTTTGGAGGCTTATTCCTTCTTTAGCTGAGCTACAGCAAGACGAGTGCTAAATTGACAATTATCCCTCCTTAGGAGACTAGATGATGACCATTTTGTAACTCGTTCTAAAGAAGTTGCAGAAATGAGTTTACTAGTGTTGCCATGTTCGTCTGTCTCTCTGTCCGCATGTAATAACTCGAGAATTGTATAAATAATTTTAATGGAATTTAATATTCGAAATATTTACTAACATACAATTGAACCCGGTTATAACGACATCGGTTTATGCGACACCTCGTCTATAGCGTTAGATATTCCGTGGCACCAGTTAATTCCTCACTAAATAAGAAACTTATGTAACACCAACATATACACTATTCTATCTTTTATCCGTAATATGTTTTACATAGCTGCTACATGTTTCGGCGTTATCTCGCCAACTTCAGGGAGCTGACACCAAGTTTCTGTAAAACTTACAGCAATGAAATGTCACTATAAGCTTATATATGTTGTGATGTCAACAGTGCAGAATATTCATTCATTCATTCTGTAGTCTGTCTTACGACAGGTCCGTAGCTCTCTTCCAAAGCGAGTTCTCCACAGGGTGCGATCTAGTGCTTCCTCTTTCAATTTCCAGTATCTTTTCTTTTCCTTAAGGTCATCCAGTAGCTGCTTACGTCTTCTCCCTCGTCGTCCCGTCATTTCTATCCTTCCTTCTAACTTTCCTTCAATCACGTGTTAAATAGGTTAAAATAGTGTACAAGAATATAATATAATTTTGGTGAAATAGTAATCAGTTTGTTAAATTACTCACTTTCACTTCTCGGTTATAACAACACCCGTTTATAACGACACACAATATCCAGTCCCTTACATGACGTTATAACCGAGTTCGACTGTATTTTAAAATGATACAATTTTTGTTGTTGAAATGTGAGCAACATAACGAACAGTTTACATAAATACTTGCAGATGTGAGCACTTTAACTTAAAGGTCTTGTCTTCTCATCTCTGACATGTGAGTCTTCATATTTTCGATATGTAGTTTATGTGTAAGGCGCTGGCGAACTGCGCAGTGGTATCTGTGATGAACAACGAGGCACTGGGACAGGTTTTGATCTGAGTGGTTTTATGTTTCCTCCTGTCAGTATCATTCCATTGCTCCTCATTCGTCTGTCTTCCACGAGAAGCACAAGGGGCCCATTAGACCTCGCAGTTACACGTAGGCCTTTTCTCCATATCCCAAATAATAAATACATAAGCTATCTACCTGCTGCATTACCACCCCTTGTCAATGCTCACACAGTATACGAAGCCGTAACGTCGTCTGCAAAATTGTGGCTCACAGGTTTGCGATACTGATTTATAGTATTGTAGACATATTGCTAGGGAACATGATAAATTACTAGCTGGTTATTGGATATTCTTGGCGAAGGACAACTAACACTAAGATTTCATGACAGGGAGTCAAGTTAGAAACTCTTTAAAAATCACTGTCTTTTAGAATACGACGCCTTGTAGCATGATAGAAAGGTGCCAATCGTATGCCTCCATCTTCAGGGCAGAATATGTGGAGGCAGCACTTTCCTCTCGAAGGATATCCCCTATTTACAAAAGTACATGACGTCACAGCCCAGAAGCTATTAACTCTCGTATTTAATACCGTGACAACCCCAAATCTCATACAGAAAATGCTGGGTTGCCAAATCAGTAGGTCTTGTTGTGTGGCTGTGTTGATGTAAAGCTCTCTACACGGACTGCATCGCGTTTCAAATGGCGTTCTGTAGAAATAACTTGTCATTTATCCATGGCTCAGGCGGTTAGTCGTCGGCCTCTCACCGCGGAGGCCCGGATGGGATTTGTGGTGGACAAAGTGGCACTGGAACAGGTTTTTCTCCGAGTACTTCGGTTTTTCCCCAGTCAATTTCATTCCACCGGTATTCCATTAAATGAAAAAAAAAACAGAAAAAAAACCTTATGATCTTCATCATCTTTCTCGTAGGGTTGCACAATGAGCCTTCAGGCTGCGGTGCGTCCGTAGCGTCTGCTTCGGGGTCCTTCAAGAAAAAAGTACTTAAAACAGTGCAGTGCAATGAAAGTTCTGGTAGGCCCGTGTTACCAAACAAATGCCAATAGTCGTCAGCAGATGTCCTTACGGTTTCTCGCTCGATGGCAACTCATTAGGGACGGTTACCAGGCAACCGAATCGATAACAGCGACCAGTAAAAAAGAAATGCCCTGAAGCATTATGGAAATTCAATTGCCTGTTCATTTTCTGAGTTCATCCTTTTTATTATGGCGCAAAGCGTGATGATTTGGTAAGAGTTCTGTGAATTGACGTGTGTCTGTGTAGCCCATGGTCACGAACGCTGCTTATTATTGATAGAAGAAATATTAGTGTTTCACATTTTCCAGATCGTATGACGTAATTTCTCCAGGAAAAGTTTTCCTAATATTGCTCTGCCTTTTAGAGTTCGAAAGTGTTCTAAGTGCATGCCGTGACACAAAACAGAAAAAAGGCATCCATGCTTCGTAATCTTCAGACTGAAGATTTAATCATCTTGGCTCACAGCTACTAAATTATTTTCTGTGGCGCAACAGCCCAACTCGGGCCTGGGCCGTCTCGTTGACGTTTCTATATCACACACAATTAGACACGCGCATCCGGTAGGATTCCTCTGTATGAGTGATCAGCCCGTCACAGAGGCCGCTACCTACACAAAACACAACAAACACAAGAAATGAACATCCATGACCTCAAAGGGATTCGAACCCGCAATCCCAGCAATCGAGAACGGCCACCGGGATCAACCCCCGGCTACTAATACCAGATCACAAATGACACCATCATATCTGATGTTTCTATAATACTTTCATGTTACTTACAACTTACGAACTTAATGACTTTGAAAAATTGAGGTCTTAATTTTTAATAATATTACATACATAGTTGCACATTTTCTCTTCATACAGCCTGAGGATGGTTTAGGGCGAGCCGAAACATGTAGCTGCAAATAGGTTTTTAATAAATAAGTGTTGTGACTGACGGATACTGACTGGACTTTTTGTATATATATCGCAACGTGACGACTCGTATCAGGTGTTAAAACTTTGCAAAACTACGTGTAAACTGGAGAGCTGGAAGACATTTGGTCCTCCAGCGACCGAGAAAACAACATGCGTGTAGCAGTCGACGCCTATTTGAAAATTCAATAAAGTATTTTCATATCTAAATAAATTTCACTAATAACAAATTGCACAATAGAGTTCACGTATCCATATACTCGTATATAGGAAACTACTGTAACTTGTTTCGGCTATTCCTTATAGCCATCTTTAGTAAGCACTGATATACAAAGCGTGTTTAACCCAGTTACCTCCTGAAGTATGTTTAACCAAATTACCTGTAGAAGTGTGTTTATACCAATTACCTCCTGAAGTGTTTAACCCAATTACCTCCTGAAGTGATGGGCCGGGATAGCTCAGTCGGTATAGCGACTCGCTACGGGCTGGACGGTCCGGGGATCGAATCCTGGTGGGTGCGATATTTTCCGCATCCGTCCAAACCAGTCCTGAGGCCCACTCAGCCTCCTCTACAATGGGTACCGGTTTTCCTTCCCCGGGGGTAAAGCAGCTGCTGCCTGGCGTTGACCACCCACTTCCCGTCTAGCGCCGAGATTGAAGAAATAAGAGAGCTGTACCTCTACTCCCCCTTTGGGCCTTCATGGCAAATTGTAGGGTGAAATTTACCTTACTTTACCTCGTGAAGTGTGTTCAGCCTAATTCAGTCCACACGTGTGAATATTCCTACCTGTTTCTTAAGACGTTACATCAAATAAATTGCAATTATGGCAATTATCACAATTTGCATGAATCTCTAATAGCTTGACCTATGTTGTCGATATGCGTAACGTAACTCAGCGTCGAATGACAACTCCAAGGACGATACGGACACTGAGTGAGGAAAATGGCAGTGTAATGTGGCGTGGCAGATTGAGTATTAGGTTAGGTTCAAGCTTTGTGTCCCGAAATGCGTCTAAATGTTATGTAAAGTTTCAGTTCTTGCCGTAGGACACAGTGAATATGTCTTTTACAGACCAATACATTAATTCTACTTAGGAAAAAAAAAATCGCTGCTTCTTCTGAGAATCGCAAGAAAATAAGTACATTCTCTTGGCAAATTGAAATACTTTTATTGTTAAAATGAGGTTCTGAAATATTAATTGCTTTGCACTTTTGTTGAGGGGTTATGGACATGTTTTGCTTGCAGCAGTTATTAAGCCTGAAGAAGTACGGAGATGATAATGAACTTTATTTGTTCACACCTTGCACTGTCTGTAATCAAATGACGATATAATCAGTCCAATAAAATACATCCTATTGTTCCCAGATATTCTGTATTACAATGTATTATAATACAGAATGTCTGAAAACAATATGGTGCATTTTGTTGGACTGAATATTGTGTGATATTATGAACATTCATAATGTGCATGTAAATACCTAGGAGGTGCCGGTTGTGGCCGATTTAAAAAGCGCATCCTGGGCTCCAATGTTATTTGAGATGCTACCAGTTTTTTGTAATTGCTATTTTAGTGTCCGGCTACATTTCGAAAATCCGTGCCTAATTACAATTTCTGTGTTGGTACCGGGTCACGACTTGCAGTAACTTGGTATTTTAAACAAATATTTGCGGAATTTGTACAGGATATTCGAGGAATATTAGCACTCGTATAGAGTTTCGTGTTATAGGGGTGTTACTTCTGAATAAGCATTGGAAACGCCAGAGTCAACTGAGTTTAGAGAAAAGGAGGGATGTTACCTTCAGGACGTAGGTGTACCAGCGTGCCATGTACCATGTACCAGCGTGCCATGCCGGCGACAGCATGAGTCACTGTTCATAGAGCATAATGTGTTTACAAAGCAGTGTCTACATACGTCTTATATCTTTAATGCTGACATACCGTTGTGCTGTGTGTCTACTTTTTCAGTAAAGTGAACCAAGTTTTTTTTTTCATCGGAAAAATAGCAAACTGTAATAGAGTAAAATCATGTACATTTTGAGTTACTTAACAGATCCTAACCTCCAAATATTTATATCAAGAGTAAATTAACAAAAATAAACCAAAATTAATACTTGACTTTAAAAAGCAACGCACACATTTGCTTTTTGATAGAAACTTCTCACATGACAATGACCAAGAAAGGTCGAAACATGTTGTAAGTAACACGAAATGTAATTGATTAAACTTTAATAAAGATTTTATCTGCGCCGAATGCAAAAACTTGGGTGTATTTAATTGAAAGAAATTTTTCATGCACGTGACAACATTTTAATCACCCTGTATATATAATGTGCGGTGTGATAATTACTGGTTTTCAGCCATTAAAGTGGACAAATGTCGACCTCGGTGGACTAGTGGTTAGCGTGCTTGCCACTGGACCCAAGGTTCACGGGTTCGATCCCGACCGAGGTCGATGGATTTTTAAGGGTGATAAAAATCCGGAGCACCACTTCCTTCGGAGGGGAAGTAAAGCCGTCGGTCCCATGTCGTAGATTTACGGCATGAATAAAAATGTTGCGTAAGCCAAATTGCCTCCATTTCTCACCCAAGTCTCCTGACTCTCGCGGGCACATCAGGATCGATAGAAACAGTAGCGCGGCCAGTTGACCAGTCACCAACTGCCACGAATGCGCACGACTTAGTAACCTCGAAAAGAGGAGGAAAGAGGAGGCCCGGGCCCATATAGGGCTGTTGAGCCATGGTTATTATATTATTATAAAGTGAACAAATAGGTGTAAACATGGAACAAATATCTGTGAACGGAATGTAAAAGGTCGAATTCTTCGAGGAGTAAGAGCGTACATGAAGTGTCCTGGAAGCAGCGTTTTCAGTTCGTCTGCATATTGCTGATATGCACAGCACAGCCCTGTACTAATATTTTTTTTTGTGTACGGCTCGACAGCCCTATATGGGCCTGGGCCTCCTGGTTTCGTCGAGGTTTCATGGTCACACACATTTGAGACACGCCACACTCGGTAGGACTCCTCTGGACGAGGGACCAGCTCATCGCAGAGACCTCTACCTGACAACACACAACACTCACAACAGACAGACATCCATGCCCCCGGTGGGATTCGAACCCACGATCCTAGTAAGCGAGCGGCCGAAGACCCACGCCTTAGACCGCACGGCCACTGGGATCGGCCCTGTACTAATATTAGCTGTCATTAAACCTAAGTTACTTAAACGGAACCACAGAACCTTCCCAAAACTTCAAAGCGGCAGAAATTTATGGAATGATTCAAGTCTTAAGTTATGGCAGGGAATTATGGTGCTATGCGCTTAGTGTAAAGGAGCACATAGAACATGTAATGGTAAAGGTAAAGGTTCTAGGAAGCTGTGGCTCCCAGATTTCTAGACAATCGGCACACGAAGGTGGTAAGGTTGTCAGCCCTACGCACCGGACGCCTTTTTTTTTTTCCTATGGCTCAACAGCCCCTTTTCGGGTGCCTAGGCCTCCTCATTTCGAGGTTTCACGATCACACTTTTAGACACACCACACTCGGTAGGACTCCTCTGGACGAGGGACCAGCCCGTCGCAGAGAACTCTACCTGACAACACACAACACTCACAACAGACGGACATCCATGCCCCCGGTGGGATTCGAACCCACGATCCTAGTAAGCGAGCGGCCGCAGACCCACCCCTTAGACCGCACGGCCACTGGGATCGGCACCGGACGCCTTTACCCCCCAGGAAATACTCCTGGTACTCATTTCTGTTAGAGGCTGAGTCGACCCCAGGGCCATAGTGCGACCGAAACTATTATATCAATGAAAAATTCCAATGACACCATCGGGAATCGAACCCGCGACCTTCCGGCTTGCAGTGCAGTGCCTCAACCAACTGCACCAACATAGAACATTTATAGAAGATAACTCACGTAAAATACATAGAGACAATAGAGGACATAGAACACAGAGAGAAGATAGATCATGTGATACACATAGAACATACTTAAGTTTGTCTCTCATGAAGAATGGGTGTGTTCAAACCCGGTTCCACAGTGCCATTAATTCGACCACACTGCTCTATAGAGCGCAGTAATGTCGCAAGATTACAGAAGATAACAGTTTTCAGATATGTCGTGTTTGTCAAGAGGCTCAGATAGTTCCAGTAAGTGCCTAAGCGCGATTATGTGTCCACGGGTCAGGTAAGACTTCGCTGTTACACATACATGTGCTTATCTCAGAGCCTTAACAAACTGATTCTCGAATTTGTCTGTATGATATGTGAAACTCCATTGCGATTGTACAGAAATACAAGTCGTGTGTTGCTGCTTAGGAAACAAATAGGTCTTTAATCATTAGTTTTTTCAACCAACAAATGCACTTTTCTATTTTCGTAATTTTCTGTCCACTACACCCTACACATGTTTCGGCCGTAACTCGGTCATAATCAGGGGCACTTTGTTAAGTACACTTCACTGTTCACTGTCCATTTTTCACCATCACTTAACTGTTATTCCGTTCAATGCTAATATCAGTTAAGTGATAGTGCCAAATGGACAGTAAACAGTGAAGTGTGTGATGGCCGAGTTACGGCCGAAACATGTGTAGGGTGTAGTGAAAAGAAAATTACGAAAATAAATAGTGCATTTGTTGGTTGAAAAACTATAAAGATTAGTGTTAAGATGCACGGTGAACACAACGTGACATTAAGATGCACGGTGAACACAACGTGACATTAAGATGCACGGTGAACACAACGTGACAATTAAATAGATCTTTGTTATGATGATCTTAAGGGAGGCACGAATGATCTGTGCGGGCAAATGTAAAGATTACAGGGTGGTATATATGGTTACCACTGTACTTGAGGGGTTAATGGCGAAGTGTATGCGTCTTTATATCGGGCTTAATATTACACCTGTTTTTTTTTTAAATAATAATGACTTCTAACACATATTGTTAATGTTACTATATTGCTGAATTAAATTAAAATTTGGTTAAAAGAATAATAGGTTTGCTTAAGCGAAAGCATATTTTTCCTTTCTAAATGTTAGGGGGAAATACAAGTGACAGCCTACATGTATGTTTTATAAATTTACAAATTACTCGATTTTAAATTTGTAATACGTCACCAGTTTTGAACACGTGTACTGCCCCAAGCATTGATTTTGTATTTAGCGCCAATAATCTTCCAGACTTTCCGATTAAAATTTTCTATGCAGTTATTATCTCCCCCCATGCGTGCTACTGTTCCACTCCATCTCATACTCCTCTATTTAATCATTGTAAAACTGTTCTTTAAATTTAAGAAAGATGCGAGTGAAATGCTACATTTGGAGCATTGCTTTGTATGGTGCTGAAACGTGGACACTTCGGAAAGTAGATCAGAAGTATCTGGAAAGTTTTGAAATGTGGTGCTGGAGAAGAATGGAGAAGATCAGTTGGACCGATCGTGTGAGAAATGAAGAAGTATGACATAGAGTTGAAGAGAGGAATACAGTACATACAATAAAAAGAAGAGAGGCTAACTGGATTGGTCACAACTTGTATAGAAACTGCCTTACAGAATGCGTTAGGAGAGATGGAAGTGACGGGAAGACGAGGAAGAAGACGTAACAGCTATTAGATTACGTTAAGGAAACGGGAAGAAAGAGGAAGCACTAGATCGCACTGTTTGGAGAACTCGCTTGGGAAGAGGCTGTGGACCTGTCGTGATACAGGCTGCGTGATGATGCTGATGCTGCTGCTGGTGATGAATACTGTTTTATGAACATTATCAATTGCTGTCACAAGTTACATATTCTGCTCCATTTTTCACGTACTTTATCTTTCTTAACCTTAAACTGCATTTTAAGTAGCGCACCTTACAGCTGGCGACAGTTAATAGCGAAGAGACGTGTGTCGTGTGTCGTGTGTCGTTTGTCGTTTGTCGTGTGTCGTTTGTGGTGTCGTTTGTCGTTTGTGTTGCGTGTGTCGTGTGTCGTTTGTCGTGTGTCGTTTGTCGTGTGTCGTTTGTCGTGTGTCGTTTGTCGTGTGTCGTTTGTCGTTGTGTCGTGTGTCGTTTCGTTGCGTGTGTCGTTTGTCGTTTGTCGTGTGTCGTTTGTCGTGTGTCGTTTGTCGTGTGTCGTTGTCGTTTGTCGTGTGTCGTGTGTCGTTTGTCGTGTGTCGTTTGTCGTTTGTCGTGTGTCGTTTGTCGTGTGTCGTTTGTCGTTGTCGTGTGTCGTTTGTCGTTTGTCGTGTGTCGTTTGTCGTGTGTCGTGTGTCGTTTGGTCGTGTGTCGTTTGTCGTGTGTCGTTTGGCGTGTGTCGTTTTGTCGTTGTGTCGTTTGGCGTGTGTCGTTGTCTGTGTCGTTTCGTTGGGTGTCGTTTGGCGTGTGTCGTTTGTCGTGTGTCGTGTGTCGTTTGTCTTGTGTCGTTTGGCGTGTGTCGTTTGTCGTGTGTCGTTTGGCGTGTGTCGTTTGTCGTGTGTCGTGTGTAGTGTGTCGTGTGTTATGCTGATCGCGTAACGTGGGCTGTGCCGGTCAGAAGCGTTTAAATGAAATTGCGCAAGCTTTGTTAAGGGGCGTCGATTCGCCTGCTGTTGAGTATCGCACAGCTGCACCTCGTACCGGGTTATCAGCGGGCAGATAAGATGACAGACATCTTTATCAGCATTGCAGTATCAAGCCAACATTACATGTGCAAACGTGCAATGTAACCAAACCCCATGAAGTTTGAATTGATGTGTTAAGTTGTAGCCGTGCTTAACTCAGAATAACTCCATGAAGACATACAGCTAAGCGCAGGAATGACGATCCCTGTGGCCGTGCCGTCTATGGCGTAGGCATGCGGCTTCTCGATTGCTGGGATTGCGGGTTCGAATCCTGTTGAGGGCATGGATGTTTGTCTCTTGTTAGGCGCTTTCGCAAAATTGCGAAAAGCGATTATTAGCTTCTTCATGTCTGTCTGTCCGTCTGTCTATATGGAACAACTCGGCTCCCAGTAGACGGATTTTCATAAAATTTGATATTGCGCCGTTTATGAGATAATGTGGAAAAATATGGTACAGACAGGCCACAGATGGCAATATAATACGGCGCATGCGCTTTGCATGCTGGATAACTAAGGCTACAGGCACACATTCAGTGTATTTAATACTTATTGCCTTTCCACGGCAACAATGGTTACGGGAACGCGCCTCAATATTACTTTATACGTACATTGCGTCTCTTGTGTTTTGTGTTGTGTAGGTAGCGGCCTCTGTGACGAGCTGATCGCTCGTTCTGAGGAGTCCTACCGGGTGTGTGTGGTGTGTGTGTCTAATTTTGTGTGATCTAGAAACCTCAACAATGAGGCGGCCCAGGCCAGAATTGGGCTTTTGCGCCACAGGAAAAAAAATTAGGTAGATGTAAGTGATCGGTTTGATGCCTCAACCTTGTCATCTCCATAGAAAGACATCTGGTGCCTTTTGGCTAGGATGAAGAGTTGGCTCAGGGCCGGAGTGTCCGCTGTGGTAAGATAAATGTATCCCTGCCTCGGGGGGATCATTCATGTATTTCCGGCTCTCCAGCGGTCCTGTCCATAAACAGTCACTATACTAACTGAGCTATCCAATCTCGCCCATTTGAAGGTGCCATTTGTAATTAATATTATTAAAAATATTTGATAAAGAAGCCTTTCCCCTGAATCTTTGATTGTCAGATGTTTTTATCCATTTGTATGTATAGGATAGAAAGACATTTTCGGGACTCGTTTCGTATGTTTTCCAACCGCTTTCGTCTGCTTTTAGGACGTTTCGTCCGTTTTTATTTTGTCCACGTCCTCCATGCATTTTAGTCACAGGTGTGTGTCCAGTCTGCATATTTGGCACATGCTTCATTCACCACGATGTTTAGTCATTGCACATAAAGCATGTTGTTAGCTCTCCAGTCTCATTCCACGGTTAGGATATATTTCTCATATTTCCTTACACATCCTTTAAGTAAATATGTGTTATGAAACTGACACAAATGCTGGACCCTGTGTGTCGTCTTGTCTTGGTTACAGCAACACAAACGCAGCGGTTTGGAAACTGGTTGTGTTTTTGTCTTTGGGAGAAAACATAAACTGCTTGTGTTTCTGTCTTCAGGAGGAAAGATAAACTGGTTGTGTTTCTGTCATAAGAAGGAAAGATAGACTGGTTGTGTTTCTGTCTTCAGGAGGAAAGATAAACTGGTTGTGTTTCTGTCTTAGAGGAAAGATAGACTGGTTGTGTTTCTGTCTTCAGGAGGAAAGATAAACTGGTTGTGTTTCTGTCTTCAGGAGGAAAGATAAACTGGTTGTGTTTCTGTCTTCAGGAGGAAAGATAAACTGGTCGTGTTCTGTCTTCAGGAGAAAGAAAATGTTGTGTTTCTGTCTTCAGGAGGAAAATAAACTGGTTGTGTTTCTGTCTTCAGGAGGAAAGATATACTGGTTGTGTTTCTGTCTTCAGGAGGAAAAATAAACTGGTAGTGTTTCTGTCTTCAGGAGGAAAGATATACTGGTTGTGTTTCTGTCTTCAGAGGAAAAATAAACTGGTAGTGTTTCTCTCTTCAAGAAGAAAGATAAACGGATTTTTGTCGTCAGGAGAAACTATAAACTGGTTTCGATTCTGTCTGCAGGAGGAAAGATGAACGTGCTTTTATTCTGTCCTCAGGAGGAAAGATAAACTCCTTCAGCTGGGCCCATTAGACGCAGATTGTCTGTATTTATGTATTTAGTGTGAGTTTCAGAATAAACAGCGATTATTCCTCTGTGCAGGCTGATATCTGTAAAGGAGAGACGGTGTGTTTTTGTGGAACAGGAAACAAAGTAAAGTAAACCAATCTCAAGCTTCAAAGGGCTTGTACTGAAGCCACTAAAGACGCAGTAAGCACCTTTGTCGTATGAAGGCTGTGTTAATTCTCGTCTGGGCTGGCCGGAACGAAAAAGGAACCAGAGCATGCCGCCTATTGACAGGCAACTTATCGTGCAGACGAGTCGTGTGGGTTGCCTCCTCCTACATTTTTCAGGGGCTGTATACTTCGGTCCATCCATAAAAGGAAAATTCCAAGACAAGACGACGAGCATTGCTGTTATTAACAGAATTTCATCGTATCTCGTGACACAGCAGAATTTTAATGAAAAAACTTGAGGACTCGAAATTCTTGAAATATCTTTCAAACAACAAAGAGTTACGTCAATAACAAGGCAGACGCTGAAACTGTGTTCCTCTGTCGTTAGAACGGTAAAGAGAAAACAGCGTCATAGCTTGGTTCGGCGCTGTTCAACAGATCGTCCTCGGTTCTCACGACGATGAATATTAAGATGGGATGGGACGCCGTGTGTTTTGGTACAATATCAACGTGTCGGAGTAAGAGGAAGTCTTGTCAGCCGTGAAGATGGAAGCAGCAAGTCCACCTGTAACATTTGTGCCTGTATGCAATTATACGATAGCATGTTATAGGATAATATAATCTTGGTAAAATTATGTAGTTTAAGAAAAGTGTACTGAAGTTGTTAAGTAACTGAATGTGGGTTGGACATGTAGCACAAATAGGAACTAAAAGTTCATATGCAACATCTGTTGAAACTCTTCCAGGTAAAAGACTAGATGCCAGGATAATATTGAAGTGAGTCTCAGATAAGTAGATGAAGGTGTGAAGACAGCACGGTGTCACAGAAGAAATGAACAAATTATATCATAACTGTAAATTATACGACAACTATAAATTATATCATAACTGTAAATTATGCGACAACTATAAATTATATCATAACTGTAAATTATGCGACAACTATAAAATTATATCATAACTGTAAATTATGCGACAACTATAAATTATACCATAACTGTAAATTATGCGACAACTATAAATTATACCATAAATGTAATTAATGCGACAACTATAATTTATCATAACTGTAAATTATTGCGACAACTATAAATTATACCATAACTGTAAATTATGCGACAATATAAATTATATCATAACTGTAAATTATTGCGACAACTATAAATTATATCATAACTGTAAATTATCGACAACTATAAATTATATCATAACTGTAAATTATGCGACAACTATAAATTATATCATAACTGTAAATTATGCGACAACTATAAATTATATCATAACTGTAAATTATGCTACAACTATAAATTATACCATAAATAAATTAGGCAATAAATCTAAATTATGGTGTAACCGTAAATCATGCGAAAATAATTATCCCGTGACTGTAAATTATGCGAAAACTGTTTTTTTTATAACATAACTGTAAATTATAAATTACACCGTAAGTGTTAATTTGCGAAAGCTATAAATTATGCCATAAATAAATTATGCGACAATTATTAATTACACCATAATTGTAAATTTCGCCATAACTATAAATTATGGGACAGCTATTGATACCATAAATAGCATTTTTTTTTTCAGAACAATGTAGAATATATTCGAAAGAACACGCTGACTGGTTCGGTTGTGCAGAATTCAGTGAAACGAATTAAAGTATCAAGCAGAAGGGAAGCGAAGTTCTGGAAGACTTCTGAAAGAACGGAAGTTTTCCGTATTTGCAGTACCGTAATGGCTATCAGTGGCTTTGTTGCTGGGAAGGATGAAGCAGACGTGTTAACTGGATTGGTGTGTATTGCGTAACCAATGAGTGGCTTCTGTACACCCGGTGCTGACCTCTACTGAGACAGGCTAGTATTGCGGAGGAATTAGGTTCGAATGCATTCTTCGTGACGCCACTCAGTTCCTCCCTAATTAATTAAATTTACAGTCCCTTAAGCATCTTCCTATTTCCGTTGACCTATAACTTCTGTGATCCGAAGCGCACTGTTAAACAAATCACAGTGGCCCTCCCTTAACCGATTCTCATGATACAGGGTGTTCATTGTACGACGCTGCGTAAGTGCGTCGTAAGGCCGAGTTTTTGACAAGAATGTTCGCAGCGTCATAATCTAAACACGCTTTATAGTCACGTTTATTACAAACATGAAGACGGCTGAAAGTGACTGATACAAAAGTTTAATAACTCGCATTACACTATTGTTACTGCAGAAAGTTAAAGATAATTATTACATGACGAAATGGTTATTAACAAACATTTGTTTCTTTTAGAAACTGCTTGGGATGATGTGATATTTTAAGCTGAATTTCTCTTATTTTATATAATTATTTATTTAGTCAGTCCTTTTCTTTTTTTTTTCCGGATTAACTTGTCGATTAATCGGTTCAAGAATCGGTTCCGTTTAATCTGCGAAATCAGAATGGCCAAGTTTTAGCACACTGGTGGGATGTTATACTATCATTACAGCATTGCCAAATGTCAGCAGACTCGTCGGATGTTATACTATCATTACAGCATTGCCAAATTGCAGCAGACTCGTCGGATGTTATACTATCATTACAGCATTGCCAAATTGCAGCAGACTCGTGGGATGTTATACTATCATTACAGCATTGCCAAATTGCAGCAGACCCGTCGGATGTTATACTATCATTACAGCATTGCCAAATTGCAGCAGACTCGTCGGATGTTATACTATCATTACAACATTGCCAAATTGCAGCAGACTCGTCGGATGTTATACTATCATTACAGCTTTGCCAAATTGCAGCAGACTCGTCGGATGTTATACTATCATTACAGCATTGCCAAATTGAAGCAGACTCGTCGGATGTTATACTATCATTACAACATTGCCAAATTGCAGCAGACTCGTCGGATGTTATACTATCATTACAGCATTGCCAAATTGCAGCAGACTCGTCGGATGTTATACTATCATTACAGCATTGCCAAATTGCAGCAGACTCGTCGGATGTTATACTATCATTACAGCATTGCCAAATTGCAGCAGACTCGTCGGATGTTATACTATCATTACAGCATTGCCAAATTGCAGCAGACTCGTCGGATGTTATACTATCATCACAGCATTGCCAAATTGCAGCAGACTCGTCGGATGTTATACTATCATTACAGCATTGCCAAATTGCAGCAGACTCGTGAGATGTCATATTATCATTACAGCATTGCCGACACATATTTTTAGCGTCCATAAAGTTGTCACGCACGGCGTAAGCGTAAACGGAACATAAATTACACAGACTGCATTACGTAAGCAAGTAACCTTAGGTCCTGACATTTATAACTCCAGCAAAATATCACAAACCTTGGATTACGAATTTAAAGTACGTTATAAGGGGAAGAACTTTTGAATAGAACTCACGAAGCCTGCGTTCTTGTTGGATAGATTTCTAGAGATAAAAGTGTATATATATATATATATATATATATATATATATAAGTAATGTTATGCTGCTTCATTTTCATTTTGCGGAGAACATGTTGCACAAATACGGATTGTGTATACGTTAAAGTTTTCGGATATAACCTCAAAATTTGACATCGTCGCCATGTTGACTTACAAATACCGCAGACCTCTTAGTGAGTGACATTGTTCTGTGTCAAATTCCCTCTGCCTGACTTCAGTAGTTTCTTAGTTATCGCCAACAAACCGAAAGCCAAGTACTATTTCTTGCTCTATCTACACGTAGCAGAGTCCTTTTTAAAATATAAGAGTTGCTCAGTCAGTCAAGTAATTCCCCGCATTTTATGGAGCCCAAATCTTCATTACAATGTCAGCAACATCCCGCCATTTCTTCTTATCCTAAGCCACATGAATCAAGTCAACGTTTTCCCATTTTATTTCTTGAAGATGCGTTTTAATATTATCCTCCCATCTACGTTTAGGTCTTCCAAGTGGTCTCTTTCCCTCAGGTCTCCCCACCAAACCCCTGTATGCACCTCTCCTGTCTCCCATACGTGCCACATGACCCGCCCATCTCATACTTCTTGATTTGATCATTCGAATAATATAATAACCAGGGGCACGCGGTGGCGCAGTTGGTTGAGGCACTGCGCTACAAACCGGAAGGTCGCGGTTTCGATTCCCGATGGTGTCATTACAATTTTTCATTGACATAATCCTTTCGGCCGCACTATGGCCCTGGGGTCGACTCAGCCTCTAACAGAAATGAGTACCAGGAATATTTCCTGGGGGGTAAAGGCGGCCGGTGCGTAAGGCTGACAACCTTACCACCTTCATGTGCCGATTGTCTAGAAATCTGGGAGCCTCAACCTGCTGGAGCCCTAAGGGCCTGTCCAGGCCTGTAATGGGATTGCAAAAGAAAAGTGTAATAACTAAATGATTAAAGGATATATATATATATATATATATGTACACTATTCAGCCTAATTTTAATATTAAGAACTAATTGGTTTCTGGACTTTGTCCATCGTCCGGAAATCTAAAATCACGACGTTTCGGAAGCTGGATCTGCTTCCGTCCTCAGGTGGAGGGAGAGGAAGACACCTACTGTGTTGGGTCCCTTAGACAGAGCTAACCTGGAGTGATTGAGGTTAGCTCATCTAAAGGACCCAACACAGTAGGTGTCTCCCTCTCCCTTCACTTGAGGACGGAAGCAGATCCAGCTTCCGAAACGTCGTGATTTTAGATTTCCGGACGATGGACAAGCCCAAAAACCAATTAGTTCTCAATGTTACGTACCGTCGTCAGAACTTTTTGGAATTTATTTGTAATAGTAAGCGTTACTTGTGTTGTATAATGCTTATTAACGGAGTGCATTGTACAGGGTGAATATTTAGGTTGTTTTGTGATTGTTTAAAAAATTAACGTTTTATTTCCTTTTGGTTTAGTACATCTAGACTCGACTTACAGGTATCAAGTTGTTCCTTACACCAACTTCGTGTGAATTCAAAAATAACACACTGAAGTAACAGTGATGTATAGAATACCTCGATAAGTAACTGTGATGTATAGAATACCTCGATAAGTAACAGTGATGTATAGAATACCTCGATAAGTAACAGTGATGTATAGAATACCTCGATAAGTAACTATGATGTATAGAATACCTCGATAAGTAACTATGATGTATAGAATACCTCGATAAGTAACAGTGATGTATAGAATACCTCGATAAGTAACTATGATGTATAGAATACCTCGATAAGTAACTATGATGTATAGAATACCTCGATAAGTAACTGTGATGTATAGAATACCTCGATAAGTAACTGTGATGTATAGAATACCTCGATAAGTAACTATGATGTATAGAATACCTCGATAAGTAACTGTGATGTATAGAATACCTCGATAAGTAACTATGATGTATAGAATACCTCGATAAGTAACTATGATGTATAGAATACCTCGATAAGTAACAGTGATGTATAGAATACCTCGATAAGTAACTATGATGTATAGAATACCTCGATAAGTAACTATGATGTATAGAATACCTCGATAAGTAACTGTGATGTATAGAATACCTCGATAAGTAACTGTGATGTATAGAATACCTCGATAAGTAACTATGATGTATAGAATACCTCGATAAGTAACTGTGATGTATAGAATACCTCGATAAGTAACTATGATGTATAGAATACCTCGATAAGTAACTATGATGTATAGAATACCTCGATAAGTAACAGTGATGTATAGAATACCTCGATAAGTAACTGTGATGTATAGAATACCTCGATAAGTAACTGTGATGTATAGAATACCTCGATAAGTAACTATGATGTATAGAATACCTCGATAAGTAACTGTGATGTATAGAATACCTCGATAAGTAACTATGATGTATAGAATACCTCGATAAGTAACTATGATGTATAGAATACCTCGATAAGTAACTATGATGTATAGAATACCTCGATAAGTAACTATGATGTATAGAATACCTCGATAAGTAACTATGATGTATAGAATACCTCGATAAGTAACTGTGATGTATCTAAGAATCTATAAAGTCCTGATAAGACCAATAGTTACATATGGCTGTGAAACCTGGACATTAACTAGCTTTGACGAGCAACAACTTAAAATATTTGAACGTAAAATATTACGGAAAATTTTTGGCCCAATACAGAATAGTGATAGCTCCTGGAGAATTAGAATGAATCATGAACTAGATTATCTTATACAGGGAGCAGATATTGCGAGGATAATAAAAAGCAGAAGGTTAGCCTGGCTCGGACATGTTGCAAGAATGGAAGGAAATAGGGTAACTAGAAGAGTGATGGAATGGAAACCGATCGGAAGGAGGATGAGAGGGAGACCACGGAAACGATGGATAGACGATGTAGAAGAGGATATGAGGACGATGGGAGTGAGAGGCTGGAGAAAAATTGTGAATGATAGGACAGAATGGGAAAAGTTCATCGAACAGGCTAAGACCTACACAGGGTTATAACGCCATAAGAAGAAGAAGAAGAACTGTGATGTATAGAATACCCCGATAAGTAACTGTAGTGAAAAGTAGGTTGTAGCACCCAAAAAACACTACTATTGTTTTGTGATATTCTTTATCACAATAAAGCAACACTTGTGATACGAATTTTGATTTGAAATTAATGTCTTTGTCTCGCATATGAATTTCTTCGAGGATTCTAGTTTTGATTTGTCTCTTACACTTCAGATCTGTTTATTCTATTCCGTGAAAACCTCAAATATAATATATGTATACAGACATATACAGGGTGTACCTAAAATCCTTGGAGAAACTTCAAGTATGACTACTTCACATCAAAAAAAAAAAAAGGAACAATTTCATATAAACGTATTCCGAAAATAAGTGGTTCTTGTATTTAATATTGTTTTCACCGTGCATCTCGTATATATCAAAAAAAGAACCAACTAGATGCACAATTGTGCATCTAGTTGGTTCTTTTTTTTGATAAGTGGTTCTTGATTTTAAAATAAAGATTAGATTAAAAAATAAATACCTTACCTATGTAATATTTTACTTACAGCAGATAGTACATTTACAATACACGTTTACAATTACAATTTAATAACTCTTGAGTTCTTATTATCAAGTCACAATTTACAACAAATGCACAAAATGTCCTCCACCTGAATCACTGCACCCACGGACACATATTATCAAGGACTGTCGCACCGCTTCAAAGGTGGGGCGTTTGTGAATGGTTTGACAGGCATCAAAAATGCGTTGGTGAATTGCCTCTTCATTTCCAATTGCAGCTGAATTCACTAGGGGCTTTAAATGTTCCTACAGATAAAAGTACAGAGTACTGACGTCATCATGTTTTTGGGCTGTTCCTCGAAAGCTAAGTGTTTTTTTGTTTGTTTGTTTCGTCGTGGGGATCTCACTGCTGAAGTTTGTCCAGGTGTTTTAGATACACTCCGTAGTTATGTTATATGTTTGTGTGCGTACCGAGTGCCTAATACATAACGTACAGGTATTAACTGACAGTGGCGCAGTTGGTTGAGGCACTGCGCTACAAGCCGGAAGGTCGCGGGTTTCGATTCCCGGCGGTGTCACTGGAATTTTTCATTGACATAATCCTTCCGGCCGCACTATGGCTTTGAGGTCGACTCAGCCTCAAACAGAAATGAGCACCAGGAATTTTTCCTGGAGGTTAAAGGCGGGCGGTGCGTATGGCTGACAACCTTACCACCTTCACGTGCCGATTGTCTATGAATGCTGGGAGCCTCAACCTCCTGCAGCCTTAAGGGCCTGTCCAGGCATTGCTTGATTGCTTAAATTATGACAGTTTGTAGCCTTACCAATCTGTACGGTGGACAATTCTATAAAGTGTTTCGTTGAGTCCTGGTCCCAAAACCAAAAAAACAGCCTTCTGAATTACATAATTACACCTCGAATTCCAGTTTTAATTTCCTGCCTTCTTGGTTACAGTTTTTTTAATGGCTCGACAGCCCCTTGGGGGTCTAGGCCGCCTTATTTTTCGAGGCTTTACGATCACACTTTTTAGACACACCACACTCGGTACGACTCCTCTGGACAAGTGACCAGCCCCTCGCAGAGACCTCTACCTGACAACACACAACAATGACAAGAGACAGACATCCATGCCCCCAGCGGGATTCGAACCCACAATCCCAGTGAGCGAGCGGCCGCAGACCCACTACTTATACCGCGCGGCCACTGGAATCGGCAGTTACAGTTTTATCTGCTACACACGTGTTACGATATCGACAAGCAAAGCAGACACAACTCGGGCGACAAATAACCGGTCGTTCCACTTCTGCTTGTCATTTAATATCTTTCCATAGCTTCTAGACGAAACAAAATAGTTGTATCGCTAATAAACATGTGACTTATCAGCTAGCAGTTCCTACTGTCTTTCCCGTTTACAATATTGACACGTATTCGCTAACCAAAGCAGTCTAAACACGAGGTTGGCTACCCTCACAGTCTGAGCTCAGTGTCGGTGCATTGCGGTGTTCAAACTCACCAGTTCTGACTTTCTGAACACCGTTCAGTGCTTGGGCGTATGAGGACGGCCTTCTGGGATGTGATACTGTGTAGTGTAGTAGACAGGCACAGACGTTTCGGAGGAATCTGCTACCTCCTTTTTCAGGATTTACAAGTAAGTCGTATATGAAACTGTAGATAGAGGGAAGGAAATAAAGGAAGTGGGCTGAGACAGAGACAATTGGAGAGAGAGAGAGAGGGCCTAGAGGAGGGATGTTCTTTGAGTGAGAATGTATGGGCAAGTGTGTGGGAGAGAAAGAGATGAGAGGCAGTGAGTATATGGGAGAGAAATGTGGTCCTGATGCTCCGGCCGTAATCAAATACCATCCTTGTAATCTGTGGTGTTTTGGGTAATTACACGGCGTCGTGTGGTAATTATTTACCGACGTTTCGGGACAACGTGTCGGTCCCATCTTCATGGGTCAAGATGGGACCGACACGTTGTCCCGAAACGTCGGTAAATAATTACCACACGACGCTGTGTAATTACCCAAAAGACCACAGATTACATCAACATCGCGGCGGAAGCCTGAAATCAAATACCGTCCTTAATAAAGGTAAAGCAATCCTATTACAGGCCTGGACATGCTCTGAGGATTCCAGGAGCTTGAGGCTCCCAGATTTTCAGGCACTTGGCGTATGAAGGTGGCAAGGTTGTCAGCCCTACGCGCCGGCCGAATTTGCCCTCAGGAAATATTCCTGGCTCTCATTTCTGTTAGAGGCTGTCAATAAGAAAAGAAATTTCCAATGACACCATCGCGAATCGAACCCGCGACTTTCCGGCAGTGCCTCAACCAACTGCAAAACTTGTAATGAGATGAGATTATAAAGGAGGTTATAATTAATACTGCAGTCTTACGGGGTGTGACACTGCGTAGTCTTGTAAACAGGTACTGGACGTTTCGGAGGAATCTGCTGCCCACATATTCTGTATAGAAATTACCTGCCCAGAAGCTGGAGGAAATACGGTACGTTCCTACGAATTTTGGTAAGAGTAGATATATATATATATATATATATATATATATATATATCATACTACGCGACGTCCATATCATCAAAAACAGGACATTTTAAGCTTCGAATTGGCTGTTTTACGACGCTGTGCCAGCTGCAGAGACTATAGCCAGTACTGTGGAACAAGTGGTTATGTCTTCTTGAAGTATTTGAAGTAATTTTCCTGAAATAAGATGATTAAGACAAACCGCGGGATAAGCCGTCTCCAGCACTTGAACCAGCGGCCTTCAGCTTAAGAGACGACAGTGCTGCGGCATGTGAAGGGAAAAACAGCTGAAATTGTTTTGTCGGGAAAGACGGGTGTTTTGTAAAAGAGTTTAAATTTGCTTCAGAAACGAAGGTTTACATTTCGAACTTAACGAAATGATGGCTGCCATTTTAAACCGGGTGCTGAATAAAAGAGGCGTCGCGGCATGTAAAGGTGAGGTCTGTCGTCGTTAAATATTTCCGCTACTGCAGTCACAAAACTCCGGACTGCTGACTGACACACACACACACACACCACACACACACTTAGTCGCCCAGCTGTTTTTTTACTCTTGTTTGTTTTACGCCTTTTTGCTTTAACGCCCCTTGTCACTTCACAACACTTCTTAATTTGCGCTTTATGCTTTTCGTTCTAACCTCCTTTGGCTGGTTTATTGCAATTTATTTATCTTTTTTTATCATGGGAATATTTTTTATTTACGTCCACTTTTTAAGTAACGCAATTAGGGCGTAAAACAAGGGCTGGTTGTAGAGGTGCTTAAAAAAGGGTTACAGACTTGAAGGTTGTGTAGCAGTCACTTAAATGAGCAAAAAAAATTCCAGTCAGCATTTGTCGTATCACCAGTACCTTCCAAGATGTAGGCGATGTTTGTATTTGAGTGGATACTAGGATAACACTGCAGTACGCTTTAAGGGGATGTGGACACTTTAGATCAGCTCTTTGGACCAGCTGTCTTACCTAAGACACTAACAGGTGCAATGTACTATCGCTTTTACTTAATGACTTACCAGTACTGTTGCAAGACATGCCTCTTCATCAGCTTCAACACATATGGTTGGTGCATGATGGGCCACCACACATTTTCTCCGCGCTGTCACACAGCACATGAAACAAACTTACGGTGGCCTGTGGATTGGGCGTGGAGGACCAGTCAGCTCGCTTTGCAGGATGTCCTGACTTTTTTTTTTCCAATGGTTCGACAGCCCCTTGGGGGCCTAGCGCCGCCTCATTTTTCGTGGCTTCACGATACACACTTTAGACACACCACACTCGGTAGGACTCCTCTGGACGAGTGACCAGCTCGACGCAGAGACCTCTACCTGACAACACACAACACTCACAAGAGACAGACATCCATGCCCCCAGCGGGATTCGAACCCACAATCCTAGTAAGCGAGCGGCCGCAGACCCACGCCTGCCACTGGGATCGGCTCTCCTGACTTTAGTCCTCTGAACTTTTAGCTGTGGGGACACTAAAAGACTTTGGTGTACTCAGAGCTGTCAGTGACTTAGAAGTACTACAGGAATGATTATCAGAATGCTTACCAGAAGTTTCGAATGAAACCAGGAACTTCTGTGAGACAAATATCTGAAGGTTGTGTTGACATGCATGTGAACATATGCTAAAGACATAACACGAAAATTACCCATATCTCAGTAGGCATTGTTATTTGGAAATATGTTGAATGGAAAATTTTTTTACATTTAAGGGAATACTACGCACTGTTAAAGTCTGTAACCCCGTTTTGTTATTAACTGTGTGGACAAAACTCAGAAATTGTAATGTTAACCCTTAATAGCCTGTCGCCCTATATGCGGACGCTCGTCAAGACTGGAGCCCTAAAAGTGTATTTATATATTTAGGCAACATGGATACTTACTGAATTTTTAAAGACATACTGCACAATTCCGTTTTTGCCCACAAAATGCCATGTATTTCATAATTTTATCTTTTTTGGTCCGTATTGTAATTTAAGTTTAATATAAAGGTGGCTAAAATTTAAATTGTCCACCCCCGGCTGTTAAATGCAGGTGCCAGATATAGATACCATTGAGCATTACGGGATTAGTCAAACGCATTCAGTGTGTATTTGAAAATAACCGGAACTCTAAATTAAGAATGTCACGTAAAATTCTGTGGCCAATTAATCAATTGCACGAAGCCGAGGAAATGTTGATAATCTGATAGTTGCAGGTTTGTCAGATCTAACATAAAAAGGTGTAGGCAATTCAGCGCTAAGCTCTTGTCTGTGACGTTGTAAAGAGAAGAGAGACACAAGAGAGAATTTGAAGCAGAAATGTGTTTTCCACTCGAACACCGCCATAATTCTTTCTGCTCTTTGTTCTCCCCCCACCTACCACAACGTCACTGTCCTAACAACTCCACCTCACCTGTTGAAGTCACGGGCTTCCTCCTTCGTTGCTTAACACTCTGCTCAGCCAAGTGCCAGGTGAGAGATGAAGCCCCTTAGTGAATACTGAGGCTCTGCTCTGTGCAGGTGGCGGGTGTGGGGCGATGGTGGATAGGTGGTGGGTGTGGGGCGATGGTGGATAGGTGGTGGGTGTGGGGCGATGGTGGAATGCTGATGAAAGGGAGAAAACGAGTAAAACTTTACTGTCACAACTGCGCGGGTATAAATGGAAACATTAAATTAAATTCGCCTTTATTTGTGTGCCTAATGGACCTAATGGACGATCAGTACATCAGCACTATTACAGATGTTAACATACATAATATAACTAACTAACTAACTAACTCCATGAGCAGAGCCCTTCTTGAGAAGCTGACAGGTCGTAGATAGTCAAGAAATTCCCCGCGTTTTATGGAACCCGAAGGTTCATTACCGCACTCACAACAGCCCGCCACTGTCCCTGTTAAACTATTATATATATAAATATATATATAAACGATAAACGAAGGGAACAAAACACACATAAAATGATAAAAATAAAATAATTCACCATATATGTAACAAGAACTGCACTAATATTTAGGTGCAATGATATACAATATTTAGTAAAGCTCCTACATGTTTCGGCCTTTTTCGGCCATCTTTAGGGAGGTATTTAAGAAAGAAAAACAACGTGAAAAATAAAAGGTCGAAACGTAGGTTTATCATTGCATCTAGTTATATTGTAGTTATTGTTGTATATATGGTGACTTATCTTACTTCATGTAATATGGATAATTTTAAAATTTAATTCAATTCTGGTTTATTAATGAAAATATAATAATAATAATAATTAATAATAATATGTTTTATCTTTGTTAATTATTTTTGTATGATTTATGTTAACTTCTGTAAATTTTTATTAATTATTATTATATTATATATTATTTATACATTATGTATAATAATAATTATAAAACATTCTTTTGGGCCTGTCAAGTTAGTGATAAATCTATGATAGTAAAAATTACAATTGTGTTATTTTCTCTTTGCGTTAATCATTTTTTCAGTATTGTAAAATACAAAATTGATACTTCGTCCTTTATGTGTTAGGCGCCACCTAGACTCGCCTTTTCCCAGTAATATCTGCAGAGTATTATACATGTGGCCTTTCCCTTTGAAAGCTCTGGCCTTCGTGTGGCGACTCAAAATCTCAGATATTTTGTTTTGTTTAACATTGGTTCGTGTCCTGCCTGAAGTGCATTAGCTGCTAATGCCATTCGTGCGGATATTGGTGTAATGAGGGAGACATCGATTTGCTTAGTGCTTTATTGCGTTAATTATGCTAATTATAAGTCACGAAGAATTTAATTTTATTCTAGACACTCACCAACAAAATGCACAAATCATTAACAAGGTGCAATCAGCCCTTTATCATAGTCAAACCCTACACATGTTTCGGCTGTCTATGAGCCATCATCAGGGTTTTTTCAAATGCTGGATAGATCTGCTAATGACACTCGTAAAATTTTTTGCACTGTTTATAATCATAAAACATTTGTTTCGTAAGTCAAAATCGTGAGTCATAAATTATAGTTAAAATGATAAAGTGTTAAAGTATCGCACTTCTAGAAGTTTCACAAGATCATATACTGCACTATGTAGACTGTGGTGGAATTTGATGTAGAACGGTGATGGGTAGTGCGTGTAGTATGAATTCTTGGCATTTCGTCTTTCACGTTGTAGTGTGTAGTCTTCTGACGATGTGTGATATAATTAAGACTAAAGATTAATTGCCATTGTTTTTATTTTAAGGCTATTTTCTATTCCCGAAATGCATCTTAATAATAATAATAATAATAACAACAATAATAATGTTGGTATACTCTTTACAGGACAAATTATTCTGCTACCAATCACATTCCATTTTAAGATGCTATCTATTGTGCCCTAAGCTGAAGTACAAATGTACTCTTAATATTCATATATAAACTGTTCCCTCTTTAGATTTAACTTGGACTTTTTACTTAAATTAATTCTACTGCATTTTTTCCTTTCTTCTTTTTCGTCCTGTCTTTGCTACTTTTTTTTTTGGTTTGGTTTCTTTTTGTTTATGTATCTTCTTGTACTTGTGCTGGTCTGCGAATTAGCGCAGTCGGTATAGCGACTGCGCTATGAGCTGGACAGTCCGGGGTTCGAAACTCGCTGGGGACGAGATTTTCCGGACCCTTCCAGAACGGCCCCGACACCCACCCAGCCTTTTGTACAATGGGTACCGGGTCTTTTTCCCGGGGGTAAAGCGGCCGGGGCGTGGCGTTGACCACCCACCGCCTTCCTGCGCCGAGGCCTCCCTCTGTGGCTGCTTTTCACTAGCTGGACAGCTTTGCCGTCTGTGGCCACTGGCCACTTGCGTTTTGAAGCAGCTCCTCACGACGGTTTACCTTCTTGTAAAATGGACAAACAGCACGCAGTCGACCCAGTGCTCCTGTTTGAACTATAAACTCTATTATGAGGTATTTGTGAAACTTCTGACTTTATGGCAAACTTCCAGCCTCACTGATTTTTTTATTGATAGTGTCAAATATTTCGCTTTTATTTTCTGAGTTTTGTTGTTGACGGTTTGAGAGATACAGCTGTGTGAGTAGCGGACAGTGTCTGTGGCCATGTAGATACAGCTGTGTGAGTAGCGGACAGTGTCTGTGGCCATGTAGATACAGCTGTGTGAGTAGCGGACAGTGTCTGTGGCCATGTAGATACAGCTGTGTGAGTAGCGGACAGTGTCTGTGGCCATGTAGATACAGCTGTGTGAGTAGCGGACAGTGTCTGTGGCCATGTAGATACAGCTGTGTGAGTAGCGGACAGTGTCTGTGGCCATGTAGATACAGCTGTGTGAGTAGCGGACAGTGTCTGTGGCGATGTAGCGGACATTGTCTGTGGCCATGTAGATACAGCTGTGTGAGTAGCGGACAGTGTCTGTGGCCATGTAGATACAGCTGTGTGAGTAGCGGACAGTGTCTGTGGCGATGTAGCGGACATTGTCTGTGGCCATGTAGATACAGCTGTGTGAGTAGCGGACAGTGTCTGTGGCAATGTAGCGGACATTGTCTGTGGCCATGTAGATACAGCTGTGTGAGTAGCGGACAGTGTCTGTGGCCATGTAGATACAGCTGTGTGAGTAGCGGACAGTGTCTGTGGCCATGTAGATACAGCTGTGTGAGTAGCGGACAGTGTCTGTGGCCATGTAGATACAGCTGTGTGAGTAGCGGACAGTGTCTGTGGCCATGTAGATACAGCTGTGTGAGTAGCGGACAGTGTCTGTGGCCATGTAGATACAGCTGTGTGAGTAGCGGACAGTGTCTGTGGCCATGTAGATACAGCTGTGTGAGTAGCGGACAGTGTCTGTGGCCATGTAGATACAGCTGTGTGAGTAGCGGACAGTGTCTGTGGCCATGTAGATACAGCTGTGTGAGTAGCGGACAGTGTCTGTGGCCATGTAGATACAGCTGTGTGAGTAGCGACAGTGTCTGTGGCCATGTAGATACAGCTGTGTGAGTAGCGGACAGTGTCTGTGGCCATGTAGATACAGCTGTGTGAGTAGCGGACAGTGTCTGTGGCGATGTAGCGGACAGTGTCTGTGGCGATGTAGCGGACAGTGTCTGTGGCCATGTAGATACAGCTGTGTGAGTAGCGGACAGTGTCTGTGGCCATGTAGATACAGCTGTGTGAGTAGCGGACAGTGTCTGTGGCGATGTAGCGGACATTGTCTGTGGCCATGTAGATACAGCTGTGTGAGTAGCGGACAGTGTCTGTGGCCATGTAGATACAGCTGTGTGAGTAGCGGACAGTGTCTGTGGCCATGTAGATACAGCTGTGTGAGTAGCGGACAGTGTCTGTGGCCATGTAGATACAGCTGTGTGAGTAGCGGACAGTGTCTGTGGCCATGTAGATACAGCTGTGTGAGTAGCGGACAGTGTCTGTGGCCATGTAGATTTAGCTGTGTGAGTAGCGGACATTGTCTGTGGCCATGTAGATACAGCTGTGTGAGTAGCGGACATTGTCTGTGGCCATGTAGATACAGCTGTGTGAGTAGCGGACATTGTCTGTGGCCATGTAGATACAGCTGTGTGAGTAGCGGACATTGTCTGTGGCCATGTAGATACAGCTGTGTGAGTAGCGGACAGTGTCTGTGGCGATGTAGCGGAAATTGTCTGTGACCATGTAGATACAGCTGTGTGAGTAGCGGACAGTGTCTGTGGCCATGCAGATACAGCTGTGTGAGTAGCGGACAGTGTCTGTGGCCATGTAGATACAGCTGTGTGAGTAGCGGACATTGTCTGTGGCCATGTAGATACAGCTGTGTGAGTAGCGGACAGTGTCTGTGGCGATGTAGCGGACATTGTCTGTGACCATGTAGATACAGCTGTGTGAGTAGCGGACAGTGTCTGTGGCCATGCAGATACAGCTGTGTGAGTAGCGGACAGTGTCTGTGGCCATGTAGATACAGCTGTGTGAGTAGCGGACAGTGTCTGTGGCGATGTAGCGGACATTGTCTGTGGCCATTTAGATACAGCTGTGTGAGTAGCGGACAGTGTCTGTGGCCATGCAGATACAGCTGTGTGAGTAGCGGACAGTGTCTGTGGCCATGTAGATACAGCTGTGTGAGTAGCGGACAGTGTCTGTGGCGATGTAGCGGACATTGTCTGTGGCCATGTAGATACAGCTGTGTGAGTAGCGGACAGTGTCTGTGGCCATGTAGATACAGCTGTGTGAGTAGCGGACATTGTCTGTGGCCATGTAGATACAGCTGTGTGAGTAGCGGACAGTGTCTGTGGCCATGTAGATACAGCTGTGTGAGTAGCGGACAGTGTCTGTGGCCATGTAGATACAGCTGTGTGAGTAGCGGACAGTGTCTGTGGCGATGTAGCGGACATTGTCTGTGGCCATGTAGATACAGCTGTGTGAGTAGCGGACAGTGTCTGTGGCCATGTAGATACAGCTGTGTGAGTAGCGGACAGTGTCTGTGGCGATGTAGCGGACATTGTCTGTGGCCATGTAGATACAGCTGTGTGAGTAGCGGACAGTGTCTGTGGCAATGTAGCGGACATTGTCTGTGGCCATGTAGATACAGCTGTGTGAGTAGCGGACAGTGTCTGTGGCCATGTAATACAGCTGTGTGAGTAGCGGACAGTGTCTGTGGCCATGTAGATACAGCTGTGTGAGTAGCGGACAGTGTCTGTGGCCATGTAGATACAGCTGTGTGAGTAGCGGACAGTGTCTGTGGCCATGTAGATACAGCTGTGTGAGTAGCGGACAGTGTCTGTGGCCATGTAGATACAGCTGTGTGAGTAGCGGACAGTGTCTGTGGCCATGTAGATACAGCTGTGTGAGTAGCGGACAGTGTCTGTGGCCATGTAGATACAGCTGTGTGAGTAGCGGACAGTGTCTGTGGCCATGTAGATACAGCTGTGTGAGTAGCGGACAGTGTCTGTGGCCATGTAGATACAGCTGTGTGAGTAGCGGACAGTGTCTGTGGCCATGTAGATACAGCTGTGTGAGTAGCGGACAGTGTCTGTGGCCATGTAGATACAGCTGTGTGAGTAGCGGACAGTGTCTGTGGCGATGTAGCGGACAGTGTCTGTGGCGATGTAGCGGACAGTGTCTGTGGCCATGTAGATACAGCTGTGTGAGTAGCGGACAGTGTCTGTGGCCATGTAGATACAGCTGTGTGAGTAGCGGACAGTGTCTGTGGCGATGTAGCGGACATTGTCTGTGGCCATGTAGATACAGCTGTGTGAGTAGCGGACAGTGTCTGTGGCCATGTAGATACAGCTGTGTGAGTAGCGGACAGTGTCTGTGGCCATGTAGATACAGCTGTGTGAGTAGCGGACAGTGTCTGTGGCCATGTAGATACAGCTGTGTGAGTAGCGGACAGTGTCTGTGGCCATGTAGATACAGCTGTGTGAGTAGCGGACAGTGTCTGTGGCCATGTAGATTTAGCTGTGTGAGTAGCGGACATTGTCTGTGGCCATGTAGATACAGCTGTGTGAGTAGCGGACATTGTCTGTGGCCATGTAGATACAGCTGTGTGAGTAGCGGACATTGTCTGTGGCCATGTAGATACAGCTGTGTGAGTAGCGGACATTGTCTGTGGCCATGTAGATACAGCTGTGTGAGTAGCGGACAGTGTCTGTGGCGATGTAGCGGACATTGTCTGTGACCATGTAGATACAGCTGTGTGAGTAGCGGACAGTGTCTGTGGCCATGTAGATACAGCTGTGTGAGTAGCGGACAGTGTCTGTGGCCATGTAGATACAGCTGTGTGAGTAGCGGACATTGTCTGTGGCCATGTAGATACAGCTGTGTGAGTAGCGGACAGTGTCTGTGGCCATGTAGATACAGCTGTGTGAGTAGCGGACATTGTCTGTGGCCATGTAGATACAGCTGTGTGAGTAGCGGACAGTGTCTGTGGCGATGTAGCGGACATTGTCTGTGACCATGTAGATACAGCTGTGTGAGTAGCGGACAGTGTCTGTGGCCATGCAGATACAGCTGTGTGAGTAGCGGACAGTGTCTGTGGCCATGTAGATACAGCTGTGTGAGTAGCGGACAGTGTCTGTGGCGATGTAGCGGACATTGTCTGTGGCCATTTAGATACAGCTGTGTGAGTAGCGGACAGTGTCTGTGGCCATGCAGATACAGCTGTGTGAGTAGCGGACAGTGTCTGTGGCCATGTAGATACAGCTGTGTGAGTAGCGGACAGTGTCTGTGGCGATGTAGCGGACATTGTCTGTGGCCATGTAGATACAGCTGTGTGAGTAGCGGACAGTGTCTGTGGCCATGTAGATACAGCTGTGTGAGTAGCGGACATTGTCTGTGGCCATGTAGATACAGCTGTGTGAGTAGCGGACAGTGTCTGTGGCCATGTAGATACAGCTGTGTGAGTAGCGGACAGTGTCTGTGGCCATCTAGATACAGCTGTGTGAGTAGCGGACAGTGTCTGTGGCGATGTAGCGGACATTGTCTGTGGCCATGTAGATACAGCTGTGTGAGTAGCGGACAGTGTCTGTGGCAATGTAGCGGACATTGTCTGTGGCCATGTAGATACAGCTGTGTGAGTAGCGGACAGTGTCTGTGGCCATGTAGATACAGCTGTGTGAGTAGCGGACAGTGTCTGTGGCCATGTAGATACAGCTGTGTGAGTAGCGGACAGTGTCTGTGGCCATGTAGATACAGCTGTGTGAGTAGCGGACAGTGTCTGTGGCCATGTAGATACAGCTGTGTGAGTAGCGGACAGTGTCTGTGGCCATGTAGATACAGCTGTGTGAGTAGCGGACAGTGTCTGTGGCCATGTAGATACAGCTGTGTGAGTAGCGGACAGTGTCTGTGGCCATGTAGATACAGCTGTGTGAGTAGCGGACAGTGTCTGTGGCCATGTAGATACAGCTGTGTGAGTAGCGGACAGTGTCTGTGGCCATGTAGATACAGCTGTGTGAGTAGCGGACAGTGTCTGTGGCCATGTAGATACAGCTGTGTGAGTAGCGGACAGTGTCTGTGGCCATGTAGATACAGCTGTGTGAGTAGCGGACAGTGTCTGTGGCGATGTAGCGGACAGTGTCTGTGGCGATGTAGCGGACAGTGTCTGTGGCCATGTAGATACAGCTGTGTGAGTAGCGGACAGTGTCTGTGGCCATGTAGATACAGCTGTGTGAGTAGCGGACAGTGTCTGTGGCGATGTAGCGGACATTGTCTGTGGCCATGTAGATACAGCTGTGTGAGTAGCGGACAGTGTCTGTGGCCATGTAGATACAGCTGTGTGAGTAGCGGACAGTGTCTGTGGCCATGTAGATACAGCTGTGTGAGTAGCGGACAGTGTCTGTGGCCATGTAGATACAGCTGTGTGAGTAGCGGACAGTGTCTGTGGCCATGTAGATACAGCTGTGTGAGTAGCGGACAGTGTCTGTGGCCATGTAGATTCAGCTGTGTGAGATAGCGGACATTGTCTGTGGCCATGTAGATACAGCTGTGTGAGTAGCGGACATTGTCTGTGGCCATGTAGATACAGCTGTGTGAGTAGCGGACATTGTCTGTGGCCATGTAGATACAGCTGTGTGAGTAGCGGACATTGTCTGTGGCCATGTAGATACAGCTGTGTGAGTAGCGGACAGTGTCTGTGGCGATGTAGCGGACATTGTCTGTGACCATGTAGATACAGCTGTGTGAGTAGCGGACAGTGTCTGTGGCCATGCAGATACAGCTGTGTGAGTAGCGGACAGTGTCTGTGGCCATGTAGATACAGCTGTGTGAGTAGCGGACATTGTCTGTGGCCATGTAGATACAGCTGTGTGAGTAGCGGACAGTGTCTGTGGCCATGTAGATACAGCTGTGTGAGTAGCGGACATTGTCTGTGGCCATGTAGATACAGCTGTGTGAGTAGCGGACAGTGTCTGTGGCGATGTAGCGGACATTGTCTGTGACCATGTAGATACAGCTGTGTGAGTAGCGGACAGTGTCTGTGGCTATGCAGATACAGCTGTGTGAGTAGCGGACAGTGTCTGTGGCCATGTAGATACAGCTGTGTGAGTAGCGGACAGTGTCTGTGGCGATGTAGCGGACATTGTCTGTGGCCATTTAGATACAGCTGTGTGAGTAGCGGACAGTGTCTGTGGCCATGCAGATACAGCTGTGTGAGTAGCGGACAGTGTCTGTGGCCATGTAGATACAGCTGTGTGAGTAGCGGACAGTGTCTGTGGCGATGTAGCGGACATTGTCTGTGGCCATGTAGATACAGCTGTGTGAGTAGCGGACAGTGTCTGTGGCCATGTAGATACAGCTGTGTGAGTAGCGGACATTGTCTGTGGCCATGTAGATACAGCTGTGTGAGTAGCGGACAGTGTCTGTGGCCATGTAGATACAGCTGTGTGAGTAGCGGACAGTGTCTGTGGCCATGTAGATACAGCTGTGTGAGTAGCGGACAGTGTCTGTGGCGATGTAGCGGACATTGTCTGTGGCCATGTAGATACAGCTGTGTGAGTAGCGGACAGTGTCTGTGGCCATGTAGATACAGCTGTGTGAGTAGCGGACAGTGTCTGTGGCCATGTAGATACAGCTGTGTGAGTAGCGGACAGTGTCTGTGGCGATTGTAGCGGACATTGTCTGTGGCCATGTAGATACAGCTGTGTGAGTAGCGGACAGTGTCTGTGGCCATGTAGATACAGCTGTGTGAGTAGCGGACAGTGTCTGTGGCCATGTAGATACAGCTGTGTGAGTAGCGGACAGTGTCTGTGGCCATGTAGATACAGCTGTGTGAGTAGCGGACAGTGTCTGTGGCCATGTAGATACAGCTGTGTGAGTAGCGGACAGTGTCTGTGGCCATGTAGATACAGCTGTGTGAGTAGCGGACAGTGTCTGTGGCCATGTAGATACAGCTGTGTGAGTAGCGGACAGTGTCTGTGGCCATGTAGATACAGCTGTGTGAGTAGCGGACAGTGTCTGTGGCCATGTAGATACAGCTGTGTGAGTAGCGGACAGTGTCTGTGGCCATGTAGATACAGCTGTGTGAGTAGCGGACAGTGTCTGTGGCCATGTAGATACAGCTGTGTAGTAGCGGACAGTGTCTGTGGCCATGTAGATACAGCTGTGTGAGTAGCGGACATTGTCTGTGGCGATGTAGGGGAATGTTCGATTCAAACATGTCGTACCTTTATTATTATTATTATTATTATTATTATTATTATTATTATTACTCTATTCAGGAAGAAATTAAGAGAAGATTGAAGTCGGGAGTGCTTGCTATCATTCGGTGCAGGATCTTCTGTCTTCCAGTTTGCTATCCAAAAATACAAAGATTAAGATATACAGAACTATAATTTTGCCTGTTATTTTGTATGTGTGTGAGACTTGGTCTGTCACACTCAGGGTGTTCGAGAATAGGGTGCTGAGGGGGATATTTGGGCCTAAGAGGGACGGGGTAACAGGGTAATGGAGAAGACTACATAACGAGGAGCTTCATGATCTGTACTGATCACCAAATATTATTTGAGTGATCAAATCAAGAAGAATGAGGTGGGCGGGGAATGTAGCACGTATGGGTGAGGGGAGAGGTGCATACAGGATTTTGGTGTGGAGACCTGAGGGAAGGAGACCACTTGGAAGACCCAGGCGTAGATGGGAGGATAATATTAAAATGGATCTTCAAGAAGTGGGATGGGGGGGCATGGACTGGATTGATATGGCTCAGGATAGGGACAGGTGGCGGGCTGTTGTGAGTGCGGTAATGAACCTTCGGGTTTCATAAAACGTGGGGAATTTCTTGACTACGACACTGCTAGCTTCTCAAGAAGGACTGCTCCATGGAGTTAGTTAGTTAGTTAGTCAATTATTACTCTGAAATTCACAGCCGTTCAGCCAGTTTTCAAACAGCACCGGTCACTGACGAAGCACTGCCTGCTCCTTCCATGCATTCAATATAAGGCGCTGCAGCCCCTTCTGGCCCTGGCCCTCCTATCCCAGCTCGTCTCCTCCACCCTCGTACTGCTAGTATCTGTACGACGTCCTTCTGCCCTGTTCTTGACACTCATTCATTATTCTGCTACAAACGTTGCAACTATACGGCATGTGTTCAATATCACTGCTGTTTGCATTGCAATACAAAGACCTAGTGCGACTGTTGAGCAGTGTCAAGCTGTCGTGTAGTTTGTTTGTGATAAACCCGTTGTGGGTAGTACTAATGGTGCTGTAAAGATACCGTCAGTTGTCATATCCTTGTCAGCTCTTTCTTTAGGTCTGTGTATTTACGGAGCCTCTCGGTGATGGTGCTGTAGAGGTTGTGGCATTTGGGAATTGCTACGTCTATTAAATATGTTTCTTTGATGGTTTTATTGTTATTATTTGATACTATTATTTGATACTATTACTTATTTGCCGATCGCAGTGGCCGCACTGTCTAAGGCGTGGGTCTGCAGCTGTTCGCATGTTGGGATTGTGGGTTCGAATCCCGCCGGGGGCAAGGATGTCTGTCTGTTCTGAGTGTTGTGTGTTGTCAGGTAGAGGTCTCTGCGTCGGCTGATCACTCGTCCAGAGGAGTCCTACCGAGTGTGTGTGTGTGTCTTGAGTGTGATCGTGAAGCCTCGATAATGAGGAGGCCCTGGCCCACTATGGGCTGTTGCGACATTGGATAAAAACTATTCTTTATTATAAGGTGTCCTAATTAATTATTTAAGCATAAGTTTTTCTGTCTGTGTCCTCATTTGTGCCTTGTTTATTTTCCTTGTTGTGTCTGTGTTATGTGCTGTTTCTGTAATTGGCCATTTGGCTGTTGACTGTGCGCATTATTTATGCATTTACGTGGACCCAAGGGCGTAACAGCTTAGAATTGAATACAATGTTCGATTTTGGTAGTGCTGTAGTGTCTGACCCATGTCGCACTGTTGTGTAACCGTAGTGTCAACATAACATAAGTACCGCCAGCAATCTCTCACATTGAATGTAATTTGAATGGTGCTGGAAAATGGGTGAGCCGCTATGAAGCGGAGTGTGTTAGTTAGTTCTGGAGATCAAGACGCAGAATGTAGGGTCATTTGAATACAGAAATTATTGCTAGCTAATGTGCCAGTCATTAAGAACACGACGTTTGTATATCTGAAAAGAAAATTTGGAAGTATCTTTGTAGTTACCTTTTACTACTGCAGTTTTAAAAGAAATTCATTACACGGGCCAAAGTCAGTTTCAGCATCACGCTGAACTGACTGTGTATAGTGTAATGTTACCAATGCGGATAGCGTTTCACAGGTGGGCGCTTTAAAAGCAGCAGTATATTTTGAGGGAGCGTTCGCAAAATTGCTAAACGATTCGTCATGTCTGTTCGTCCGTCCGCATGGAACAACTCTCCTCACACTGGGCGGATTTTCATGAAATTTGATATTTTATCATTTTTCGAAAAAACTCTGTCTAGAAAATTCAAGTTTGATTAAAATCTGACAAGAATAACAGGTACTTTACATGGAGACCAATACATATTTATGATGATATCTCGCTGGATTCTTCTTATAATGAGAAATGTTTCAGACAAAAGTTGTAGAGAAAATCAAAACACACATTTTATATTCAATACCTTTTTTCCGAAAATCGTGCCGTTTATGAGATAATGTGTAAAATTATGGTACAGCCAGACAGGCCACAGATGACAATATAATACGGCGCATGCGCTTTGCATGCTGGATAACTAAGGCTACAGACACACACTCAGAATATGTAATACTTATTGCTTTTTCACAGCAACAATGGTTACGCGAACGCGTCTCAATATTACGTTACACGTACATTGCCTGTCTTGTTATTCTTTGCAACCCTGCTGTACCAAACATACACTCAGTTAGTCTCGTTTAGAGAATTAAACTCTCTGGACCATATATTCTCTGGTCTTCCACATCCCCTTCTATTCTTGGGCCGCTAATAAAACGCCATCTTCGAAGTCCTGTATCGTCCATCGTTTCCAAGTGATTTCTCCATTACCGTTTGATAGCTCCGTATCGCTTACAACATCGATTTCTTGCAGCTGCTCACTATTTGCTTCATTACGTTAATGGTTTCATTTTGAAGTGCCCAGAAGTGCTCTGACGAGTTCGGCTCGTTGAGCTTCCGGTCTTTGCATCTTTCTTAGTGGCCCATTTCCCGTTACAAAATGTACATGTCGGATTACCCATTACATTAAATCCTAATTAAACATCTCTTAACGTTGATTTGAGGCTTCCGCCGCGATGTTGATGAAATCTACGGTCTTCTGGGATATTAGCGCGCTCGTGTGGTAATTGTTTACCGACGTTTCGGGACAACGTATCGGTCCCATCCTCAAGGGTCAAGAGTCCGAGTAGGATACCGCGGATTTATCTCTTAAGGTTTTTAACATTTCTTCTAATATTCCATAGCTGTTGTTAGTAATCTAATTTTCCGGAATAGCTCAGTCGATATAGCGACTCGCTACGGGCTGGAGGGTCCGGGGATCGAATCCCGTGGGGGCGAATTTTCCGCACACGTCCAGACCGGCCCCGGGGTCCCACCCAGCCTCCTATACAATGGGTACCGGGTCTCTTTCCCGGGTGTAAAGCGGCCGGGGCGTGGCGTTGACCACCCACACCCATCTAGTGCTGAAGTTAAAGAAAGTGTAGAGATATATCTCTACTCCCCCTCTGTGCCTTGATGGCACGTTATATGGTGAACTTTACCGTTACCTTTTTACCATTTTATGTTTTGTAACACAGACATATTACCCATTTTTAAAACACAAACTTCTATGTCCATTTTTTTTTTCATTTTTGAGTAAAGTACACTTGATTTTTAAATATGCTTCCTTTGCTTTGCTGTGGGGCCCACCCAGCCTCGTGGGGCCCACCCAGCCTCCTATTCTGTCGATGTAAACGGACAGGGAGTAACAATGGCCAACCGCCTGCCTCTAGTGCCAAAGTTAAGAATGAGTGGAGTTATACTTCTACTCCCCCACCCCCAATAGCTCTCATGGCGTGGACTGGCACAATTTTATGTTACATTGGTCAAAAGTCTGTAAAACCAGTAATAATCATGGTGTTGCATAAAGGTATACAACTGAAATCATCCCTCTGCATAAAAGGTGTATAGGGGAATAGAGTTATAGCTCCGCTCATTCTTAATTTCGGCACTAGATTGAGGTTATTGGTCAACGTCACGCCTCGGCCGTCTTAATTGTGGGAAAGAACCCCCCAGCAACCCCAGAGTCGGTGTGCAAGACGTGGAGAAGAGAAAAAACGTTTGTTTCTGCCGGTAATCAAACCCAGGACCGTCCAACCCATAGCCCAGTGCACGATGCATGATAACAGAACACTGTATTTAAGATGCCTGCTCGTCGTACCGCTATTGACACACACAGCTGCTTGCTGTACTTAATTGTTACGAGAACTTAAATATCGCATTCAAGGACATGCTACACGGCTATACATATAGGCAACAATTCTGACACGCATTCTTAAATACTTTAAGATTTCTTGAAAAGGAGAAGCAAATATGGTGTATTTGTGAGTCACGTGATTAAATTTACAGCCATATATTCGTGTTCTTCTTTTATGTCGGCCCCCCCCCCCCCCCCCCAGTAAGACTGGCTTCTGCTCATGAATTAACTTAGTGGCTTATAGGCTTCGTGCTTTAAAAGAAACAGTCGATTTTATTGGCGGTTGCAGTCGAAGAAGAAGCAGTGTACGTGTGAATGACTACGAGGTTTGAGCTTTTCGTGGTGCTGAATGTGATAACTGACTGTATTCTGAGATGGGACGCCGTGTGGTCTGGTGGAGGTTTACATATATTTCACAGTAAGTTGTGTCCCATTGTGAGGGCAGAACACTGTCGTTAGTTGTTAAAGATGTAGTACCTGATCAGGAACATATGAAGTGCTGTTCTTTTATTAAGAACAAAAGACAAACGTGTAATCAGGACCAGTATGTTAACCGTAAGAACGAGAACGCCATTAGAGAGAAGAGGAACATTTGTAATTCTTAGCCCATGTTTCTCTTTAAATACGAAAACAGTTACTCCTCTGTTATCATGATGCTGTCTGTGTGTTCGACCGCTTAAAATTTTAAAATATTTCATCGATTTTTAAGACAATTTGTTTGAATGTTGTTCTACTGAAGTCCACTCCAAAACACTACTTTGTAATGTCCTTCAACAAAATGGCGGACGCGCGATTTTGTGATATGGGAGCAACACTAGCGCCACAAACTTTAGTGCCTTGAAATGTCGTATGGCAAAAAGTTTGGAAATATGAGCAAACTAATGGATCATTGGAGCTGGAAACATAAAATTTGGTAGAGAGTAGGTCATAAACGTGATTGTGAGTCAGTAATACAGATATGACAATGAAATGAAACTTTGAGGTTATAGCCGAAGAATTTAAAGGATACAGTCTGTATAGTTGGCTGGGTTTTTACAGAAATATAGAGAAACAATAGCAGTAGTTAATTCTAACAGATCTGTGGATCTGTGAATCGCAGGAGGATTGTAGGATTCATGACTATTGTGCGGAAATTCTTGTTCCAAGTGGCAAGTCAATATACAGTGGCTTGATACATCGTAAGGCGTGTTTAACAGTGACAGAGCAGCAACCTGCACTTGTTGAGATCTGAACACACAACATCGCAACTTGCTGCCGGGTTTGCGAGAGCTGTGCTGAATTTTGCACGAGTGGGTCGGATGGTTTGCGTCGTGAAAATCGATAAGTCCTACGTTGCGCCCCCACAGCACCCGGGCTGTCCTGGAGGCGGTCTCCCGCCCCTACACGGTTATAACGCGCAGCTTGTGCAACTTATCAGACTTATGTCGTTTTGCTTCTAATTTGACGACGCCAGAGTTAAGTAAGATGAGACTGAGCAAGCTTACACGTGGCTGAGATGTAGAGTACAGCAGAGTGAGGCTTGGAATAGGACAACTGACCATCGAATTGGATCGGAACGAAATGGGTAGGCTTTCCAGTTGATACGAACAATTGAAAGTTATACGTTGTGACCCAATCTCACAAAATTAAAACTGAAAAAAAGGGGCTTTTCCTTACTGTTCCTGTTGTTAAACGTTTGCAATTTGAACACTGCGGTAAAAACTCCGGTGAAGAGATAACTCGGAAGACCTAGACATAGATGGATGATAAATGGTTCTTAAAGTAAAATCGGTGTGAATATGTGGGGTGGATTGAATTGGTTCAAAATAGATTCCAATGGTAGATTTACTGATATCTTAATAAAGGTAATTAATATTTAGGTTCAATGAAGGCGCGGGAGTTGGTGACTTAACTAAGACCACGGAAATATTCTGATGGATGGTGGGGATAACGACACACACAGCTTTCTCCTTTCTCTCCTCTGTTTCATATTCCTACATTTCCGTTTTTCCTATACGAACCAGCCCAAATGGCTTGCCTCTTGTGAAATTTACCGCTACCGTCATTCGTGTTAAATTGGTAAGAAACTGGAGGGAAATATGCATGGGGCCTAACCACGGGCCTTCTTTATTTAGCCTCAATGTAACTGAATAACTGTCAGCTTATCAAGAACACTACTGCATGGAGTTAGTTATTTAGTAAATGTTTTCTTGAGATCTACGCTCTTCTGGGATATTACACAGCGTTGAGATGTAGTTATATACCGACGTTTCGGGACAACGTATGGTACCATCTTCAAGGGTCAAGAAGTCCAAGAAGAAAGGTTCTTCTTGGACTTCTTGACCCTTACCCTCGAAGATGGGACCGATAGGTTGTCCCGAAATGTCGGTACATAACTACCTTTCTACGTTGTGTAATATCCCAGAAGAGTGCAAATCCCATCTACATCGCGGCGGCAGCCTGAAATCTCGCCAATGATTTCTTGTTCAACTGCATCAAACACAAGACTTTGCGACCGGAAACGTGGCGAGTTAAGTTCAGTTCACAGCGGAAGTTAATGAACTGCCTCTTGATCACACAAGAAACTCTCGTAATCAAAGGCAAACATAAATTGCAGGGTGGCTATTTTATTAATGAAACGCACTTCGTCAGTTAATGGGAAGCGGCAGTGGAGAGTTGAAGTGCACAAAGGGGCACCTGCTGTTTATTTGCCATTCTTTTTTAATTGAAAGAAAATTTGTTTATCTCAGATGTTACATATTTGAATGGCAGGATTGTTCGTGAATGTTGAATTGGGAAGGGATGTGGAAGGAAGCGGTAGTGACCTACTTTGAATAACTGTCACGAATTTGGTAGGTATTCCAGATACAAAATGACAGTGTTTCGTTTCACGCTGCCTGTGTTTGAAGAAGCCATCTTGTTTTCCAGTATTTCGGTGGTTACATCTAGCCTACGATTGCTTAGAAGTCTCGGATAGGTTGTATCTTTAAGCAGTGTGGACGTTAGGTGAGGGAGCAGAGCCGGTATATATTGCCGGGGCACGCCGGTCCTTAATTGGGCCCGGGGCCTGACTATGTTGCATATATTTCTGTCTTTCTCTGTAGTATTACTATCTGTCGACTGTACAAATTAACCCTTTCAGACCAAGCCCAAGTCACTCTGCAACTGTGAGTCAGTTTCTCAGATTTAGTGTAAATATTTTTACATGGCCCGCCCTTCTGGGGGGGGGGGGGGGGCAAATTTTTTTTTTTTTCACAAAGACCCAAGCCAGCTGTTGGTGGCCTTTGTCTTTGAATTGTGACATGGCGGGGCACGTCTGTTTTGCAGATAATTTTAAACAAAAAATTAATTCACACTCAACAGGCCAGCGCTTCTCAGCGTGTTATCTCGTGTGTAACATGGAAAGTACAAAGGACGATACAACGTGTTTATAACCGGCTGCCTCCCTCGCAAGGTCGAGGACTGCCTGATGTTCTGATCACGACGTAAGCAAACAAATGTGACACAGGACACGTTTTGCTGATACTGCACCTGCACCACACAGCGATGAGTGAGCTGGCTTCAGCTTTCAGCCACCAATGACAGATTTTTACGTACGTTAAGTGAAGCACAAGATGGTGTTTGGCATTCACAGAAACGTGGCTGGGTCAATATTACAAGGCGAATTAAGGAACATGAGAACTACAAGGGCAGTAAACGTTTTTATGTAAAAGTGAAATATAGAATAATAGAAATACCTGGGCACGCCACATGGAAAGAATGGAGCCTCATCTTATGGCGAGACAAATAATGAATTACAGGTAGAAGCTTCACTGGAAGGTGGTAGGATCGTACTGAGTATGAGGCGGGGGGCGAAGTAGAAGGCTTACGTCCTGGACATTATGGCGTTAGGTGGAAGGGTTTGAATGCCGGTGAAATGATGTAAGGAAGCGTAGTGTGTAAAATGATGCAAAATATTAGTTGGATGATGACACGTGGACATGCTGTGGCAACAGACGTGGACATGCTGTGGCAAGAGACGTGGACATGCTGTGGCAAGAGACGTGGACATGCTGTGGCAAGAGACGTGGACATGCTGTGGCAAGAGACGTGGACATGCTGTGGCAAGAGACGTGGATATGCTGTGGCAAGAGACGTGGACATGCTGTGGCAACAGACCTGGACATGCTGGTGGCAAGAGACGTGGATATGCTGTGGCAAAGACGTGGATATGCTGTGGCAAGAGACGTGGATATGCTGTGGCAACAGACGTGGACATGCTGTGGCAACAGACATGGACATGCTGTGGCAAGAGACGTGGATATGCTGTGGCAAGAGACGTGGATATGCTGTGGCAAGAGACGTGGACATGCTGTGGCAAAGACGTGGACATGCTGTGGCAAGAGACGTGGACATGCTGTGGCAAGAGACGTGGACATGCTGTGGCAAGAGACGTGGACATGCTGTGGCAAGAGACGTGGACATGCTCTGTGGCAAGAGACGTGGACATGCTGTGGCAACAGACGTTGACATGCTGTGGCAACAGACGTGGACATGCTGTGGCAACAGACGTGGACATGCTGCGGCAAGAGACGTGGACATGCTGTGGCAACAGACGTGGACATGCTGTGGTCAGAGAAGTGGACACGCTGTGGTCAGAGAAGTGGACACGCTGTGGCAAGAGACGTGGACATGCTGTGGCAAGAGACGTGGACATGCTGTGGCAAGAGATGTTGACATGCTGTGGCAAGAGATGTTGACATGCTGTGGCAAGAGACGTGGACATGCTGTGGCAAGAGACGAAAAGATAGAAGAGACTAGAGCAACAAATGTAAGTAAATTGCACGGGTATGAAAAAACAATGTGGCGGTAAAAGACAAACTTGTCCCTATGTATAATCAACCACAGCGATTTAAAATATGGAGAAATGGAAATCTAGCTCCATTCATTCTTCATCTGGGTCCTACATGGAGGTGAATGGTCAGCTTCATGTCTCGGCTGTTTTGCAACGGGGAAAGAGCTCCCTGTATCCAGGGTAGGTGGCGGAGTAGGTGTGGACCTATAGCATTGTAAGATCTCTGCCCCTTTCGTAAGCAATATATTTCCAGTCATCCAGCCCCTAGCTGAGTGCCTATGTTTACTGAGCTACTCATCCTACGGACGTACAAATTTGTATTTTGAATTGCATGAAAGATTCGATGAACCGCCGGTAAAACGGACTTATCAGAGACAACACTATATGCTATTCACGTGTGCAGTCTGGGTCTGAGGCTACAAAGCTTGCTGTGTAATGAGATGGTGACAGTGGGACACTGTGTTAGAGATACAGCGGTAGGGTCGTGAAGTTGAGTACTCACCTCAATCTAGTGCTGAGGTCAAGAGCGTGTGGAACTATACCTCATCGCCCCCATGAGTCTCTTCACGGCATGGTACTTAGTTAAGTACATAGACAACTTTATCTTATGCCGTGTTACACGACAAAGAGATGCGAACAGACGGTCACAAGACATAAAATAGGAAGTAAAACGGACCGAAATGATAAATTTAAGACAGCCGAATGTGCAGGGATGTACAAAAGACGAAACGTTCTTGATAAATTTAAGGTAAATCATTGTTCTGTATTTGAAGGCGTTCTTCTTATATGGCGCTTCGGCCCATTTTCGGGCCGTGACCTCCCCGATCTCCTTCCTCCAAACTTCTCTGTTTCTTGCTGCCACCTTCCAGTTACGTATCTGGAGCAAATCTAAGGTATCACTCCAAACAACACGCGCTCCACTTACACTAATCGCCTTTTCCGTCTTATTATCCTTTCCGCTTCCGAAGCCTCTGCCGGGGTTTGGGAACAGTTAAGTTTTTACGAAGTAAGGATGTCATCGCAGCGGCCAACTCCCAACCTGGAGGGCCACGGCGTCTCTCTTTGTCCGGCACCTCGATCAAAACCTGTCCGGAGTTTCCCCCTCGGTGATCCGGACTTCCCCGTAATCCGGACCACACCTCCCCCATTAGTCCGGGTAACCGAGGGACCCCTGTACATATCTAATATGTACGAAAGTACTTTGCTGTACAGTGCTACCTGACTTTACCCGAAAGAGCAGTGCTTTATTTGAAGTTACTGATAAGACTACTATTAAGATAATTATGAAGTATTTGTGGAATGACATTGAAATACTGGGGGAAAAACCTATTCCACTGCCACTTTTTCTACCATAAATACAACATGGACTGGCCCATGGGTCCAACCCGGGCCTCCGTGGTGAGGGGCCAGGAACCGACGTCTGAACCATGTCGCGACCGAAGTTCGATCGATGTAGAAATGTGTTTATTGAGTTGTGTTTGATTCCTTACATAAATGCATGCCCGTTTTTAATGAACTCGTGTTTGCTTTTGTACACAGAGGGCGTGGCTTTCGGAGTGGAAAGTGAACTAAGATTTTCCTCTTAAATTTAAATTTATATCTCTTGCTATTCCGGCCATATCGCTGGGAGCGTGATGTGTCACTGGCAGAATATCGTGTCAGAATATAAGGTCGTAATTGGTCACGAAGATCCCCAAATAAAAGTGCCTTCAGACAGTTTGGGCAGTTTATTGCTCATCGTGCTCTGTATTTCAAACTTAATGCATCCTACACCTTCCGAAAGCAATTCTGTATACGGATCTGCCAACACAATCTCTATATATAACCTGTGGGGCTTAACTTCGATTTTAAAAAGGACAGCCAACTGTCGCGCTGCATACCCACATGACGCTGTGTCGCTTCTGATGCGATACTATCCGTGGCCATGGCCGTCAGAGATAACACGCTGCTACGTCATAATCGGGGCGAATTGGCAGTTCAGATAAGCAACACACTGCATGCAATTGACAAAATAAGTTGAAAGCCAAGTGATTCATATTTGTTACTCTTGTGTCAAGCGCTAAACCAGTTCCTTCTTTCATTATTATTCAGTTTTATTTAACATTGCGAGGCTGAGTGAGTTGGTCACATCTTACGTAGAAACTGCCTTCTAAAACACATGATTGAAGGAAAGAGGGAAGGATAGAAGGGACGGGAGGACGAGGAAGAAGACGTAAGCAGCTACTGGATGATCTTAAGGAACAGAGAAGGTACTGGAAATTGAAAGAGGAACGCACTAGATCGCACTTTGCGGAGAACTCGCTTTGGAAGAGGCTGTGGACCTGTCGTAAGACAGACAAAGGAATGAATCAGTACAACAAATTTCATGCCAAGGTGAGATAGACGGTACAGTTCGGAAACACAATTCCGTGCAATAATATTTAACAGAAGGCTTTGTTAAACAAAACTTTTTATTTTTTAACAACAAAACTCCATTTACCTTAGGCTAAGGAACAACAAAGAAAAGTACATTATTTACACCGTACCTAGCAACTGAACATTGAAATTCTATTTTCGACAGATCTGTATCTGTCCCATCAAGTTTGAGGGGGAGCAAGGTAGGATATCAAGGGTAGAGTTGATCATGTGCTTAATTACCATACCATGAAGACGCATGGGAGGTGGAGATATAGCTCCACTCATTCTTAAACTCTACCGTAGATTGAGGTGAACAGTCAATTTCGGGTCTCGGCCTCTTTGCTTCTGGTGAAAGAGACCGCAAGTACCCACAGAATTTTGGTTGGGTGGGCCCCAGAATCGGTCTGGATGTGGTGGAGAAGAGAAAAATGTTTGCCCCTGTCGGGATTTTAACCTCGACTCTCCGGTCACTGATCCCTTAGCATGGTCACTATACTAGCTCCCAGTAACGCAACTGACATGTAATTCATCTTTGCCAGCCGCTCAGACGAAATACTGTGAAACCCACAAAACCACAATCTATATTCTCACTGCTGAGAAAATCTAAAATCCCCAGACCTGTATTTTGGAAGTATTAGACACTATTTTTGGTTGTGGTAAGACTTTACTGAGATCTGTCCTGGTTTTCCTCATTTTCTCTTAGCTAGTGATGAAATCGTAACCTCAACAATGACAACCCCCCTTCTACTTCATTTTCTTATCAGCCATATTTCCTATTTACAATTTAAATAACATTTTCAAATGATACAACAATTTGCTTTCCAAACGGTCTATTCCCGAGAGGTTTCCAACCTGTAATCCGCTAACTGCCGGGGCCGAGAGGCTATTCAAAGGGCTCCTAGAGTTGAAACAAAACCTTGCAGTAAGTTTCTCTCCTCTAGCCAGCGTTCGATTTCTTCTGAATGAAATGTTAATTCACTTACAGATACTCATAAACTTTATTCTATTTTCACCGTGCATTTTTCGAGTAGGCCCTATAGACAATGGTTTTCACCAACTAACATGCACTTGTTATAAAAAAACACTAAATATTCTAAAACTGTTTGATAAAAAACCCCGACATGTTTCGGCTCACCAATGAGCCATCCTCAGGGGGTCACAACTGACTGTTCTCAAAACACGTACATATGTTAATCCTCTGTAGAGGTATATGGTCAACGTCTTATCTCACCAATCTTACTTTTTCACTTCGCAAGCCGATATGTTTTTTTAAAACACTCCCTATAGATTATGCACTATATTATATCTATAGGGAGTGTTTTAAAAAGACATATCGGCTTGCGAAGTGATAAAGTAAGATTGTAAGTAAGATAAAGTGAGATAAGACGTTGACCATACGAGTATACCTCTACAGAGGATTAACATATGTACGTGTTTTGAGAACAGTCAGTTGTGACCCCTGAGGATGGCTCATTGGTGAGCCGAAACATGTCGGGGCTTTTTATAAAAGAGTTTTAGAATATGTTAGTGTTTTTTTATAACAAGTGCATTTAGTTGGTGAAAAACATTGTAGATACTCAGTATTTTGTAAATTTCTGTCTCGGCTTTGCCAGGGAAAGGGTTAAAAGAGGTTTTCTACTTTCGTGTTGCCCGCGATAGACAGATTGAGAAGTCTGGTACAGACACTGTTATGTGTAATTAGCATAAGCCGCAGCCATGCCGAAAGAAACTCCACTTTACAGTAATCGGACGTAAGGACGACCCTTTGAGGAACGTATTTCATGAAGACGCCCTTATCGTATTATATTGCCAAAATGGCTGATGCGTCGTGATGGTCCTTCCGTCACAATCATGGCGTCTGTCACATACAGTTCCCTGAGGCAGAGAAACAAGACAGCAGTGTACGTGTAACATAATATTAGGGCGCGTTCGCGTAACCATTGTTGCCGTTGAAAAGCAATAAGTATTACATATTCTGAGTGTGTGTCTGTAGCCTTAGTTATCCAGCATGCAAAGCGCATGCGCCGTATTATATTGTCATCTATGGCCTGTCTGGCTGTACCATATTTTTCCACATTATCTCATAAACGGCACGATTTTGGGAAAAAAGTTATTGAACATAAAATTGTGTTTTAATTTTCTCTACAACTTTTGTCTGAAACATTTCTCATTCTAAGAAGAACTGAGCGAGATATTGTCATAAGTTTTACATTAGGTCTTCATGTAAAGTAGATGTTATTCCTGTCGGATTTTAATTAAAAAAAAAACGAATTTTCTTGACAGATTTTCGAAAAAAATTAATGTCAAATTTCATGAAAATCCGTGCAGTGGAAGCCGAGTTGTCCCATGCGAACGGACAGACGGACAGACATGACGAAGCTAATAGTCGATTTTTCGCAATTTTTGCGAAAGCGCCTAAAAAGAGGTGTATAAACTTGCTTCGAATTTGCATTGCACAAGATTTTTCACTCCTTCTTGTCGATTTCGCGTGCCTCGTGGACCTTGATATTAAATTGTGCACCGAGTCTCCAGTGCTGTAAGGTCAGTCACACTGCCTAGTGCTAAGTGTACACTTAACAGTCCATTTTGTTTCATATCTGATATAACGCAAGTTGTACAATTCAGTTAATCACATGCATTATTGGGCGTTAGTCTAAATATTTGTTGAGAAAAAATATATACGTGGAGAAGCTAACAGTTTCTAAACTAGTCAAAAAATTCCCTGCATTTTATGAAACCCGAAGATATACTACTCTATATTATTTTGAGAAAACTGGTGAAATTTAAATTTGAACTTTATGTGAAAATAGGGACTCTACTGGACCGACTCCTTCTACTACTTCTTCCTTCAGCTTTAACTTTTATGTCTGTCTGTCTTAGTAAACCGATAAAAACAGCAAATTATCTCTGGAAAAATCTGTTGAGAATTGCCATACAAAATTTCTATGTAAAAATTAGTTTTATTTCAGTGGTTGGTAGAATGTTTTGTAGCACAAATACGACACAAATCTGTACTGTATCAAGAAGCATTTTGTTTTATGCAACCTGATTTTGTGTATTAAACTAAAATGAACACCACACTGAAAGCCGTGCACTGGAGGTGTCTACTGATTTTAATTTTAGCCGAAAAGTAAAATAAATTCGTTTATAATTTCGGAAATGAAATATGACGACTGACAAAGGCAACTTAACACTATGCACTTCGTTGAATGAAAGCGCAGATATATCAGTCACTTGTTTATGCCACGTAGCTGCAATATGGGCATTGAATACAGTTCAAACAGTAAAATCGAGAAACTTTTCATGCGGCATAAAGTACCGTTTGGGCGATGGACAGTATTCATAGCCATAATCGATAATCGATATGTAAAAACCAGTCTGGCGTTTCGTGAGGGTATATAGAGACTAAATCTGAATCTATTTTACAACACTTTCACTATGATGTTGTCATAAAAATACAGGGTGATACAGAAACTTTATAACCACAAACTGTTCGTGCAAAAATGGCCCCAACTGCTCATGTTTTCCGTATATACAGGTTGATTAAAAAGAAATTGGTACCTACTCGTATATGTACGAGATTGGTTTGTAAGCAGCGTTTTATAACTGCACGGTTTGTACTGTGGTCAGACTGATACACTTCCATTTCCAGTATCGAATTTCATGAAACTCTTTTAATTGTTTCTTGAAGTTACTTAGGAATAGTATCGAACAGACTGACATGCCGTATGCATTACTCGCGTTTTGGCAACTTTTGACTAGAATGGCACCAGGAGTGGCTGATGGAATGCAGTGTACACAAAATGTACAATTTTATGAAAGTCTGTGAAGCTGTTTCGCTTACTGTTTCCCGACAGATGTCCAAATTTTAACGTATATGAGAAACGATTACAAGTCGCAGTTTTGGATTTGTATTTGAAACCCTACTAAGTGTTCAGACGCTAAATTGACCTATGGACAGTCAGCTGTCAACAAGACGCCGTAAGTTTGCATTGCTCTGTAAAATTGCAACACGATGGACTTTAGTCTTTGATTTCACTCCTGGCCCTTTACGACGAACACGATGGACTTTAGTCTTTGATTTCACTCCTGGCCCTTTACGACGAACACGATGTGAACTCTGCCGACTGTCATAGGCACTGTGGGATCGGCAGACGGCAAAGTCTGTTCCCAGAGAATGCATAACCTGCCAGCGTAAGTTGCACGAAGAGCAGATCAACCTTCCGCCTTCCTTTTAGCCATTCCTGCACAAGAAACATATTGCTGGGCTCTGATCCGCCTTAGCTGAGGACCTTGACGTGGTCACACTATGCAGTTCTGAAGTAAATGGCAATAGGATAACCACTAATTACTAGTCGCTTTCGGCTAAGGCGTCAGGCGACTTTACTCAGCACTCGGTCGGCACGAGGGCCTTCCAAGTTTCCCGCACCAACTGACTTTGAGACCAAGCGATCAGTTAGTGCTCTGATGTGGTCAGCAGAAATTGGAACCTATCTATATGTACCGAGTTCACTTCTCGCATATACCATACTGCTTATGCTGCCTTTGTTGCACTGTCTCTCTCTTCCACCATTCCGCTACGGTTCTCCAGTTTTTGTTTCCAGTCAACAGACAAGCTCCCCTCAAGGCCCTGCGATAATATAGCTGAGCAAGACGTGGCCTGCAATGTCCTCCATCCTGTCTCTTTCTCTTCTGGCACAATAACAATTGCTAACCGTAGTATGAGGTTGCACCTCCACCCACAAATGCGCCTCCATCTACAGTTGCACCTCCATCTACAGTTGCACCTCCACCCACAAATGTGCTTCCATCTACAGTTGAGTCTCCACCTACAGTTGAGTCTCCAATCTACAGTTGAGCCTCCACCTACAGTTGCACCTCCATATACAGTTGCACCTTCACCTACAGTTGAGTCCACCTACAGTTGAGTCTCCATCTACAGTTGAGCCTCCACCTACAGTTGCACCTCCAACTACAGTTGAGCCTCCATCTACAGTTGCACCTCCACCTACAGTTACACCTTCACCTACAGTTGCACCTCCATCTAGAGTTTGATCCCCATATCACCGCTCAACACAGTTCGCCTCAATACAACAATGGCTTCCGTCACGTGTTGGCCAAATTCTTTGCCACTTCCTGTTTTTCTTTCGAATTCTTTTCCACTGCCACAGTGTTACTGGGTACAAACTCAAGTCTTCTAAGATATTGCGCCATATAAACTAGTAAACATCAACGCTTCGGTGGAGCATAGTGTCTCCATCTTCAGAATAAAGCAATCCAAGAAGTAAGCACCAAATAATAAGCCTCGTGCGCGAAAGAAAGAGTACGGCAGCCGAACGTTCATGAGACCAGGAGAGAATTCATGTTGTTCGATGGTAGAATGAGGGCGGAGAACAGCAGTAGTCGGTGCCGGCGATTTAAATACAGTAAGCCGCGGAAGAATTGGACATCGTTCGATACTCCGGTATTAAATTCTCATTCCGCAGTATCTGATCTCCCCACGGTCCGGCACGCGAAGAGCCAATTGAATAATTTAGCTGCAATCAGTTTCATTATCCAGCCCTGAAGGTTATCTTGCTCACGTGTCTTCCATTTCACGTGAATAATAGAGTAACATCATGTAATGGGTTCGGAAGGGAAAGGAGGGGAGCGGGTTGATTCTCAAGGCGATTTCTGTCAACGACTGCTTTGAACAGGATTTGCCCTTTCCTCGGTTTCAGCCAAAAACAGACACTTTAAGAGGCTTCACGTCCTGACAGTATTCCTCTGCAGTCTGGTAGGTAGCTGACAATTCTGCTGCCATCTTCAGGACAGAAATTCAGGCAGCAGGTTCGTCTGAAACGTTGGTACCCGCAAAGCAAACTACACGGCGTAATATTCCGTAACAGCATACCTACTCTCAATCAAGTGCGCATCCAGAATTTGTCACTGGGGGAGCTGACCGTGAGGCTATATATATATTTTTTTTGTTTTACAGATTATGTTATAACAATTATGTCATAAGTATAACTGTAACATGACATTGTTTGCACCTGAATTTATATACGTATAAACACAACCAAATGTTCCATGACTCATTCACTTAATTCAAGTCACAATGTATAATCTTTTTGTCTTTTTTTTAATTTTATCTAACAATTCTTAAGTTTCGAATTTCATTATTTAAAATTCCAATGTAACCTTCATCAAACGATTTCAGTGGCTGATTTCGACTGAAGGGTAAATCACGTAAAACTTTGTTATCGTCGTATCTACCAAATCTGTAATTTTTTTTTAATTTCGATTCGGTGAGGTGGGGGGGGGGGGCTGCAGCCCAGCACCTCCCTCCCTCTTGGTTGCGCGCGTGCTCTCAAATGCAGACACGAGACATCGCCGTACCACCAACTTCTCTCATCACGACGCGGCGAGATCTCAGGTTGAAAGACATTGTGATAAGCCTTTGAATACGGGTCAATGCCTACAGATGTTCTGAGGGATAAAATTTTGGAGATCGGACTGTGTGCAGGGGGGTGATAATAAAATGGATCTTCAAGATACAGGATGTAGAGTATTGCAACAGGCCTGCTGTCCTGCGACGGCCTCTTGTGAACGAATAACAAAAGAACTGTCGTCGAATCTTGATATTTTCACAGCCACGTGGCTCAGGCTTTTCTGTTCTTCTGCAATATGACGCCGTTTCATTGACTCCTCCATTGTCGACGATTCGAAAGTAATATAATGCCTTCGAAACGTCGAGAACCAGCTATCAAGTGACGTGGCGTCATGTCCCAGAAGATCGCAGTCCTCATGACTGCTATTGTCTTTGAGGTGACGTCACAGATGTAATCTTAATGTAGAACATTCCCATTGGTGTATTTATCAATTGCATATTTTATCAGTACATCAGTGACACTCAACAAGCTGTATTATACACGTTTTCACTTGGCAACTTGTTTCGGCTCAGTAAAGAGCCATCATCATGCCATTAGCAAAACTGTAAAAAACTATAAGAATGAAGATCCCCTTCATATAACATACAGAGTTTCCGTTTTTATAGTTTGTTGCTATGGCCTGATGATGGCTCTTTGCTGAGCCGAAACTATTTGCTGTCCACGGTTCTTTTCATATATGACGTCACTAATATTTTGATCTTTAGATTCATAGATGTTTGTATACATAGCCACAAATCCTGCCATTGTGAGGCACATTCTAAACGGGCTTTGTATAATCTTTCATTGAGTACCTGACTGTGTACGAGATTTCTTCGGATCACGTAAGATCGAGACATGTTTATATGCATGCTACATACAGAGTGTGGGGGCACGCGGTGGCGCAGTTGGTTGAGACACTGCGCTACAAGCCGGAACGTCGCGGTTTCGATTCCCGATGGTGTCACTGGAATTTTTCATTGACATAATCGTTTCGGTCGCACTATGGCCCTGGGGTCGACTCAGCCTCTAACAGAAATGAGTACCAGGAATCTTTCCTGGGGAGTAAAGGCGGCCGGTGTGTAGGGCTGACAACCTTACCACCTTCACGTGCCGATTGTCTACAAATCTGGGGGCCTCAACCTCCTGGACCCCTAAGGGCCTGTCAAGGCTTGTAATGGGATTGCTTTACCTTTACATACAGAGTGTAAACAGCTACGAACTTATATCTGGAACGGCTGACCTAATATCACAACATTGTAATTTCATGCTTATTAAATTTTTGTATTAAATAATTTAAATATTTTAATCATTCCAGTAAGGGCGATACAATAGATTGGCCTTGTACGCTTTTGTTCTAAGTACCTCACTGACGATGGCACCCCGGTGCCGAAACATGTAGGAGTTTAATACTTGTCATGAATTTATTTTATCAAATGCATATGTTGATGTATTAATTGATTACCGATGTTTTGGGACAATATATCATTCCCGTCTTCAAGAGTCAAGAAGTTCCTTGAAGATGGGACTGATACGTTGTCTCGAAACGTCCGTGACTAACTACCAACTTAGGCCGCGCCAGATTCCGGAAGAGCGTAGTCCTTGGCTAAACCGCGGCGGAAGCTTGAAGTACGACATGACTACTTCGACGTAAGATACGAGATTCACGCGGCTGTCGTATCAAGGTTTTCTTCTGGGGTGTCGTTTGGCATACACGCACGACTGTTTCGGATAAACCTGCTCCGTTCTTTTAGAAAGAACATTATGAGTTCCGGCGTCCTGGCTCATGACTTCTCACATACGATTTAGTGACATGTAGAGTGAAGTTCGGTGAATAGGGTGGCTGCTTGTAAAATAGCGCTTATCATTTAAGAATGAGGTCGTCTGGGCTGTGAGGGACGTGCTTCAGATGGATCTGTACTTCTTACAGATGTAATTAGTCTCATGTTGGGACAAGCTCGAGGTGCAGTATCGATCCAACACCGCTCGATGCTGAGCTCTGTTGCACCAGATGGCAACACTGTGTGCTCTATCGAGCTTTAGAGACATAAATTCTCACGTGACTTGATAACAGAATACAATAACATGTGAATATTTATGGACATGACTTACCGAACGTCTTAGTTGTGTTGGTAGCGCTGTCATACTTCGTATTCGGGAGGTAGCACGTTCAAATCTAGTTCCGGCCGGTCCTGACTAAAGTTCTTTTATATTAGTTTTCATGAGTTTCCTCACGTCGAATAAGGAACATTTTCTCACACTAGGCAGGATCTTCTGTCTTCCAGTTTGCTATCCAAAAATACAAAGATTAAGATATACAGAACTATAATGTTGCCTGTTGTTTTGTATGGGTGTGAGACTTGGTCTGTCACACTGAGGGAGGAACATAGGCTGAGGGTGTTCGAGAATAGGGTGCTGAGGGGGATATTTGGGCCTAAGAGGGACGAGGTAACAGGGGAGTGGAGAAGACTACATAACGAGGAACTTAATGATCTGTACTCCTCACATAATATTATTCAGGTGATCAAATCAAGAAGAATGAGGTGGGCGGGGCATGTAGCACGTATGGGTGAGGGGAGAGGTGCATACAGGATTTTGGTGGGCAGACCTGAGGGAAGGAGACCACTTGGAAGACCTAGGCGTAGATGGGAGGATAATATTAAAATTGTTCTACAAGAAGTGGGATGGGGGCATGGACTGCATAGATATGGTTCAGGATAAGGACAAGTGGCGGGCTGTTGTGAATGCGGTAATGAACCTTCGGGTTCCGTAAAATGCGGGGAATTTCTTGACCAGCTGAGGACCTGCCAGCTCTTAGTTAGTTACGCCACGACCATCACATTGGCCTGCAATAGTGCAGCACGCGGCCAGGTACAGTTATAATGCACAGTTTGTGGCCTGCAATAGTGCAGCACGCGGCCAGGTACAGTTATAATGCACAGTTTGTGGCCTGCAATAGTGCAGCACGCGGCCAGGTACAGTTATAATGCACAGTTTGTGGCCTGCAATAGTGCAGCACGCGGCCAGGAACAGTTATAGTGCACAGTTTGTGGCCTGCAATAGTGCAGCACGCGGCCAGGAACAGTTATAGTGCACAGTTTGTGGCCTGCAATAGTGCAGCACGCGGCCAGGTACAGTTATAGTGCACAGTTTGTGGCCTGCAATAGTGCAGCACGCGGCCAGGAACAGTTATAGTGCACAGTTTGTGGCCTGCAATAGTGCAGCACGCGGCCAGGTACATTTATAATGCACAGTTTGTGGCCTGCAATAGTGCACACGCGGCCAGGTACAGTTATAATGCACAGTTTGTGGCCTGCAATAGTGCAGCACGCTGCCAGGTACAGTTATAGTGCACAGTTTGTGGCCTGCAATAGTGCAGCACGCGGCCAGGTACAGTTATAATGCAGAGTTTGTGGCCTGCAATAGTGCAGCACGCGGCCAGGTACAGTTATAGTGCACAGTTTGTGGCCTGCAATAGTGCAGCACGCGGCCAGGTACAGTTATAATGCACAGTTTGTGGCCTGCAATAGTGCAGCACGCGGCTAGATACAGTTATAATGCACAGTTTGTGGCCTGCAATAGTGCAGCACGCGGCTAGATACAGTTATAATGCACAGTTTGTGGCCTGCAATAGTGCAGCACGCGGCTAGATACAGTTATAATGCACAGTTTGTGGCCTGCAATAGTGCAGCACGCGGCTAGATACAGTTATAATGCACAGTTTGTGGCCTGCAATAGTGCAGCACGCGGCCAGGAACAGTTATAATGCAGAGTTTGTGGCCTGCAATAGTGCAGCACGCGGCCAGGTACAGTTATAGTGCACAGTTTGTGGCCTGCAATAGTGCAGCACGCGGCCAGGTACAGTTATAATGCACAGTTTGTGGCCTGCAATAGTGCAGCACGCGGCCAGGTACAGTTATAGTGCACAGTTTGTGGCCTGCAATAGTGCAGCACGCGGCTAGATACAGTTATAATGCACAGTTTGTGGCCTGCAATAGTGCAGCACGCGGCTAGATACAGTTATAATGCAGAGTTTGTGGCCTGCAATAGTGCAGCACGCGGCTAGATACAGTTATAATGCACAGTTTGTGGCCTGCAATAGTGCAGCACGCGGCTAGATACAGTTATAATGCACAGTTTGTGGCCTGCAATAGTGCAACACGCGGCCAGGTACAGTTATAATGCACAGTTTGTGGCCTGCAATAGTGCAGCACGCGGCTAGATACAGTTATAATGCACAGTTTGTGGCCTGCAATAGTGCAGCACGCGGCTAGATACAGTTATAATGCACAGTTTGTGGCCTGCAATAGTGCAGCACGCGGCCAGGTACAGTTATAATGCAGAGTTTGTGGCCTGCAATAGTGCAGCACGCGGCCAGGTACAGTTATAATGCAGAGTTTGTGGCCTGCAATAGTGCAGCACGCGGCCAGGTACAGTTATAGTGCACAGTTTGTGGCCTGCAATAGTGCAGCACGCGGCCACTTCCAGTCACAGTTTAATTGCATCTGATACTGTCTAATGAAAAAACAGAATGTATATTTTTAGCTTTCTCTGTTTATAAGAAGACGCGGGTTTATGAATCATCACGATGTGTATCCATTTGTCTCCTTCCATAATAAGTTTTGAGACAAATGACGGATAGTCTAGCCACTAAATATGACTAAAAGTTTCTACTTCCTAATTTCCAGGCAGCATTGACACTAAATGGCAAACTTACAAAGCCTTTGTGTACCATAAATTCCGGGGAATTTCTTGACTGGCTGAGATGAATCAGCTTCTATAGAAGGGCTATAGCCCTCGGAGTTAATCACTGATTATATAAGAAACTAAAAACGCATTCATAATAATAAAAAAAAAAACAAAAATTAACACATTAACAACAGTAGTAATGTTATCTTGCTCCATGCAGGTTAATTAGCTTTGTAACAGTGGCATTTGTATCAACGACAAACAACACAAATCCCAGTGAGGTACGCGAACCCCCAAAGAAGACGTTTGTAGAGTGTGTACGTTTGTTCAGAATGTTCAGGTCTCGGAGCAGCAAGAAGCTGTCCGCCCAGCGCTCTCGCCTTCTACGAGAGCGCGCGAACCTCAGCTTCTTCATTGTGGTCATGTTTTTCGCCGTCTTCGGAGTCATCGTGCTCACAGAGATCTTCCTCATCGATGAGAGAGGGCGAGGCGCCGGCGTGCTGGTGCGACACAGTGGTCGTCGGAGAGGGGACAAACCCGACTACGAGGATACACAGTCCATCCTGCAGGTAATTTTAGTCTGTATTGGCCAAACGGGCCGCCCATGTGTCGTTAAATTCAAGTCACTTTTATGGCGGCAGAAATTTAGTTAGTGGGCTAGTAGTGATTTGTATTTATACTTAAAATAACTCTTATACAGGGACGAATGTTACGATGTAAGACATGATTCCATTATGGAAAATGAAGGCAGAGAACATGACATTATTAGGACTACCCCAGTGTTCGCCTGCAGGCACTTGAGAACATACTGTAACCTACAGGCTTGCACACGACACTCTTAACCAGCTATATCCTATAGTCTAATAACCAGTACATAACAATCCACGAAACAAAACATGATGGACTGTTCATGACAGACAAAACAAGACAGGCAATGCACGTATAACGTAACATTCCGGCGCGTTCGCGTAACCATTGTTGCTGTGAAAGAGCAATAAGTATTACATACTATGAGAGTGTGTCTGTATTCTTGCCTTAGTTGTCCGGAATGCAAATCGCATCTTTTGCCATCTGTGGTCTGTCCAGCTGTACCATATTTTTCCACATTATCTCATAAACGACACGATTTTCGAAAAAAAAAAAAAAGAAATTGAACATAAAATGTGTGTTTTGATTTTCTCTACAACTTTTGTCTGAAACATTTCTAATTATAAGAAGAATTCTGCGAGATATTGTCATAAATGTACATAGGTATTCATGTAAAGTACCGTTATTATTGTCAGATTTTAATGAAACTTGAAGTTTCCCAGCAGATTTTAAAAAAATACGCAAATATCAAGTTTAATTAAAATCTGTCCAGTGGGAACCGAGTTGTTCCATGCGGGTGGACGGATGGACAGACAGGCAGACAGGCAGACGGACAGACAGACAGACAGACATGACGAAGCTAAGTCACTTTTCGCAATTTTGCGAAACGCGCCTAAAAACCGGACATGAAATAAAAGTATCCGACTTTTCCTCTCGCATAATATTCCCACAGCACTTATTCTTTCGTCTCAGAACAACTGTTGGGGTAGCATACTATGGCTACCGTGTTACGGACTGGACGGTCCGGGGTTCGAATGCCGCTATGGGTAGGAAATTTTTCTGTTCTCCAAAACCTCCAGACCTGCTATGGGGCTCATCCAGCCTCCTATTCAATGGGTACCGGGGGTAACGCGGCCAGGGCGTGAAGTTGACCACACACCTCCATCTAGTGCCGATGTTACGAATGAGTGGAACTATACCTCTACTCTAAAAAAAATGACAACAACATTATAATAAATAAGATTAAACAGAAGTGTGTAACATCCGGTGGGTACCCAAATTAGTCAAATTTTATAAATAAATTTTAACATCTGCATTGACTGTAAGTTTCGTTGTAATTTTGATCGTTAATCTTTATATCAAGTATTACGAAGTATAAAAACACAACCTGTAATATTTTGTAAGACAAAGATACGACATATTTCGCCTGATAAGCTCTTGCGATTGTATCTGTAGAATGTATGTATGTTTATACATGTAAGAGCCTGCTATCTAAAGCTTACACACACACAATACATGTTTAAACATAGTTATTATTTCGTATTTTTACAATCGGCCTCTGGATGGCTTAATGTAAGCCGAAACTTGTTGCCGGTCTTATAACCATGAAAATTTATACTAAACACACGAATAAAGTTGTGACGATTAAATAAGTCTGTCCTCATGACTAGGGTCTAAACATCCGGGTTGCCACGGCTCTAGGGGGAACTACGTTTTGTGCAGTGACGCCTAATATTTGGGGGTAATCAGTATGGAACTTGCTTACTGTCACCCTTCTGACGCCTAGAATTTTGAAATGGCGCCTAAATTTTTCTAAAATTTGTGAGCCCCTGACTCATAATGCAGCCATTATAAATTCAAATTAAACACCTCCCAATACACCACAACATTCGGTGAGCATGTTGTCCTACATAACTGTGTGTTTTAATGAGCAGTTTTTCTATCGAAAGCACATACATTATTTTCTACTCGACATGTTTCGACTCACCATTGAAACGTCACCAGACGGACACTTTCGCAAGGTCTCTTTGTATTACAGACAGCCCATCAATAAAGTCTAGCGACAGTCTGTTACAGACACATGTGACTGACAGACTGTTGACGTCACAACTCATTGGCAGGGCGTAGTGTTCATGTACTCGCTGATACACCAATCCTGTTTTGTTAACATATAGAAGGCTGTGCCTTTTATCAACTTTTGGTAAATTCAGAGCGTAATTAATTTACACTTTACGAATTCTTACACATCAGAGCCACACTTAATTCGAAACTACATGAAGACTGTACAGTATAAACTTTACGTTACTTGTACCGTACATTTTTAATTATATACAGGATATACACAAAAGAATGGTGCGGTTTCCCTTTATTCACCATTGAAACCGCACCATTCGTTTGTGTATACCCTGTATATGTTATGCAGACAAATGTACACAGTTTTATGTTATTTAACACAATTTTTATTAAATGTTGCCCAACATATTTCTAGCCTATATAAGGCTCATCTTCAGGGGCTCTTTTGTTGAAATTACAACAGCTTTATTATTGGTATATAAAACTCTTAAAAAGCCGTTAGATGTATTTGGTTATTGGTATCTGTACCGGTCATGCTGCTTTCACTATAGATTAGGCCTCCAACTAATCTATAGTGAAAGCAGCATGACCGGTAAGTAAAGTAAAGTTTTCCCTAGATCAGGCCATGAAGGCCCAAAGGGGGAGTAGAGGTATAGCTCTACTCATTCTTGACCCCGGCGCTAGTTGGGGGTGGGTGGTCAGCACCACGCCCCGGCCGCTTTACCCCCGGGAAAGACCCGGTACCTATTGTATAGGAGGCTGGGTAGGCCCCAGGGCCGGTCTGGACGTATGCGAAAAATCTCGCCCCCACCAGCATGACCGGTACAGATACCAATAACCAAATACATCTAACGGCTTTTTAAGAATTTTATATACCAATAATATAGCTGTTGTAATTTCAACAAAAGAGCCCCTGAAGATGAGCCTTATATAGGCCAGAAACATGTTGGGCAGCATTTAATAAAATTGTGTTAAATAACATAAAACTGTGCACATTTGTCTGCATAACATATATACTGTACAGTATATTTCACTCTTGTTCAGTAATTACAGTCACAACAAACATATATATTTTTGACACAATTAGGCTACCGGTTTCAGCTCTATAGAGCCATAATCAGGCCTATACAGTAACTATGAAAATTAAACTTTATACATTTTGTAAAAGTAATCCCCTTATTTTGTAAAATTATATGTATAAAACGGGGAAGGGGGGGAGGTTGCCTAAAAAAAGGTATGTCTTAACAATGTGAATATAAAAGTTATAAAATAAAAATATAAAATACAAAGCATATAAGCATAAAAATTGAATATAAAATAGTGTATAAAATATATATAAAATGGGGTCGAACCGTAAGATGTGGATGTATATGCAGTGCTAATATAAGAAGGTCAGTGTTAATCCTGTACTTTTACGTACGGATTTTCCTGCTACCGGATAGACTGGTCCTGCAGAAAGGTTGGTTGTATAGACCTTCCTATACTCCTGGTATTTTGTGTAGTATCCACGTGTGTACAATTTTATAGGTTTTATTTTTTGTGGATACAGGAGTTTTACGTAAGGCACGTATTGTCACTGGTCCTTATGATGCTTTCAACAGCACTTCTGGGTTCACATAAATATATTTATGTTGGTTGTGACTGTAATTACTGAACAAGCGTGAAATATACTGTGTATGTACATAGCAACGGGGGTGTCAGATATTAAGATGGAGATTACTTGGTGTACCGTGGTTCCATGTGAGTGTAACCTGTTACAGGGTGAAGATTACTTGGTGTACCGTGGAGCCATGTGAGTGTAACCTGTTACAGGGTGAAGATTACTTGGTGTACCGTGGAGCCATGTGAGTGTAACCTGTTACAGGGTGAAGATTACTTGGTGTACCGTGGAGCCATGTGAGTGTAACCTGTTACAGGGTGAAGATTACTTGGTGTACCGTGGAGCCATGTGAGTGTAACCTGTTACAGAGTGAAGATTACTTGGTGTACCGTGGAGCCACGTGAGTGTAACCTGTTACAGGATGAAGATTACTTGGTGTACCGTGGAACCATGTGAGTGTAACCTGTTACAGGGTGAAGATTACTTGGTTTACCGTGGAGCCGGTTTCGACTACAATTTCGGCGTCTTTGTACGTGAGGACCGTGGAGGGCTCACTAACGGCGACAACCACGTCGGGGCCCGCATATTCCCAGCGGGGCGTAAAACAGGCGAGCAACCGGATTCCGTCAGGGTAATCCAAGAATCGAACAGTGCAGCGAAGGGTGGAGTTCCCGCGGGAATGGAGTCCAGGTTTCCTGGGCACAACATCACTGCCAAGGACGGAGTGTGGCAGATAGTCTCCGGCACAAGGTAACATGGACCGCTACGTATTTCATAAACATATTTTCTTCTGGTCAGTATATCGAATGAATACGTCTCGAATACAAAGGATAAGTGCTAATTCCTATACCGTTGTGTTTGTTTATCGCTATACAGGTGTTTCAAAAATTGGCAAAAAACCGCCACGTGTTACCATCTTGAATATTTTGATATAGACAGTTTTCCAGCGCTGGAGGGTACAGCGTTGTAGTACAACAGCACCTTATGCTATCCTATTTATCTTCACTACGATTGTATCTGTCTTTCGGTTAACAACTGTTATTACTGAAGGTCACCATTGGACATAACCTAGAACCAGTTTTTGCTGTCTTCCAGCCCCACAAATTACTTTCTTGAGATCCATCTTAATGCTATCTTTCCATCTCTTTCTTGGTCTCAGCGTATATTTCAATGTTTTAAGTGTTTTAATTGAACGGTAGGTGATCTGTACAAATCACAGAGTTCCTTGTATTTTTTCATGGCTGGACAGCCCCTAGTGGGCCAGGGCCTCCTCATTATCGAGGCTTCACGATCACACTAGGTAGGATTCTTCTGAACGAGTGATCAGTCCGACGCAAAGACTTCTACCTGACAACACACAATACTCACAAGAGACAGACATCAATGCCCCCGGTGGGATTCGAACCCGCAATCCCACCAAGCGAGCGACCGCAGGCCCACGGCTTAGTCAGCGCGGTCACTGAGATCGGCACCTTGTTGTATAACGTCATATGTTACCCTCCCAATTCACAATTCTTCGGTCGTAACATTTACTTTCATAAGCCCACTTCATCTTCATACACTTTCACGTATATTTAAGGGATACATATTGCCACGTATTCCCGGAACGTTCTGTACATTACTCCATTACGTAAGCCAAAAGTCAACACAGAATCTGCAACGGTTACGTCACAACTCAAAAATGAATTACTCGTACATAATTTGTATTCTTCGTCAGTTGTTACTGGTATGTAGCACGCATAGAAGAGACGATAGATTTCGTAACAAAATGTTAACCGGAAACCTGAATGGAAGACGTTGCTTGATCTAAGCATAGATGGATGGATAATATTAAAACACATCGTAAAAATGCATGAGAGACGGGGAATTTATTAACGGACGGAGCTGCTATCATCTTCTCAAGAAGGACTCTGTCCTGGATGATAATTTCCACACGACTGTCAAATATCACTTCGTTTCGTATAGCAGTGGCAAAGCTAGGTTTTTTGGCGCCTGAGGTAGGTAACCGCAATGGCAGCCCATAACAAATATTATGAACTTTAAAATATCACAATTATTTATCGAATCTCCTGTTATTTAGCGCAATAATTTAAGATTTATTGAGCGCATAAAATAAACTTTTCTTAATTGAAAATATTCATTTTGCTTCTCCTTGGGCTCTACCGCGCGAATCCCCCACGAGTGCGGGGCCCGATTGCGTCAAATCAGTCCAGTCGGCGTAAGGCCGGCCTTGCTGTAGGTGTGTGTGTTGTACGCCTAGATTCAAAGCCGAACATTTACTTTGACAGGACATGTTTAGCAACACACATGTTGTGCCATGAGATACGTATGTAAATGTATCCTTAATATCACGCAACATTGGAGTATGATGGCTTCACAAGCAAGTTGTGAAGTAAAAATACATGCATCCTAACCTCAAATTTCTTCTTTGAACATTAAGTGTGATGTTGAATTCCATTCTGGCATTTCACAACAGGGTCCTCAGTTTGACTAGACCATTTACACATGAATGTTCAGATCAGGTAACAGATAATGCATGAATCTTAATAACTAATTAACAACATATAGGGTGATACCGGTAGCTTGTCACGCTTCATACTAGTACTGCATTATACATAAAAAACCTTTACAGTTGACTCTTTGCCTCAAATTATTCTTTTTAAATTATTGCTGAACAATATTGTTCTCTATTGTTTTATAACTTTGGTATTTTAACATTTACTTTGCGATCACACAGTTTTAACATTTCCTTAACCCTCATTGAAAAAATCTAATTATGTTATACACATTTATAGTGTATTCATCGATGTAAAGGGGGAGATCTGATACCTACATTATATACAGAGGTTCCTTTTCATAGTTTTTTGTTAGTGGCATGATGATGGCTTAGTCCCTGAGCTGAAACTAGTGACATTTTTCAGGTTCAAGTTCTTTGTGTTCTCTGCCTTCTATGATCGACGTGAGGAAAACAGCATACGTGTAGTGGGGGCTACCAAGACACGGGGTCCTGAGCGGGTGTGGTGCAGGCTGTGGTATGGAAACAGCACCAGTACCACTCATTCTGTGTCTGTCTTAGCGAAAGTCAAGGTCAGTTACGTAGCTGTCTGTGTGGCTATAACATCAGTGGCTGTTTTGAAGACTAGTACCCTTGCCTCACACTTCTGTTTCAGGTTATAAGGGAGAACTGGAACCTGAAGTACAGTGCGTGCTTTGTCCTTTGTCCCTTACAACAGAACCTCTCTGCACCCTACAGTGTGTCCATTGTCAGTCGGCTGAAACTTCCACCAGCCAACCATCTGCTGGTCCGTAATGCAGACTGGGACCCTGACTTCAGGAATACCTCTGCAGATATTCCTGACAAGATTGCTATCTGTGTAAAACCCATCCATTTCAACTACAACCAGGTAAACGCACAAAATACGCTTACTGCTTCATATATATATATGGACTACAAGCAAAATGGTATTCTGATAAGGCTTTGTGCTCTTGTGTGAGTATCCAGAAGTTTCTCAGTTTGAATCTCTGGCAAGAAACCACCTATACTGGCAGGTCTTTCCAAATTTTTCCCAGTCTGTCCAGAAAAATGCCAGGATACTACAAGTACCTTCACGCAGGTCTTGGCAATGTGGCTTTCAAATTTGTATTTGCTAACCATTTGCCTTCCTTTTCCCACCTCATTCAGTCCTATTGACCTATAACCTGTACAGCTGATCCGTTAGTGTTGAACAATCAAGGGCAGCTTGATAGCCAAATTTATATGCAAATAATATGCAGCACCTATGTGCGCGTTTTGGGAGAGCTGAGGGCAGGGCCAGCCCGAGACATGTGGGCACCCTGGGCAGGCTAATAATTTGGCACTACTTCAAACCGATATTCTTTAAACTTTTTCAGCCTAGGACAGGGCTGGGGAACATTTTTGAGTAGTGTCCCAAATTGCGGATAATTTTCAGAGAAACTTTTGCACATGGAAACCTGAGTTTACTAGCACCATATTTCTGATTATTACAGTGACATTGTAGCACCCCTAATAAGTTTGCACCCTGGGCAGCTACCCGGCTGGCACGCCCCTTAGTCCAGCCCTGGCTGAGTGGGTCATTCTATCACATTGATCTAAGTCACTTGACATGTCTGAATTTCAAGAACCACTTACAGGTTAGGCTGGTTTTGCCCGAGCGGGCAGTCAGTTGTGCCTAAGAAGGCTTAATTTTAAGTCTTTGTCCTACGGTGATGTGACACGGCACCACATCCCTGAAGAACAGGAGCCTCAACTATGCCACTGTGGAAGTCACGAAACTAACAAGCCTTAATTTACCTGAGGCTTTGTCAACTGCACAGGATAGTGTCAAGTGACAGTATGATTTTGAATTGGAAATGGCTGTGGATGGAAGTGGCTGCAGTAACTTAGGCATTAATCACCATCTGATGAACCGGCAAAACATTGGACAAGAAACACATCCTCATCCTGTTGTGTTGCAGGCACTGCAGATGCTGGAGTTCTTGGAACTGAACTCGATTCTTGGGGTACATCACTTCACACTGTACAATGACACTGTGGGGCCTCAAGTGGGCTGCATCCTAGAGGATTATATTGCCAATGGTGTTGTCACTGTGTTGCCATGGCAACTGAATATGGTTTCCCAGAAAGAGATACGTACTGAGGGCTTGTTTGCAGCCCTTAATGACTGTCTGTACCGTAGCATGTACCGATACTCATATGCTGCCCTGGTGGATCTAGACGAGTACATCATACCTCGACACAATGACACGCTGTCACAGCTTGTCAAGTGAGTGCTATTTCAGCTGATTATAACCTGATAAATATGATCACTTTAGAGCTGATACAGTGTAATGTAACGTAATGTAAAACACACATAGGTGGTATATAGTAGGTAGGATGCACAGATAAATTCTGTCCCAGTCAGTATCAGCATCTTCCTCATATGGTACACATGCATTACCACAGACAAGCTCTGACATAGGCATTACATCTGGTGTGCAGAAGGTGCCACTGCCAAAAATTAGGTTTAAGTTACTGTTAAATAGTTTTTGAATTTTATTCACTGTTTCATGTGTTAGCTGTTTTAGTAACAAGTGCATTACTGATAAGCATAACAATGTTAAAATATGCACATATACAGGTACACAAAGAAAACCCTATTATAAGCTATCAGGATTATACTAAATTTATGAAGCATCACCAAATTTTTGTAATTCACATGTTGCGTTTATTAGAAAAGGACACAAACTGCAGTCATTTGTTTAACCATTCAAAATGCACCTCCCTCCCTCAAAAATAAAAGAGTTGTCATTTGATTTATGAGATTCTTATGGCCATAACTATGAATACTGTCAGGATGCGACACCATGTAGTGTGGTAGAATACCCAGAAGACTGAGGCAGCAAGTACTTCCAAATATTGGTAAATTTCTACCAACGACACGATGTCCCATCACAGAAGTCAGTATTCTTCAAGCTGTCTTGTGTTCAGAAGCACTGCTTATTTAATATTATGAACGATATGAGGAAGGGCAGTGGATGAATCACGTTCAAACGCAGTCTTTAACAACGTCCAAACTTGGGGTCCTTCTGATACAGTGTTGGTTATTTACATAACGTTAAACAATTGGTCATTAAATTGTTCATTCATGATACCAACAAATGCACCTTTGATATATACAGATACAGTCTTATACTGCTCCTACATGTTTTGGCATTTCTTATGCCATCCTCAGGGAGCTCTGCAGATAGATCTAAAACTTACTAGAGTATAACAAATTAAAAGTAATTCATATTGTGTATTACAGTATTCTTGCACCTACTGTAGACCATGTGGGTTTCACAAACTGTGATTAAAAGAGTATTTTTAAAAGTATAATATGTTAGAGCAATAAAACAGTAATGTTAATTATGGCATTTTCATTAAACATAGTAAAAATGTTGTATGTTGCTGTGTTGTAGTTTTTTTTTGTATACACACATCTAATTTATCTTTGATCCCTTATGGATCTTGTCCCTGTATGATGTGTAGTGAGTTTCGTGTAAAGGGTGACTGTTACTAGATCTGTGTGTAGGTCTTTGTTATTAATTTTTGATGTCATACATTTTCCATGCAATAGATATGTATAAGAATATATTTATTTCCAGCTAATTGCTCATCTATTGGTCAACATGTATAAGATTACTTCTCAGACATGAGGTTCAGTATGGAGTGTTCTTCAATCAAGTATACATCATTTGTGCTATACTTGATTTACGATCCAAATACGATCGAAGAGAACTATTCACTATAGATATTTGGATGCAAAGAAATACACGGAGGAACTAATACAAATCTTGTAAAATTTTAACCTAATTTTAACTATTTGACTCTATAATTTATCACTTACCAGATACTATCAATATGGTACGTTCAATGAACTCCCTGAGGATGGCTATTATTAATAGCCAAAACATGTCGAGAAGTAATAATATACATGTCAATTAACAGATGTGCAATTAGTTGGGAATACATATATTCCTACTGCGTTATTAAGTTCTATTAAGTAAGTTTGCAGTAGACAGAAATGGTCCAGCATCAGTAAGGCACCGAATAGTTGGAGTTTTGGTTAAGACCATAAGACTGGAACTGCTTTGTTGTGAATACCATTATTCCAAAAATGTGTAATGCACAAACATTTATTTACTGTGTTTTCAAGTAATTCAATAACATGTTTGTCTTCCATTTGAACTTTCAAAAGCTGGGTGCACATTAAATTTGGAAGAATATAGTATATAGTAATATTTTGCTTCTAGGTGGATGGGGACTCGGCTGAACACAAGGACTACTGGATCATTCTCATTCCAGAATGCCTTTTTTTACCTCCAGTGGGAAGATGACCCCAGTATTGCAAAATCCACAGACACAACAGAGATAGGACTCGTGACGTTACGTAAGACTCGCCGGCGAAGCAAACTGCATCCCCACAAACAGCGCTCAAAGTATCTGTGTAGGCCCGAGTTTGTGGTTGAGGCAGGCAACCACTTCATTTGGGAGTTTGTTCCAGGCCATGGGACGCTTAATGTACCGCCTGATGCTGCCATCTTGCACCATTATCGAGTGTGTGAGTTTGGAGGCAACGACTGTATCAAGACTGCTTCTGTCGTAGATCGCACGGCATACCGCTACAAAGACAGATTGGTGAACCGTGTTAAGTCAAAGTGGCATGAACTTAAAGCAAAATGTAACTTGCCAGAACTTCCATATCAACAAACGGTACCGCCAACTGTCCCACCAGACAACGGTAATACAAAATCAAAACTTCAACTTCTGAATGATGTGGGGAAACAGAGCTAGCAATAGTGGTAAGCTGTGAACCCGAATATGGAAGAACTGATATGTAGATTTATGACTTGCTGTTGCAAGGACAGGCCAGGTGTTACATGTAGCACATAACCACAGATGTCTCCTGCATGCTTGAATAAGTATTTAATGTAAAATGACGTGGACACAAAGAAATACTAAGCATATGTATGCAAGTGGATATAACCGGCTGTATATATTGCTTTCCAGGTTAAGGGCCAGTACACATGCTTTAGATAGTGACTAGATTTATGTGCTGGTTGACTGTGAATTTCACTTCAGTTCCTGGCACGGGCAGACGTTTTTCTCTTCACCAGTTCCAGACCGGCTCTGGGACCCACTCAGCCTATTCAGTGGGTCCTTTTCGCAGGGCATAAAGCAGCCGAGGAATGAATCTTAGCTCTTATCTCCACGTAGTGCCAAGGTTAAGAATGCATGGAGCTCTACCTCCATTCTGCCATACATGTTCATTTCACTGTGACCAGTTAACTACAGGAATGACCTAAACTTGTGGTAGGCTTGTTGCTTGGCACTGTATAGAAGGAGGAGCAAAATAAAATGAAACCTAACATCATATGCATGCCATTTGCCTTTAAAACAATTTATGCTTTCTTATCAGCATATGTACATGTAAGTTTTGTAGTTCGGACTGCCAGGGTTCAATTCTCAGTAGAAGAGTACTGGGGTTCTGTCGTTATGGTTAAAGCAGTCAGAGCATAAAACTGACCATAGACTTCTGTCTACCTCCATTCCTGTATGAATTTGTGCCATGGTGCTGATGCAAAGCATAACTTTTACTGGTTTGTTACCACTTCACTCTTGCCACATTGTCAAGTGAACTTGGATACTGCTGCCAGAAATCATCTCTCATAGGAACAAGTAGAGATAAGAAATAATGGCTAGACTAATACTGCAAGTAACCAAATACAAGACAAGAATATTTTCGTAAATCATCTGAACAATGAGGGGTCAACTTATAATCTCACACAAAATTCTACAGGTGCTGTGTACATATTGTCCTGAAAACTGAAGATTTTGAGCAAAGGTCATCTTATGCTTGGGTAAATATGGTACAGTGGCTCGTATGAATGTACATACCACTATTTTACAGTGTATCTTTATTAATCTTTTTACGTAGTGGTTCGTCATTAAAAGATTGGTACATGACACCTTTTTAAGAGCTGAAAATTTCATTTAAATACTTTTTGATAAAGTAAATATATAAAGAAGTACAAGCCAAGTAATAAATCCCTACATGCTTAAGTAACTCTGCCACTTGCTCATATGTTGTGAATTTCTGCCACAAGACAAAAAAATATTGTGAAAAAATGTATTTGTATCTGCAGTAAATGAACATGAAGACAGTAGAGAAATATATATTCACAAAAAATGCGTTTAGAAAATGTGTGTGTATTTGAATGGAGTATATCACTTGAAATTTATGTGCATCGTTTTCATTTTGGGTATTTTATAGTCAAATCTGGAGTGTGACTAGAACATTCAGTGGTTGTGCATTTATCCCTTGGAAAGATGGAATTCATCGAAATAAAATATAAAACAGTTCCTACCTCACAGTAAACACAATACATCTACATAAATGCTACAAAGGGAAATGACTGCTGTTTATTGTGAGAATCGTATGGAACGGTGTGGTCATAATAGAGAGTTTTTTAATGTTAGAACGGTGGGACATAGAGTAGTCACTGAGCTTTAAACGTATCAAAGCATGTGTTCTACTAGGCCCTTGAACTTTATCCTAAATTTTATCAACATAATTGTATAATAAGATCTATTTTTTTTTTTCCAGTTCTTCACTTGCATAATCATTGTGCAGTATATTTAGACAATAGAAACAAAGGGGACATCTGTGGTGATGTCTACAGTATAACAAGAACTGCAATATGAAACTGAAAATAATGCAGTTTGTGAGAAAAACTTTTTATCTTCCTTTTATGAAATCAACGATATATGTGTAAATATTACAACTGTTTTTGAGTGCAGTGACATGTGGAACATTACATCATACTGCATATCAGTTGTGTATTTGTGTAAGTTACTGCTTCATATTCAGGAGGTTTTGGGTTTGAATCCACCTGATAAACTGTCTGAGATTTACTATGGTTTTTTGTCAGCCCCTTCATGCAAATTCCAGAATAGTTCTTCAGAACTGACCACGAATACTTCCTGACCCATCTTTCACAGTTCATAATCTATATCATCCGGTAATTTAGTGCTAAATAACGTGTGCAGCTGGTAAGCATTACTAAAATTTGTCATATTCAATTCTGACATACAGTAGCTATTGTTACTCAAAACATTGTGGATTTGGGGTTACTACCTTTTTTAACGGCTTTGACTGTCTTCTCCCATATCCTTGCCTAGTCACTGTTCATTGTCTTTTTGTCTCATTTGACAGTGCATAACCTCTATATCTGAAAGTATGTTCCCAGGAGTCAGTGAACCTAATACAGTGGAACCTCGAACTTCGAACACAATCCGTTCCAGGAGACGGTTCGACTTTCAAGTTGTTCGACTTTCGAGTTAAATTTCCCCATAAGAAATAATGTAAACTGAATTAATCCGTTCCAGACCCCCAAAATTTACCCAATATAAAACATTTTAAGTGCCCATTTCAAAAGATCATAATGATAAAACAAGTATATTTAATTTCAATAATTGAAAATTTTTATTTATAATAGTACATACATAAAAATATTGTATAATAATCAATCAATAATAATAGTAGGAGGGATATTACTGTTCACTGGAAGGTGAATTACCCTTCTTTCATCTGGACCAAGCAGAGAGAGAAGCGACCACATGATTGTTTGTTCGACTTCGAGTTTTTGTTCGAGTTTCAAAACCGGATTTTCCTCGAATTTTTTGTTCGAGTTTCAAGTTGTTCGAACATCAAACCGTTCGAAGTTCGAGGGTCCACTGTACTTACACACACCTGAAGAGTTAATTTTAATTTATGTAACTCCCATTTAGAAGTGTGCAAGGTGATATAAATTTATCATCAAGGTATACATTGTACTCTCACCAAATATTATTACGGTCTGTAAGATGGATAGGACATACAGCATTTATGGGGGGATGAGAAATCTGTAGACAGTATTAGTGAAAACACTTGGGAGGGATAATATTAAAATGGATCATAAAGGGCATGAGTGTGTGGACTGGAATATCCTGGCTGAAATTGTCCAGTGACAGACTCTTATGAACACAGTAATGTAACTTCATATTCCATAAAAGGTGGAGAATTTCTTGACTTGATTGTACTTTATTTATTTATTCACAATTCATTTAACAATACTGTCAGTAACTTGAACTGTATAATGTTGAATGACTAATGAATTGTAAAGGATGTGACAGGAAGTGGTCGTAGCCTAATTTGAGGTAGTATCCTGGCATTTGGTTGGAGGGACTGAGAGAAATGACAACAGTTACAGCAGCTGAGTGATTGACAGTGTCAGAAGAAGGAGTCTTGGTGTATGTAATTATGTGATAAGGCCTACATTAATGCTGTGAGAGTGTTGGTAATATTGATATGAGGGTGTAGGATTATGCATGGGCATTGTAATTTTTGTTATGCAGCACGCAGGAGAAGCTGCCATATCTCGGGATAAGAAGTTCAGAGTAAGAGAACCATGAAACGCAGACATATCTGTGACAGCAACACAAGAATTGGTGTCGTTTCAGTTTCCGTTCTGTTATATGCAATACGTGTATATATTATTTATTTAAATAATACTGTGCAGTGTGCAAGGGTCATGATCGCACCCTTCTACAGGTCATGCATGGTCATCCCAACTCTGAATGTAGGTCACATACGTTACCTATTTTTGTCATCAGCTTGATGTGCGAAGACTGGTCTTTCCAAAGGGTTCAGGCAGTAATGCATTTCACTTACGGTGACTGGGTTTCTGCACTTTCCCCCATTATCAAGTGTTACAGATAAAAACAATGCAGAAACAGCTGCTTGGTTGAGACAATTACAGAGAGCTAATCACTTCACAATGTTACTTTGTGTAAGCAGTTAGGATGAGGTTTTAATAACATAATTGCTGGCCTTGGTGTACCAAACAATCGTGAATGCTTTTGTATATTATTTTCACCGTGCATTTTTTACAATTCACAAATTATACACCAACTAAATGCACTATATTTTAACTTTATATTCTTCATTCTTCAACCCCTACACATGTTTCGGCCTTTGCAAGGCCATCTTCAGGGGGCTCGTAAACTACATTTACTTCACATCCAATGTTTTTGCCTGCTATCACATTTAGTCCAGTTTCATTGTCATATATATTACAGTTATTTACAATGTCTGCGTTTAAAATATATAAAAAAAAACACAGAATATAAAATCCCTAAAAAAGTTCGTCAATTTTCGTAGTAAAATGGTAAAATGAAACAATATGGTTTTTGTTATGTTATGTCTTCCACCATTGGCTAGTTTTTCAGTTTTGGTTTTGTATATATGTATGGTCAGTTAAGTAAATATGTCCTGTTTATGTTTTGTGTGTCCCGTGTTGCGGTGTGTACACAGTCAGTACGTACTGACTGTGTACACACCGCAGTTGGCTGACGTAAGTTATACAGTGACTAACTCTCTAACAGACTCAACACACATGGTGTCTCCCCATGGGTTGAGCTTCCAAAACACGCCATGTTTTATTCACAATCCTAAATGGCGGAAAAAGTTTAGAAACCCAGCAATCCAAAGACTTGTTCTGTTATGAGATCCAAGATACAGCTGTAGAATTAATTACATTTGTGATACAGCATATGGGACCTACAGGCTTGCTGATATTGCAATAATGATGGCTACTGCAGTGACTTGCACAATGTGATTTTTATTTGCTCAAATGTTGAGACATGATGTCTGATGTAATGCATTGGAGGTGCTTGTGGAGGATTGTAGGAAAGTGACAGAATATGAAGTGAATGGAACTGAAAGATAGGCATTGTTCCAGATACCATTATTGCATATCCTATGTTTATTTTCACAGAATAAGTGGAAAGGTTTTGCTTCTTGTCTGTGTGTAAATGTGCTGGAATTGAGATGTGATAATTGGAAGGGTTTGTTATGTGTATGGTTTTAAGTAAAAAAAACATCTTAACGAAACTCGAGATGGAAAATTTCTCAATGCTTGAAAGCCAGAAGCATGGTGGTGTACAGACTGTATGACTTCTTCATTTAATTCTGCCCCCTAATTTGTAATAAGATTGTTCTTTTTGTGTTTATGGAAGGTAAAATTGAGGCACAAATTGCTGTTGTGTGCTGTGACGGAGCAACAGTTTTGTAACATATCCGTTCTCAACATACCAACGCATGAGGTACAGAGCAAAAGTCAGTCGGCTTTGATGAAGCAAATTTACATAAGTGAAGCAGGAATATGCTGACAGTATTTTAATTATCATTATGTTCAAATATTAGTTGCCAGTTTTAGGCGCATTCGCAGAATTGCGAAAAGTGACTATTACCTTTGTCTGTCTGTCAGCATGTCTGTCCATCCATCTGCCCGCATGGAACAACTCGGCTCCCACTGGACGGATTTTAATTAAATTTTATTTGCGTATTTTTCTAAAATCTGCCGTAGAAAATTCAAGTTTGATTAGAATCTGATAACAATAACAGGTACTTTACTTGAAGACCGGGGTGGCGCAGTTGGTTGAGGCACTACATTACAAGCCGGAAGGTCGCGGGTTGGATTCCCGATGTTGTCATTGGAAATTTTCATTGACATAATCCTTCCGGCAGCACTATGGCCCTGGGGTCCACTCAGCCTCTAACAGAAATGAGTACCAGGAATATTTCCTGGGGGTAAAGGTGGCCGGTGCGTAGGGTTGGTTGACAACCTTACCACCTTCATGTGCCGATTGTCTAGAAATCTGGAGCCTTAACCTCCTGGAACCTAAGGGTCTGTCCAGGCCTGTAATGGGATTGCTTTACCTGTACCTTACTTGAAGACCTATGTACGTTTATGGTAATATCTTGCTGAATTCTTCTTAGAATGAGAAATGTTTCAGACAAAAGTTGTAGAGAAAATCAAAACACACATTTTATGTTTCAATACTTTTTTTCCGAAAATCGTGCCGTTTATGAGATATATAAAAAGAAATGATATAGTGCTGGACAGGCCACAGATGACACATGCGCTTTGCATACTGGATAACTAAGGCTACAGACACACACTCAGAATATGTAATACTTATTGCTTTTCCATGGCAACAATGGTTACGCGAACGCGCCTCAATGTTACGTTTATATTTACGTTGCCTGTCTTGGTTTAAATCTAGTTGTCAGAATGGAAAAGGAAACAAGGTTGCCACAAAGGGCAGATTTCTTGCTTGTAGCATCTGATGAGGCTTGCAGGGAATGTATCCATTTCGAGTTTTAAGGTAGTGGCTAAATCAAAACGATGGAAAATGGCCACAGCACACAGCAGTTATAAGATCACCAGTTGTCCTGGTATTATGGGTGTTCTCCTTGCCTGCCTGATTTTCCGTAAAACATTTGATTACCCAAGAAAACTGTAAGTCTGAATAAATTATTTAAGTATTGTAATATTAATACCAGTTTTAATCTCTGTTTTATTTGAAAGAAATGTTTTATATATGGGGAATTTCAGCTCAGCATCTACAGAAACCTACTGGATGAATGCAATACCCATATTGATAATTCAGACCCAAAAGACTGTATCGTAAGGATATAAGCTTCTAGTTGTTGATCAATTACTTGCCATTTTTGTTTTGGGTTTTTGCTCAATGTATTGGTTGAATGTTCTGACGTTTCAGAGGTGCATTCAACCATTACACATTGCAGACACCCAAAGTAAGACAAGCAATTAAAAATACTGTGCTGTGGTCACTATTCCTGCTGCAGAATATGGCAGTAGTGGTATTTCAATGCCTCTTTATCATAACAATTAAACTGTGAATGTCAATATGAAATGAGGAAAACGTTTCTTTATATCATAACTGACACTCAGGCAGCAGAACCTGTAGGCTCGACACTGCTAACACTGAAGTCTAACATTAGACATGATCCTGAGGCAGATCTTTCCACTTTATATCTTCACAAATTGTATCCTTAAGTTTCTTCTTAATGTTATCCTTTTATTTTCTTCTCTTTCTCCTAAGGGACCACCTTCTTTACATGGGACATCCCTTTGTGATATGTAGACTTCCTTGACAAGTAAAGTGAAAGATGGCCTTCAATTAGTTAAGAGGGCTACATTTGATTTTTTTTTTTTACTTTTGACACTTCATAACTGTTGATGGAGGACAAAGACAAAAAAGGTAAAGGAACATAACTACAGCTCGAGATTACGCCTCTCCAGCTCGCACTCTGTTCAAAATTTATTAGGAGATTGAATCCATTGTGGCCTATTTAGTATGGGAAACTCATCCCCTTCACATCGAAAGTACTGCATAATGATATGAATATATTTCAATATATTCTACCTTTTTTGTCATATAGTTTCGGATCTTACAATACAGACAGTCTGTAAAGCAGAGATCTCAACCACATGAAAAAAAAATATAACATTTTATTCATTTTTTTATATTGCTCATCGTGTAATGTCGACAATCAAATTACACAATATTCAGTCCAACAAAATTCACTCTATTATTTTCAGATATTCTATATCTATCAGATATTCTATATAATATAGAATATCTGAAAATAATAGAATACATTTTGTTGGACTGAATATTGTGTCATTTGAGAACATTTTTATTGTGTTGTGTGTGGTAATCTTTCTTTACGTTTTTTGTATTGCGTGATGATGGCTTTTTTAGGAAAAGCCGAAACATGTTGCAATATTGTATGCAGTAAATTATACAAACATAGTTGACTGTTCTTATTTCTCCATTGTTGACTACTTCCCATGCACTGCCCTTACTGTCACAGATTCCAATAACCTGTCACTACTACGTGACGTATAGTCCACACAGATCTTCAACGAGTGTCATCCAAAATTGTTCGGTTACTGCAGCTTTCTTAGGTCAGAATAATTTTCTCCTTTTCTTTCAAATTCATATCATTTCCTTGAACTAACAAACCACGTTTCAGAACCATTACTTTGTTTTTAAAACTACTGAATTGTGTCACTGTATAAAATCCCCTACAACAAAGTATGTTAAATACTGTGTGGGAAACTCTTCCCACCATTGTATCAAGCTACATGCTAAACGGCCCTCGTCTCAACAAGAGAGCTGCCCTGCACTGGGCATGACCCGCCTACGTCAAACAGCCAATCACGGCATTTCAGTCCGGCGCTGGCCGGTATAAATATCAGCCCAATTCTACCAACAGGCATGGCCCAACGACGGTCTGCTTAGCTCTCTCCTTCACAGGAGAAGCGGCCTGTCCATCAGGAACGGGGTTCCGCTGTATAAGCAGCTCATACGGCCCATGATGGACTATGCGTGCCCCATTTGGAGGTCTGCTGCCTGCACCCAGCTCAGAAAGCTGCAGGTTATTCAATCCAAGTGCCTTCGCATTGCTACTGGTGCACCTTGGTACATGAGTAGCGTGCAAATTCACGAGGATTTGGGAGTTCCTCTCTTTGTTGATCACATCAGAGTTCTAACCGAGAGCTTCGACTCTAAGTTAGCTGGTGTGGGGAACCCCTTAGCCCAGCAACTCGGCAGATATCTTCGCTGACCGAGGGCTGACCCAAGCCGCCTAGCGCAAGCTACGGGGACAGGTCAGTAAATATGTCGAGGCCCTTAGTGGCCAACCGACACTGCACCTAAAATTAGGCGCGTTTCGAATACCCTGACCGAGGTTTTCCGTGATTTTTCTCAGTTGTAAGGTGAATGCCAGGGTATAACAAGTCGGGGCACGGCCCGCATTCCCCCCCCGGTAGGACTAATTATCCGTGTGCAGGTTTTAGATCCTTCGCGAAATTATTTGTGAAAATGCCACACTGGGTTCAGATCCCAGGGAGCCATCCAACCAAGTATTCCCCCCACTTAGAAAAACTACACGCTCTTAGAGCTGTAGCCTTCGGTGTGCCAGGTCCCGACTTAATCGAGACCCTAAATTTGTTAGCGTAAGCAAAATCCTCAGTTCAGAATAAAGAGTCTGTTATTGAGTCCAGCAATGCGGTAAAACGCAGGAATGGCTAAACAGATCAAGGGACGTCGACTTGCGCTCCGCGCAAGTCTCCGCCCTTAGTTAGCACTTTGGTTGGTTCCAACAGGCATGGTTTGCGAGGCGCTGCAAGCATACTCTTATGCACCTGCAAGCAGCCCAAGTTAACCAACCCCGCGGAGGTACAGGATGCTATCCGGGGTCTCAAGGTCAGCAAGGCGCCGGGCCCAAACGGTATTCCGAACAGGGCTCTGTAGCACCTTCCACAGCGTGCTGTCTCTTTCCTCGCTGCGATATTCAAAGCGGCTCTTCTAGCGCAGTACTTCCCGTCAGTATGGAAGTATGCCCGTATTGTCTCCATATTGAAACCTGCGGATGGAAAAGATGGAGCTGGATCACTTCCTTGGTAGACACGGGGTTGATATATGCCTCCTGACTGAAACCCATCTCAGATCAGGGCAAGTCTTTCGGCTCGCAAACTATGTTTGCCACCATACAGACCGGCCTACAGAGGGCGGCGGAACAGCTATACTGGTCCGCCGGGGTATAGACCACTACGCTATACCCGTCCCCGGCCTGACCCAATTGGAGGCAACTGCCATACATGTAATGTTGGCTAGCGGACCGGTGAAAATCGTGGCGGCTTACCTTTCGCCCTCCCGGCCCCTAATCGAAGCGGATCTGTCTGCCTGCCTGAGCGGAGGGCTTCCCGTCCTGATGGCGGGAGACCTGAACGCCAAGCACGTGGACTGGAATTCGAGGCTAATCACGACAAGGGGCAGGCGCCTGCGTGATTACGCCAATGATCATTACTGTTTGATTTATGGGCCGGAAACACCCACCACTATCCCATATAACTCCTCTGCTACCCCTGATGTCCTAGACATAGTATTAACTAAAGACCTAGTCATCCCAGTGTATCTGACAACGTGCTCTGCACTAAGCTCAGATCACTTACCTGTACTGATCGACACGAGATGTCGATCATCCTTTCTTAACCTCCCGGACCGCCCGAACTTCAGATGGACCGACTGGGTCAAATTCCAGGCCTGCCTGGAGACAGACTTCCGTCCACCCGAAACTACGTAACGGGGTGGAAATCGACACGTGTGTGGAGGAAGTGTCCAGCGCTATCACTGAGGCACTAGTGGCGTCGACCCCCAGGAGTCGCCCCGTGACGATCCACGATTACCAATACCAGCACGTATTCAGGATGATATACGCCTGAAAAACCGGTTGAGGAGGCAGTGGCAAGTCACTAGGGACCCTGCTCTAAAAGATGAGGTCAACCGCCTTCTGCGATCGGTGACCCACCAGCTAAACGAGTGGCGAAATGAGCACTGGAGTGACATACTGGAGAGCCTCGATCCCGATGACCAATCGCTGTGGAAGATGACAAAGCGGGTGATGAGAGTGCCAACTCCCTCTTCACCCCTGGTCACACAGGGCGGACTTGCAGTCTCAGACTCTGAGAAAGCCGAAGCCCTGGCGGACGGACTTGATGCTCAGTTTCAGCCGGTAAACGACCCGTCGAATCCGGCAGTTATTGAGATGGTTGGCAGGCTCTGCAAGCATACTCTTATGCACCTGCAAGCGAGTCCAAGTAACCAACACCGCGGAGGTACAGGATGCATCCGGGTCTCAAGGTCAGCAAGGCGCCGGGCCCAAACGGTATTCCGAACAGGGCTCTGAAGCACCTTCCGCAGCGAGCTGTCTCTCCCTCGCCGCGATATTCAACACGGCTCTTCTAGCGCAGTACTTCCCATCAGTATGGAAGCACGCCCGCATTATCTCCATTCTGAACCTGGGAAGGACCCAGCGCTACCCTCTTCGTATCGTCCAATAAGTCTTCTGGACACCATTGGCAAGTTGTTTGAGAAGGCCCTACTTAGTAGGATCTTAAGAGAAGTAAGCGGGCGCGGGCTTGTGCGAGATGAGAAGTTTGGATTGAGACCCAAAAACAGCACATCTATTAAGCTAGCCCGCCTTGTCGAAAGGGTGACCAGAAACTTTGGTGAGAAGCGGCTAACAGGCGCAGTTTTCCTCGACGTGGCTAAGGCCCTCGACACCGTTTGGGCCGATGGCCTCCTCTTCAAGCTAACTGCCCTTAACTTCCCCTAATATCTGTTTAAAACCATATATTCTTACCTTCACAATAGGACTTTCGAAGCGTCCTTCCAAACGGCCACATCCACCCGTCGTGGCATGCGGGCTGGCGTAGCACAGGGGGGACTAATCTCTCCTGTCTTGTTCAGTCTGTATGTCAACGACATGCAGGTCCCTTCCCGCCACGTTGAGCTGGCATTGTACGCGGACGACACAGCAATCATTGCCACGTCCCTCAGGCCGGCGCTGCTTGTTAGCTACTTAGAAGCATACGAGGTCTGTCCAAAAAGTATCCGACCTTGGGCCGGGAAAAAAAGTTCTGTATCTGGGTGGTTACAATACCTAATCCCCTTATAAGTAGGCCCCTTGTGACTCCACAAACTTAGCCCAGCGGTCCTTCCATCGCTGGAAGCAATTCTGTAAGGCTTGTTTTGGAATGGTGTGCAGCTGCGCCGTCGCGTTCTGTATGATGTCCTCGCGGCTGTCAAAACGGGAGCCTTTTAGCGGTTTCTTCAATCTCGGGAACAGCCAGAAATCACAAGGAGCCATGTCAGGAGAGTAGGGAGCCTGGCGAACCTGCGGAATGCCGTGCTTAGCCAGGAAACCCTGTATCAGGTGTGATGAATGAGCTGGGGCATTGTCATGATGCAACTGCCAGTTGCGTGCGTCCCACAGCTCCGGTCTCTTGCGCCGAACTGCATGACGAAGATGACGGAGGACTTCTTGGTAGTACTCCTTATTAACAGTTTGGCCTAGTGGTGCTTACTCATGATGCATAACACCCCGGTAATCGAAGAAACAGTCAGTATCACCTTCACATTGTTCCGAACGTGTCGTGCTTTTTTGGGCCTCGGGGATGTTGGATGCTTCCATTGTGACGACTGGACCTTGCTTTCCGGTCATATCCATACACCCACGACTCGTCACCAGTGATCACAGTCTTCAGGAACTCAGGATCCCTGTTGGCGCACTCAAGCATGTCCTGCGCGACCTCAAGGCGGAGTTGTTGCTGCTCCGGCGAAAGCAGCTTGGGCACAAATTTTGCCGCCACTCTTCGCATGCCCACATCCTCAGTTAAAATCGTGTTTGCGGAACCTCTGCTGATCCCAACCTCATCAGCAATTTCCCGGACGGTCGAACGACGGTCCTCCATGATCAATGTCCGCACTTTGTCAATGACATCAGCATTTCGGCTCGTTGACGGTCTCCCAAAACGCTGGTCACTGTCCGCCGACATGCGGCCATCTTTAAAGCGGTTGAACCACTCTTTAATTTTAGTGACCCCCATTGCATCATCACCGAAAGCCTGCTGAATTTTGCGGATTGTTTCCGCTTGGGTATCCCCAAGTTTCTGACAAAACTTGATGCAGTATCGCTGCTCCAAACATTCTGTCATCTTGAGCGAAACGAGAAAGCGACGAACACGTGTTACACCACTTCGCTATCTGGCAGCGACAGACGCATCCGGCGGTGTTGCGAGGCAGCAAAAAATCACGCATACGCATGAAATCCCTTCTACCACTACGCTCAGTTTCCCCACCCTTTCGCCATTACTTACCGCGGGAAAAAATATAGTCGGATACTTTTTGGACAGCCCTCGTAAATCAGTGACCTAGAGAGGTGGTTGAGAGTATCGAGGATCGCCATCAATACTAGCAATGTATGTAACGCATGCGCAGTGAGTACGAGGTGTGATGTTTCACGTACATCACTAAACAGGAAGGCGAGTTACAGACGACAAATCATTTTGGTCTCTAAGTAAAGTGCCCTTCCTTATTGACCAATTTCAACCATTCTAGCACTGTTTGCAACGCATGCGCAGTGAGTGCGAGGTTTGACGTTTAACGTACATCACTAAACAGGAAGGCGAGATACAGAACAAAAACTATTTTCGTCTCTAAGTAAAGTGCCCTTCCTTGTTGACCAATTTCAAACATACTAGCACTGTATGTGACGCATGCGCAGAGAATGTGAGATGTAACGTTTCACGTACATCACTGCACAGGAAGGCGAGATAAAGAAGAAAAACTACTTTGGTGTTTAAGTAAAGTTCCCTTCTTTATTGACCAATTTCAACATTACTTGCAATTTATCTAACGCATGCGCACTGAGTACGAGGTTAGACGTTTCACGTACATCACTGCAAAAGAAGGCGAGATACAGACAACAAACTATTTTGGTCTCTAAGTAAAGTGCCCTTCTATATTGACAAATATCAACCATACTAGCACTGTATGTAACGCATGCGCAGAGAGTGTGAGGTGTGACGTTTCACATATATCACTGCACAGGAAGGCGAGATACAGAAGAGAAACTACTTTGGTGTTCAAGTAAAGTGTCCTTCTTTATTGACCAATATCAACCATACTTGCAATGTGTGTAAGGCATAAGCACAGAGTATGAGGTTTGATATTTCACGTACATCACTAAACAGAAAGGCGAGATACACAAGAAAAACTATTTTGGTCTTTAAGTAAAGTGCCCTTCTTTATCGACCAATTGCAACAATACTTGCACTGTATCTGACGCAAGCGCAGAGAGTGTCAAGAGTGACGTTTCACGTACATCACTGCAAAGGAAGGCGGGATACAGCAGAAAAACTAATTTGTTGTTTAAGTAAAGTGCCCTTCCTCCTTGACTAATTTCAACCATAGTTGCACTGTATACAAAAAATGCGCAGTGAGTGCGAGGATTGACATTTCACTTACATCAATTCAGAGAAAGGCGAGATACAGTAGAAAAACTACTTTGGTCTTCAAGTAAAGTGCCCTGCATTTTTGACCAATACCAACAATAATTGCACTGTACGCAAAGCATGAACAGTGAGTGCGAGGATTGACGTTTCACGTACATAACTAAACAGGAACGCGAGATACAGAAGAAAAACTATTTTGGTCTTTAAGTAAATTGCTCTTCTTTGTCGACCAATATCAACCATACATGAACTGTATCTAAGGCATGCGCAGAGAGTGTCAAGATTACCGTTTCACGTACATCACTGCAAAGGAGGGCGGGATACAGCAGAAAAACTACTTTAGTGTTTAAGTAAAGTGCCCTTCTTGATTGACCAATTTCAACCATACTTTCACTGTATGCAACGCATGCGCAGTGAGTTTGAGATGTGACGTTTTTCATACATTACTACACAATAAAGCTGGATACAGAAGAAAAACTACTTTAGTGTTTAAGTAAAGTGCCCTTCTTGATTGACCAATTTCAACCATACTTTCACTGTATGCAACGCATGCGCAGTGAGTTTGAGATGTGACGTTTCACATACATTACTACACAATAAAGCTGGATACAGAAGAAAAACTACTTTAGTGTTTAAGTAAAGTGCCCTTCTTGATTGACCAATTTCAACCATACTTGCTCTGTATGCAAAGCATTCGCAACGAGTGTGAGGTGTAACGTTTGACGTACATCATTGCACAGGAAGGCGGGATACAGAAGAAAAACTTCTTTGGTGTTTAAGTAAAGTGCCCTTCTTGATTGACCAATATCAACCATACTTGCTCCATATGGAACGCATGCGCAGTGAGTGCGAGGTTTGACATTTCACATATATCACTGCACAAGAAGGCGAGATACAGAAGAAAAACTACTTTAGTGTTTAAGTAAAGTGCCCTTCTTGATGACCAATTTCAACCAAACTTGAACTGTATGCAATGCATGCACAGGAGTATGAGGTGTGACGTTTCACTTACATCACTGTACAGGAAGGCGAGATACAGAAGAAAAGCTACTTTAGTGTTTAAGTAAAGTGCCCTTCTTGACTGACTTATTTCAACCATACTTGCACTGTATGCAACGCATGGCATGTGAGTTTGAAATGTGACGTTTCACATGCATCACTACACAATAAGGCTGGATACAGAAGCAGAATTACTTTAGTGTTTAAGTAAATTGCCCTTCTTGATTGATCAATATCAACCATACTTGCTCTGTATGCAAAGAATTCGAAATAAGTGTGAGGTGTGACGTTTGACGTACATCATTGCACAGGAAGGCGGGATACAGAAAAAAACTTATTTGGTGTTTAAGTAAAGTGCCCTTCTATATTGACAAATTTCAACCATACTAGCACTGTGTGTAACGCATGCGCAGAGAGTGTGAGGTGTGACGTTTGACGTACATCACTGCACAGGAAGGCGGGATACAGAAGAGAAACTACTTTGGTGTCAAGTAAAGTTCCCTTCTTTATTGACCAATTTCAAACATACATGCAGTGTACCTAACGCATGCGCACTGAGTACGTGGTTTGACGTTTCACGTACATCACTGCACAAGAAGGCGAGATACAGAAGAAAAACTACTTTGGTGTTTAAGTAAAGTGCCCTTCTTTATTGACCAACTTCAACCACACTTGCACTGTATATAAAGCATGCGCAGAGAGTGAGAGGTGTGACGTTTCACTTACATTACTGGGCTGGAAGGCGCGATAGAGAAGAAAAACTACTTTAGTGTTTAAGTAAAGTGCCCTTCTTGATTGACCAATTTCAACCATACTTGCTCTGTATGCAAAGCATTCGCAATGAGTGTGAGGTGTGACGTTTGACGTATATCATTGTACAGGGAGGCGGGATACAGAAGAGAAACTTCTTTGGTGTTTAAGTAAAGTGCCCTTCTTGATTGACCAATATCAACCATACTTGCTCTGTATGGAAAGCATGCGGAATGAGTGCGATGTTTGACATTTTACGTATATCACTACACAGGAAGGCGAGATACAGAAGAAAAACTGCTTTGGTGTTTAAGTAAAAGTTCCCTTTTTTATTGACCAATTTCAATCATACTTGCAATGTATCTAACGCATGCGCACTGAGTACGAGGTTTGACGTTTCACGTACATCACTAAACAGGAAGGCAAGTTATAAAAGAAAATCTACTTTGGTCTTTAAGTAAATTGCCCTTCTTTATCGACCAATTTCAACCATACATGAATTGTATCTAACGCATGATCAGAGAGTGTGAAGAGTGACGTTTCACGTACATCACTGCAAAGGAAGGCGGGATGCTGCAGAAAAACTACTTTGGTGTTTAAGTAAAGTGCCCTTCTATATTGACTAATTTCAACCATAGTTGCACTGTATGTAAAAAAATGCGCAGTGAGTGCGAGGTTTGACAATTCACATACATCAATTAAGAGGAAGGCGAGATACAGAAGAAAAACTACATTGGTGTTTATGTAAATTGCCCTTCTTTGTTGACCAATTTCAACCATACTTGCAAATTATCTAACGCATGCGCACTGAGTAAAAGGTTTGATATTTCACTTATATCACTTTACAGGAAGGCGAGATACACAACAAAAACTAATTTGGTGTTTAAGTAAAGTGCCCTTCTTCCTTGACTAATTTCAACCATAGCTGCACTGTATGTAAAAAATGCGCAGTGAGTGCGAGGATTGACATTTCACTTACATCAATTAAGAGGAAGGTGAGATACAGAAGAAATACTACTTTGGTCTTCAAGTAAAGTGCCATGTATTTTTGACCAATACCAACAATATTTGCACTGTACGCAAAGCATAAGTAGTGAGTGCGAGGATTGACGTTTCACGTACATAACTAAACAGGAACGCGAGATACAGAAGAGAAACTATTTTGGTCTTTAAGTAAATTGCTCTTCTTTATCGACCAATTTCAACCATACATGAACTGTATCTAAGGCATGCGCAGAGAGTGTCAAGATTACCGTTTCACATACATCACTGCAAAGGAGGGCGGGATACAGCAGAAAAACTACTTTAGTGTTTAAGTAAAGTGCCCTTCTTGATTGACCAATTTCAACCATACTTGCACTGTATGCAACGCATGCGCCGTGAGTTTGAGATGTGACGTTTCACATACATCACTACACAATAAGGCTGGATACAGAAGAACTACTTAAGTGTTTAAGTAAAGTGCCCTTCTTGATTGACCAACTTCAACCATACTTGCTCTGTATGCAAAGCATTCGCAATGAGTGTGAGGTGTGACGTTTGACGTACATCATTGCACAGGAAGGCGGGATACAGAAGAAATATATCTTTGGTGTTTAAGTAAAGTGCCCATCTTGATTGACCAATATCAACCATACTTGCACTGTATGCAACGCATGCGCAGTGACTTTGAGATATGACGTTTCACATACATCACTACACAATAAGGCTGGATACAGAAGAAGAACTACTTAAGTCTTTAAGTAAAGTGCCCTTCTTGATTGACCAACTTCAACCATACTTGCTCTGTATGCAAAGCATTCGCAATGAGTGTGAGGTGTGACGTTTGACGTACATCATTGCACAGGAAGGCGGGATACAGAAGAAAAACTTCTTTGGTGTTTAAGTAAAGAGCCCTTCTATATTGACCAACTTCAACCATAGTTGCACTTTATGTAAAAAGATGCGCATTGAGTGCGAGGTTTGACATTTCACATACATCAATTAAGAGGAAGGCGAGATACAGAAGAAAAAGTACATTGGTGTTTATGTGAAGTGTCCTTCTTTGTTGACCAATTTCAACCATACTTGCAAATTATCTAACGCATGCGCACTGAGTACGAGGTTTGACGTTTCACATACATCACTGAACAGGAAGGCGAGATACAGACGAAAAACTACTTTGATGTTTATGTAAAGTGCCCTTTCTGATTGACCAATTTCAACCACACTTGCACTGTATGTAACGCATGCGCAGGGAGTGAGAGGTGTGACGTTTCACTTACATTACTGGACTGGAAGGCGCGATACAGAAGAAAAACTACTTTGGTGTTTAAGTTAAGTGCCCTTTTTGATAGACCAATTTCAACCATACTTGCTCTGTATGCAAAGCATTCGCATTGAGTGTGAGGTGTGACGTTTGACGTATATCATTGTACAGGGAGGCGGGATACAGAAGAAAAACTTCTTTGTTGTTTGAGTAAGGTGCCCTTCTTGATTGACCAATATCAACCATACTTGCCTAGTATGGAAAGCATGCGGAGTGAGTGTGAGGTGTGACGTTTCACGTTCATCACTGTACAGGAAAGCGGAATACAGAAGAAAAATTACTTTGGTGTATAAGTAAAGTGCCCTTCTTGATTGACCAATTTCAACCATACATGCACTGCATGCAAAGCATGCGCAGTGAGTGTGAGGTGTGACGTTTGACGCTACATCACTGCACAGGAAGGGGGGATACAGAAGAACAACTACTTTGGTGTTCAAGTAAAGTGCCCTTCGTTACTGACAAATTTCAACCATACTTGCAAATTATCTAAAGCATGCGCACTGAGAAAGTGGTTTGACGTTTCACATACATCACTGCACACGAAGGCGAGATACAGAAGAGAAGCTACTTTGATGTTTATGTAAAGTGCCCTTCTTGATTGACCAATTTCAACCACACTTGCACTGTATGTAACGCATGCGCAGAGAGTGAGAGGTGTGACGTTTCACTTACATTACTGGACTGGAAGGCGCGATATAGAAGAAAATCTACTTTCGTGTTTAAGTAAAGTGCCCTTTTTGATTGACCAATTTCAACCATACTTGCTCTGTATGTAACGCATGCGCAGAGAGTGTGAGGTGTGAACGTTTGACATATATCGTTGCACAGGGAGGCGGGATACAGAAGAAAAACTTCTTTGTTGTTTAAGTAAAGTGCCCTTCTTGATTGACCAATATCAACCATACTTGTCTAGTATGGAAAGCATGCGGAGTGAGTGTGAGGTGTGACGTTTCATTTTCATCACTTTAAAGGAAGGCGGGATACAGAAGAAAAATTTCTTTGGTGTTTAAGTAAAGTGCCCTTCTTGATTGACCAATTTCATCCATACATGCACTGCATGCAAAGCATGCGCAGGGAGTGTGAGGTGTGACGTTTCACGTACATCACTGCACAGGAAGGGGCGATACAGAAGAACAACTTCTTTGGTGTTCAAGTAAAGTGCCCTTCTTTTCTGACCAATTTCAACAATACTTGTACTGTATGTAACGCATGCGATCTGAGTACGAGGATTGACGTTTCACGTTTATCACTTCACAGGAAGGCGGGATAAAGAGGAAAAACTACTTTCGTGTTTAAGTAAAGTGCCCTTCTTCATTGACCAATTTCAACCATACTAGCATTGCATGTAACGCATGCGCAGCGAGTGTGAGATGTGAAGTTTCATGTACGTCACTGCACAGGAAGGCGGGATACAGAAGACAAAGTTCTTTGGTTTTTGAGTAAAGTGCCCTTATTGATTGATCAATTTCAACCACACTTGCACTGTATGGAACGCATGCGTAGTGAGTGCGACGTTTGACGTTTCAAGTACATCACTACGCAGGAAGGCGAGATACAGAAGAAAAACTACTTTGGTGTTTAAGTAAAGTGCCCTTCTTGATTGACCAATATCAACCATACTTGCACTCTATGTAACGCATAAGCAGTGAGTGTCAGGAGTGACGTTTAACTTACAATACTGCACAGGAAGGCGAGATGTAGAAGAGAAACTAGTTTTGTCTTTAAGTAAATTGCCCTTCCTTATTGACTAATTTCAACCATACTTGCACTGTATGTAACGCATGCGCATTGAGTGAGATTATTCACATTTCACATACATCAGTGCACAGGATTGTGAGATACAGAAGAAAAACTATTTTGCTGTTTAAGTAAAGTGCCCTTCCTTATTGACCAATTTCAACCATACTAGCACTGTATGTAACGTATGCGCACTGAGTACGGGGTTTGACGTTTCAATTACTTCACCGCACAGGAAGGCGAGATAGAGAACAAAAACTATTTGGTCTTTCAGTAAGGTTCCCTGCATTATTGACCAATACCGACAGTATTTGCACTGTCTGCAAATCATGCGCAGTGATTCTGACGTTTGATATTTCTCGTATATCACTAAACAGGAAGGCGAGATACAGAAGAGGATCTACTTTGGTGTTTAAGTAAAGTTCCCTTCCTTATTGACCAATTTCATCCATACAAGCACTTTATGTAACGCTTGCGCAGACAGTGCGAGGTTTCACATTTCACGTACATCACTACACAGGAAGGCGAGATACAGAACATAAACTAATTTGGTCATTTAGTAAAGTACCCTTCTTTATTGACCAATATCAACAATATTTGCACTGTATGGAATAATTGCGCAATAAGTGCGTGGTTTGACGTTTCACTTACATCACTGCACAGGAAGGCGAGATACAGAACAAAAACTATTTGGGTCTTTTAGTAAAGTGCCCTTCTTTATTGACCAATATCAACCATACTTGCAATGTATGTAACGCATGCGAACTGATTACGAGGTTTGACGTTTCACGTACATCACTGCACAGGAAGACGATATACAGAACAAAAACTATTTTGGTGATTAAGTAAAGTTCCCTTCTTTGTTGACAATTTCAACCATAGTTGCAATATATGCAACGCATGCGCAGTGAGTGCGAGGTTTGACATTTCACTTATATCACTTAAGAGGATGGCGGGATACAGAAGAAAAACTAATTTGGTGTTTAATTAAAGTGCCCTTCTTTATTCACCAATTTAAAGCGTACTAACCCTATATGTAACGCATGCGAAATGAGTTCGATGTTTGACATTTCACGTACATCACTACACAGGGAGGCGAGATGCAGAAGAAGAACTACTTAGTAGGACCTTAGGTGAAGTAAGCGGGCGCGGGCTTCTGCGAGATGAGATTGGATTCAGACCCAAAAACAGCACCTCTCTTCAGCTAGCCCGCCTTGTCGAAAGGGTGACCAGAAACTTTGGTGAGAAGCGGCTAACAGGCACAGTTTTCCTCGACGTTGCTAAGGCCCTCGACACCGTTTGTGTCGATGGTCTCCTCTTCAAGCTAATAGCCCTTAAGTTCCCCTCCTATCTGCTTAAAACCATATCCTCCTACTTTCATAACAGGACGTTCGAAGCGTCCTTCCAATCGGCCACATCCACTCGTCGTGACATGCGGTGAGGCATAGCTCAGGGGGGACAATTCTCTCCTGTCTTGTTCAGTCTGTATGTCAATGACATGCCCGTCCCTTCCCGCTACGTCGAGCTGGCATTGTACGCGGATTACACGACAATAATTACCACGTCCCGCAGCCCGGCGCTGCTTGTTAGCTACTTAGAAGCATACCTCAGTGATCTAGAGAGGTGGTTGAGAGTATGGAGGATCGCCATCAACGTCTCCAAGAGCAATGATATTCTCTATGCGAAGGCAGGGTGGCGGTTCCCCAAGCCTCGACCGGTGCAGCTCCTAGGGAGCCAATCCAATGGGTCGACACAGCCCGTTATCTGGGAGTGATCCTTGATACACGGATGATCTGGTCGCCTCATATTGTCCAGGTCAAGAAGAAAGCTGCCAAACGACTGGGTATGCTTAGCTCTCTCCTTCACAGGAGAAGCGGTCTGTCCATCAGGAACGGAGGTCTGCTGTGTAAGTAGCTCATAGGCCTATGATGTACTATGCGTGCCCCATTTGGAGGTCCGCTGCCTGCAGCCACTTTTGAGAGCTGCAGGTTATTCAATCCATGTGTCTTCGCATTGCTACTGGTGCAACTTGGTACATCAGTAACGTGCAAATTCACGAGGTTTTGGGAGTTCCTTTCTTTGCTGAACACATCAGAGCCCTAAACGAGAGTTACGACTCAACGTTAGCTGGAGTGGGGAACCCCTAGTTCAGCAACTCGGCAGATATTTACGCTGATCGAGGGATGAGCCAAATCGCCTAGCGCAAGCTACGGGGACAGGTCAGTAGATATGTGTAGGCCCAATAGTTTTCCAAACCGACAGGGAATCGTACCTAGCACCTAAAACTAGGCACCTTTCGAATACCCTGACTAAGATTTTGCCGTGATTTTCCTCAGTAGTAGGGTGAAAGCCAGGGTATAACAAAAAGTCGGGAAAAGACCCGCACTCGGCTAAATTACTCTTGTGTAGGTTTTCGATCCCGCGCGAATTTAATTGTGAAAATGTCACTCTGGATTCAAATCCCAGACAGCCATCCAACCAAAGTATTCCCCCACTCAGTAATACTATACGCTCTTAGAGCCGTAGCCTTCGGTGTACCAGATCCCGACCTAATCGAGACCATCAATCGTTAGCGTAAGCAAAATCGTCAGTTATAGAATAATGAGTCTGTTATCGAGCCCAGCAATGCTTTAAAACGCAGGAATGGCTAAACAGACCAAGGGACGTCGACTTGCGCTCCGCGCATTTCTCCGCCCTTTGGGTGGTTGGTTGGTGGCAACGGGCATGATGTGATGGTTATTGGTTGGGTTTTGACGGTCAAAGGAATAAGTCGAGCCAAAGGAGAAACCCAGCAGAGGAGTTGAAGAAGTGAGGGAGGAAGGAGAGTAAGGAGTAAAGTGCCCCTGCTTCAGGCGAAATGCTCAAGCAGGAGGAACTGGCCTTTTCAAAGGCTCTCTCTTCGATCGAGCACCCCCACCCCTCTTCAGAGAGCTGAGGAAGGCCATTGCCTTTGGATCTAGCCAGGCTAAGACGTCTTGCGTGGCACTTTTCAAGCGTCATGCCACCGTCACCGGGGCCGGGGTTAAGCGACAATCGTCCCCCGCAAACCATCGCAGCCCGTTACGGGTAAAAGGAAGGCTGAAGAATCGACCAGCTCGGACGGCCTAACCACCCCGGCCGCTAGGTGCCCAGCACCCGACCCACTCGGGTCAGAGACACCGGGCACATCCGGAGAACCTACTCCAGAGTGCAGCCGGCAGCAAGCAGCCATGAAAGGTACGGTAGCGTACGCTGCGGTGGTAGCAGGACACACCAACCATCAACAGACAAGTGGGCAGCCCAAGCCCAAAGCCAATGGTTTGGAGCCTTCTAAACCTGCTGTCTTTTTCCGAAGCAGCCTCCAGGCGCATGGCCTGTGAAGACACGTCCGGGCCTCTGGGCAGCATACCAGCTGGCACCACACCGGCTCAGTCCGTCCCCGCAGGAAAGCGACCCAACAAGACTCCTATCTTCGTCACAAGGGTCACTGAAACGCGTGATTTTTCTCACGTGGCTACAGCAGCCTGTCGGCTCAGAAGAAGAGCGAGAGGCTGATGATCGTCCGGGGACTGCCGACGGATTCACAGCCACGATCAGTGCCCTCAGATCCTATGATGTGAGTAAGGGTGTTAGTTTCCTTACCTTCTCTCTCCCGGAAGATCGCTGTGTGCGGCTGCTGATAAAGAACCTCGGCAGAAGCATGCCTGAGAGTATCGTCAGTGAGGATCTCGAGGCGCTAGGCATCCGTGTGCAGGCAGTCCTGCAGCTGCCCTCCAGAGGACGGGATCAGGACGCTGCAAAGTTTAGTCCTCCCACTCCACATTTTGTCGTTTCAGTGGCCAGAGGCCCAGACGTTCAGAAGGTTCTATCCCTATCTGAAATCTGCGGCTTGAGAGTCTCTGTGGAGAGGTAAATTGCCCCTAAGGCCCCGCTCAATGTAAGCGCTGCCAACGTTCGGCCACACGCAGCGTAACTGCTGATACACACTTCGGTGTATTGCCTATAGTGAGCCACACCCCTCCGGGGAGTGCTCTACCCCAAGGCAGCAGCTTAAATGCTGAACTGCGGGGGTAACCACACAGAATACTACCGGGGCTGTGCAAAGTGGAAGGACGCTAAGGCCACGCTTGCAAAGCGGACGCCAGCTACTCGCGTTCACACGAACGGTGCAACCGGACGCTCGGCTTCAGCGAAAGCGACCCGCGCCGAGCCTTCTGCGGAGCAGAAGAACTTAGGCACTAAATGGTCTCATGTGGTGCGAGGGGGCGGGTAGCGAAACCACCACCCCATCCCAAACTGAACCCACTCTCAAGCCGGCAGCGGCCCCTAAAGAGGGCAAAGCGACCGCAAGCATGAAAGAGGGTAAGGCCCCCCAGCTTGCCATTGAGGCCCCTCAACAGGCCCCAATGAAGAAAAAGGCGATGACTGGTAAATCATCGCCTCCACCTAAGATGCCTAATACTGCTTCCATTCCGCCTCCCAACCAGTCACCAATCGAGGAGATCTCTGATCTGCTCGACAACCTACACGTAAACGCGTATGTGGAGCTGACACGTCGGCTCCTCACAGCTGTACCCACCCTATCTTCAGGTGTAGCACGCACGCGGGCTGTCCTGAAAATTGTTATCCTCTTTGTAGCTAAGTATGGCAGCACAGCCTAGGGCACACAGTGAGGGCACTACGGCTGGCCTGCTGGAACGCTGATGGTGTGCGCAGCAGAAGGATGGAGCTGGATCACTTCCTTCGTAAACACGGGGTTGACATATGCCTCCTGACTGAAACACACCTCAGATCAGGGCAAGTCTTTCGGCTAGCAATCTATGTTTGCCACCGTACAGAACGGTCTACAGAGGGAGGCGGAACAGCGAGACTGGTCCGCCGGGGTATAGACCACTACGCTATACCCGTCCCCGGCCTGACCCAGTTGAGGCAACTGCCATACATGTAGTGTTGGCTAGCAGACCGGTAAAAATCCTGGCGGCTTACATTTCGCCCTCCCGGTCCCTAATCGAAGCGGATTTGTCTGCCTGCCGAGCGTCCTAGACATAGTAATAGCCAAAGACCTACTCATCCCAGTGTATCTGACAATGTGCTCTGCACTAAGCTCAGATCACTTACCTGTACTGATCGACATGATATTTCGATCATCCTTTCTTAATCTCCCGGAACGCACGGATTTCAGAAAGACCGACTGGGTTAAATTCAAGGCCTGCCTGTAAGACAGGCTTCCGATCACCCGAAAACTAAGTAACGGGGTGGAAATCGACACGTGTGTGGAGGCAAGTTCAGTCCTATCACTGAGACACTAGTGGTGTCGACCACCAGGAGTGGCCCCCGTGACGACCCACGACCACCAATACCGGCACGTATTCAGGATGATATACGCCTGAAAATCCGGTTGAGGAGGCAGTGGCAAATCATTAGGGACCCTGCTCTAAAAGCTGAGGTCAACCGCCTTCAGCCGTCGGTAACCCACTAGATAAACTAATGGCGAAACGAGCAGTGGAGTGGCATATACGAGAGCCTCGATCCCGAGGACCAATAGCTGTGGAAGCTGACAAAACGGGTGATGAGAGTGCCCACTACCTCTCCACCCCTGGTCATACAGGGCGGGCTTGCTCTCTCAGACTCTGAGAAAGCCGAAGCCCTGGCGGAAAGACTTGATGCTCAGTTTCAGCCGGTAGACGACCAGTCGGATCCGGCAGATATTGAGGTGGTTGGCGAGGCGCTGCAAGCATACTCTTAAGCACCTGAAAGCGAGCCCAATGTAAATAACCCCACGGAGGTACATGATGCCATGGGGGGTCTGAAGGTCAGCAAGGCGCCGGGCACAAACGATTTCCGAACACGGTTCTGATGCATCTTCCGCAGCGTGCTGTCTCTCTCCTCGCTGCGATATTCAACGCAGCTTTTCTAGCGCAGTATTTCCCGTCAGTATGGAAGCATACCCGCATTGTCACCATACTCAAACCTGGGAAGGACCCTCCTCTACCCTCTTCATATCTTCCCATAAGTCTTATGGACACCATTTGCAAGTTCTTTAAGAAGACCCTACTTAGTAGGATCTTAAGTGAAATAAGCGGGCGCGGGGTTCTGCGAGATGACAAGTTTGGATTCAGACCCAATTATAGCACCGCTCTCCAGCTAGCCCGCCTTGTCGAAAGGGTGACCACAAACTTTGCCGAGAAGCGGCTAACAGGTGCTGTCTCTCTCGACGTGGCTAAGGCCTTCGACAACGTTTGGGTCGATGACCTCCTCTTCAAGCTAACGGCCCTTAACTTCCCCTTCTATCTGTTTAAAACCATATCCCTCTACCTTCGTAACAGGACGTTTGAAGCGTCCTTCCAAACGGCCACAACCACCCGTCGTGGCATGCGGCCTGGCGTATTACTGAGGGGAATAATCTCTCCTGTCTTGTTCAGTCTGTATGTCAATGACATGCCGGTCCCTTCACGCCACGTCGAGCTGGCATTGTACGAGGACTAAGTGACTGTGCTGGCGGGCGTTTGTCTGTTCTCGCCTCTGTTCATTTGGTCGGCGTGGTTTCAGGCACTTTGGTGGCGACCCGATAGGCAAGGGCGTTGTTCTGGCCTCGCCTCTGTTTCCTTGGTCGGCGTGGTCTCAATCATTATGTTGGCGGTCTGATATTTAAGGAGTTGATCTGGTCTCGCCTCTGTTCATTTGGTCGGAGTGGGCTGAATGACTGTGGTGGCGGGCCGAAAGGCAATGGCGTTGGGCTGGTCTCGCCTCTGTTCCTTTGGTCGGGGTGGGCTCAGTCACTGTAGTGGCGCGCCGATAGGCAAGGAGGTTGGTATGGTTTCGCCTCTGTTACATTGGTCGGCTTGGGATCACTCACCGTAGTGGCGGGCCAATAGGCAAGGGCGTTGGTCTGGTCTCGCCTCTGTTCATTTGGTCGGCGTGGGCTCAGTCACTGTAGAGGCGGTCCGATAGGCAAGGGCGTTGGTTGGTATCCCCTTCTCCTTTGGTCGGCGTGGGCTTAGTCAATGTAGTGGCGAGCCGATAGGCAAGGGCGTTGGTCTGGTCTCTCCTCTGTTCCTTTGGTCGGCGTGGGCTCAGTCACTTGTGGCGGGTCGATATGCAAGTGCGTTGGTTTTGGTCTCGCCTCTGTTCCTTTTGCCGTCGTGGGCTCAGTCACTTTTGTATGTCCTCCTACCACGAACATGCATGTCTTTGAAAATATTAGCATGTATTAGCTCTAGAATTACCACAGTTACCAAAGTAACTGTCCACATTCTAAGGAACCATAACTGTTTTAATGAGACATGTGCGGTTTCACATTTATGTGTCGTGCAATTAGACAAACATGGAGTAATCGTTGAGACAAGCATATGACTACTGGCACGATCAAGGAGGGAAATGTCAATGCGGTGCGAGATCCTCTGTTCCTTTGGTCGGCGTGGAATGATTCACTCTGTTGGCGTTCCAATAGACAAGGGCGTTCGTCTTGTCTCGACTCTGTTGCTTTGGTTGGACTGGACTCAGTCACTGTGGTGGCAGGCCGATAGAATAGGGCGTTGTTCTGGTCTCGCCTCATTTCCATTGGTCGGCGTGGGCTCAATCACTGTGGTGGCGAGCCGATAGGCAAGTGCGTTGGTCCTGTCTTGCCTCTGTTCCTTGGGTCGGCGTGGGCTCAGCCACTGTGATGTCGGGCCGAATGTCAAGGGTGTTGGTCTGGTCTCGCCTCTGTTCCTTTGGACGGCGTGGGCTGAATCTCTGTGGGGCGGGCCGATAGGCAAGGGCGTTGGTCTTGTCGCCCCTCTGTCCTTTGGTCGGCGTCGGCTCAGTCACAGTGGTGGCGGGCCGAATGTCAAGGGTGTTGGTCTGGTTTCGCCTCTGTTCCTTTGGACGGCGTGGGCTGAATCACTGTGGGGCGGGCCGATAGACAATGGCGATGGTCTGGTCGCGCCTCTGTTCTTTCGGTTGGAGTGGTCTCAGTCACTGTGGTGGCTGGCTGATAGGATAGGTCGTTGTTCTGTTCACTCCTCTATTCCTTTGGTCGGCGTGGGCTTAGTCACTGTGGTGGCGGGCTGATAGGCAAGGGCGATGGTCTGGTTTCGCCTCTGTTCTCTTGGTCGGCGTGAGGTCAGTCTCTGTGGTCTCGGACCGATAGGCAAGGGCGTTTGTCTGATCGCGCCCCGTTTCCTTTGATCGGCGTCGGCTCTGTCACAGTAGTGGCGGGCCGATAAGCAAGGGCGTTGATCTGGTCTCGCCTTTGTTCCTTTGGTCGGCGTGGGCTGAATCACTGTGGTAGGCGGGCCGATAGCCAATGGCGTTGGTCTGGTCGCGCCTCTGTTCTTTTGGTCGGAATGGGCTCAGTCACTGTGGTGGCTGGCCGATAGGTAAGGGCTTTGTTCTGCTCTCGCCTCTATTCATTTGGTCGGCGTGGGATAAGACACTATGGTGTCGGGCTGAAAGGCAATTGCGTTTGTCATTTCTCACCTCTGTTCCTTTCGTCGGCATGGGCTGAGTCACTGTTTTGGCGGACCGATAGACAAGGGCTTTCTTCTCGTCTCGCATCTGTTCTTTTGGACGGCGTGGGCCCAGCCATTGTGGGGCAGCCGATAGCTAAGAGCGTTGTTCAGGTCTCGCCTCTATTCTTTGGTCAGCGTGGGCTCAGTCACTGTAGTGGCTAGCCGATAGGTAAGGGCGTTCGTGTTGTTTCACCTCTGCTCCTTTGGTTGGTGTGATCTCAGTCATTGTGGTGGCGGGCCGATAGGCAAGGACTTCGGACTGGTCTCGCCTCTGTTCCTTTGGTCTGCGTAGTATCACTCACTGTGGTGGCGGGCCGATATGCAGGGTCGTTGGTCTGGTCTGGCCTCTGTTCCTTTTGTTCAGCTGAAGTTCAGTCACTGTGGAGGCGGGCTGAAAGGCAAGGTCTTTGTGCTTGTCTCGCCTCTGTTCCATTGGTCTGCGTGGGATCAGTCACTGAGTGGCGGGCTCTTAATCAACGGCGTTGGTCTGGCCTCGCCTCTGTTCCTTTGGTCGGCTTTGGCTGATTCACTTTGGTGGCGGGCCGATAGGCAGGGTCATTTTTCTGGTCTCGCCTCTGTTCTTTTGGTCGGCGTTGGCTCAGTGACTTTGGTGGCGGGACGATAGGATAGGGCGTTGGCCTTTTCTCTCCTCTGTTCTTTTGGTCGGCGTGGTGTTAGTCACTGTGTTGGCGGCTGATAGGCGAGGGCGTTGGTCTGGTCTCGCTTCTGTTCTTTTGGTCGACGTGAGGTCAGTCGCTGTGGTTTAGGGCCGATAGGCAAGGGCGTTTGTCTGGTCGAGCCTCTGTTTCTTTGGGCTGCGTCGGCTCAGTCACAGTAGTGGCGGGCTGATAGGCAAGGGCGTTGGTCTGGTCTCGCCTCTATTCCTTTGGTCGGCTTGGACTGAATCACTGTGTTGGCGGGATGATAGCCAATGGCATTTGACTGGTCGCGCCTCTGTTCCTTTGGTCAAAGTGGGCTCAGTCACTGTGGTTGCTGGCCGATAGACAAGTGCGTTGTTCTGGTCTTGCCTCTATTCCTTTGGTCGGCGTGGGCTCAGTCTCTATGGTGGCGGGATGAAAGGCGTGTTGCTTTTGTCAGTTCTCGCCTCTGTTCCTTTCGTCGGAATGGGCTCAGTCATTGTGTTGGCTGGCGATAGACAAGGGCGTTGTTCTCGTCTCGCCTCTGTTTCTTTGGGCGGCGTGGGCCCAGCCATTGTGGGGTAGGCCAATATACAAGGGCGTTGTTCTGGTCTCGCCTCTATTATTTGGTCGGCGTGGCCTCAGTCACTGTTGTGGATGGCCTATAGGCAAAGGCGTTGTTCTGGTCTCACCTCTGCTCCATTGGTCGGCGTGGGCTCAGTCACTGTGGTGGCGGTCCGATAGTCAAGGACTTCAGTCTGGTCTCGCTTCCTTTCCTTTGGTTTGCGTGGTATCAGTCACTGTGGTGGCGGACCGATAGGCAAGGGCGTTGGTCTCGTCTCGCCTCTGTTCCTTTTGTCTGAGTGAGCTCAGTCACTGAGGTGGCGGGCTGATAATCAACGGCGTTGTTCTGGCCTCGTCTCTGTTCCTTTGGTGGTTGTGGGCTCAGTCCCTGTGGTGGCGGGTAGATCGGCAAGGGCGTTGGTCTTGATCTCGCCACTGTTCCTTTTGTCTTCGTCGGCTCAGTCACTGTTGTATGTCCTCCTACCACGAACCTGCATGACTTTGAAAATATTAGCATATATTAGTTCTAGAATTACCAGTTATCCAAGTAACTGTCCACCATCTAAGGGAACATTAGTGGTTTAATGAGCTATTTGCGGATTCACCTTAATGTGGCTTGCACTTAAACAAGCAAGGCGTCATCTTTGAGACAAGCATATGAATATCGCCAGGATCAAACAGGGGACCGTCACTGTTGTGCGAGTTCTTCACAGGGACCGCCTGAATGCAGATGTCCGCGACGTTGCAATTAGGGTGAACCAATCTGTGGTCTTTTGTGTGATTACACGGCGTCGTAAGGTATTTACCACACTACGCCGTGTAAGTACCCAAAAGACCACAGACTACATCAACATCGCTGCGGAAGTCTGAAATCAAGGTTAGGGTGAACCATTTAGCCGGGCGGAGGACTGCCCGGTCTTCTCCACTGTCTCAGTCACTCGTCCTCCTGATTTATCAAATGCAACGTCGTGAACCGAGACGGGAGCGGGTAGCGAGGTGAGGCCGATCTGGCACCAGACGATGGAGTGTTGTGCGGAAGCGAGTCTCAGCATACGTCATCCACGAAGCAGTAGGAGTTCATTCATGTTTGAGGGAAGGCCGAAATCATGTCGGTTAGTGCAGCAGTGAATACAACACCGAATGCCGGGCCCGTACGACCGGTATGTCCTCCTACCACAAGCCTGTACGACTTTGTATACATTTCGAGGAAGGTATGTCCTCCTTCCACGATCCTGCATGTCCGAAATATACCGAGGCGTGTATGTCTTCCTACCACCAGGCGGCATCTCTTTGAAATTACTCAGAGGCCGGTATGTCCTACTACCACTAGCCGGCAATACTGAATATTATTCGAGGCTGCCTTAAATTAGTCCCACTACGCGCACGTTCAACACTCTGAAAAAATTTCGAGGCAGGTATATCCTCCTACAACGAGCAAGCAACACTTTGAATGTATTCCGAAGCAGGTATGTCCTACCACGAGCCGGCAACACATTGAAAATATTCCGAGGCTGATATGACCTCCTACCACAAGCCGGCATCAATATATACCGAGGCAATTATGTCCTCCTACCATTAGCCGGCAACACTGTGAAAATATTCCAAGGCAAGAATTTCCTCCTACCACTACCCACCTACCATTAGGTTAGTTAGGTTACGTCTACCAGGCAAGGACTACACGCATCACAGAGTAAATCATACTGTGAACCACAATGCCGGGCGGAGGTCTGCCCGGTCTTCCCCACTGTCTCAGTCTCTCGTCCTCCTGAAGTATCAAATGAAAGGCCGTAAACCGAGGCGGGAGCGTTTAGCGAGCAGAGGCCGATTGGCACCAGGCGATTTAGCGCTAGTCGGAGGCGAATCTCAGTATTCATGCACCACCAGCAATAGTTTTCTATTCATGTTTCAGGGAAAGCCGAAATAATCTCCGTTAGAACAGCAGTGAATGCAACACCGAATGCCGGGCCCGTTCGGCCAGTATGTCCTACTAACACGAGACGCCAAAATTTAAATATTCAGAGGAAGCCTAATGTTGGTCACACTATAACTCGCAGGCGACACTTGGGAAAAATTCTGAGGCAGGTATGTTCTCCTGAACGAGCCGGTAACACATTGATAATATTCCGAGGCAGGTATATTTTCCTACCACGAACCTGCATGCTTTTAAAAATATTAGCATGTATTAGCTCTAGAATTACCACAGATCCAAGTAAATGTCCACTTTCCAAGGAACCGTAACTGATTATATCAGCCATTCGCGGTTTTACCTTCATGTGGCTTGCACTGAGACATGCATGACATAATATTTGAGACAAGCATACGACTCCCAGCAGGATCAACCAGGGAACTGTCACTGCGGTGAAATTTCCTCCTTTCTTTTGGTCGACGTGGGCTCAGTCACTGAGGTGGAGGGCCGATAGGCAAAGGCGTTGGTCTGGTCTCGCCTCTGTTCCTTTGATCGGCGTGGGCTCAGGCACTGTGGGGGCGGAACGACAGGCAAGGGTTTTGGTGTGGTCTCGACTCCGATCCTTTGGTCGACGTGGGCTCAGTCACTGTGGCGGCGGACCGAAATGCAAGGGCGTTGATCTGGTCTAGCCTCTCTTCCTTTGGTCTGCGTAGGCTCAGTCACTAAGGTGGCGGGCTGATAATCAACGGCGTTGGTTTGGTCTCGCCTCTGTTCCTGTGGTCGGCGTTAGCTCAGTCACTGTAGTGGCGGGCCGATAGGTAAGACCGTTGTTCTGGTCTCGCCTCTGTTCCTTTGGTCGGCGTGGGCTGTCACGTTGGAGGCGGACCGATAGGCAAGGGCGTTGGTCTGGTTGCGCCTCTGTTTCTTTGATCGGCGTCGTTTCAGTCATTGTTGTGGCGGGCCGATAGGCAAGGGCGTCGTTCTGCTCTCGCCTCTGTTCCTTTGGTCGGCGTGGGCTCAGTCACTGTGGCGGCAGGCCGATAGGGAAGGACGTTGGTCTGGTCCGCCTCTCTTCATTCGGTCGTCGAGGGCTCATTTACTGTTGTGGCGGTCCGATAGGCAAAGGCGTTGGTCCGGTCCCGCCTCTGTTCCTTTGGTCGTCGTGGGCTCAGTCACTGTCATGATTGGCCGATAGGCAAGGGCGTTGGTCCGGTCTCACTTCTGTCCTTTGTTCGGCGTGGGTTCAGTCATTTTGGTGGCGGGCCGATGGCCTCGGTTCAAGACTGTTCATTTGTTACTTTAGGATGACGACTGTTCCCTTGCTGATCCTGCCAGTAGTAATATGCTTGTCTCAAAGATTATATCATGCATGTCTCAGTGCAAGCCACATTAACGAGAAACCACGAATGGTAGTTAAATCAGTTATGGTTCCTTAGATGGTGGACAGTTTCTTGGATAACTGTATCAATTCTATAGCTAATACATGCTAATATTTTCAAAGACATGCAGGCTCGTGATAGGAAAACATACCTGCCTCGGAATATTATCAAAGTGTTGCTGGCTCGTGGTAGGAGCAAATATTTGAATCTGAATATATTTAAAGTGATGCCGGCTTGAGGTAGGAGGATATACCTGCCTCAAAAGTTTTTCCAAGTGTCACCCACGCGTTAAGTGGGACCTACTTAAGGCTAATAAGGATAATTTTCAAAGTGTTTCCGGCTGTAATTAGGACATACACGCCTCGGAATATATTCAAAGACATGCAGGCTCGTGATATAAGGACGTAGCCATCCCTCGGAATATTTTCGAATAGGAGGACATACCTGCTTCGTTATATTTTCAGTGTGTCGCCCGTGTGTTGTAGTGGGACGAACTTAAGGCTGCCTCGGATAAAATTTAAAGTGTTGCTGACTAGTGGTAGTAGGACATACCAGCTTCTGAGTATTTTCAAAGACATGCAGGCTCTTGGTAGGAGGACATTCTAGCTTCGAAATATATTCAAAGTTGTGTATGCTCGTAGTAAGAGGACATACCGGCCGTACGGGACCGGCATTCGGGGTTGAATTCACCGCTGCTCTGACCGAGATAATTTTGGCCTTCCCTGAAACATGAAGAACACCTAGTGCCTAGTGGTTGACCAATGCTGAGACAAGCTCCGCCCAGAGATACATCGCCTGGTGCCAGATAGACCTCCCCTCGCTACCCACTCCCGTCACGGTTCACGACGGAGCATTTGATACTTCAGGAGGACGAGAGATTGAGACAGTGGAGAAGACCGGGCAGTCCTCCACCCGGCAAACTGATTCACCCTAATAGCAATGTCGCGGATATCTGCCTTCGGGCGGAACCGTTGAGGAACTCGCACCGCAATAACGGTTCCCTGGTTGATCCTGCCAGTAGTAAAACGGTTGTCTCAAAGATTAAGCCATGATTTTCTAATTGCAAGCCACATTATGCTGAAACCGCAAATAGCTGATTAAACCAGATTTGGTTCCTTATATGGTGGACAGTTGCTTGGATAACTGTGGTAATTCTAGAGCTAATACTGCTAATATTTTCAAAGAGATGCAGGTTCGTGGTAGGAGGAAACAAAACAGTGACTGAGCCCAGGCCGACCAAAGGAGCAGAGGCGAGACCAGAACAACGCAATTGCCTAAAGGGTCACTACCACTGCCACTGAGCTTACCCCGACCAAATGATCAGAGCCGACAACAGACCAACGCTCTTGTCTATCGGCTCGACACCACAGTGACAGAGCCCACGCCGACCTAAAGGAACAGAGGCGAGTCCAGACCATCGCCCTTGCCTATCGGCCCGCCACCACAGTGTCTGATCCCACCAAGACGAAAGAACACAGGCGTTACCAGAAAAACGCACTCGTCTATCGGCCCACCAACACGGTGATTGAGCCCACACCGACCAATGGAACAGAGGCGAGACCAGACCAACGCCCTTAACTACCGGATCGCCACCACAGTCAAATAGCCAACGCCGACCAAAGGAACAGAGGAGAGACCAGACCAACGCATTAACTATCGGGTCGCCACCACAGAGAATGAGCCCACGCCGACCAAAGGATGAGAGGCGAGAAGAGACCAACGCCCTTGCGTATCGGCCCGCCACCACTTTGAATGAGCCCAAGACGACCAAAGAAACAGAGGCTAGACCAGAACAACGCCCTTTCCTATAGGCCAGCCAAAACATTGTCTGAGCCCAAGCCGAACAATGAACAGAGAGGACACCAGACAAACACCCTTGCCTATCGGAGAACAACCAGATTGACTAAGAACACGTCGTCCAAAGGAACATAGGCGAATCCAGACCAACGCCCTTGCCTATCGGTCCGCCACGACAGTGACTAAACCCACGCCAACCAAAGGATCATAGGCGGGACCAGACCAAATCCTTTGCCTATCGTCCCGCAACCACAGTGAATGAGCCCACGAAAACCAAAGGAAAAGAGACGATACCAGACAACGGCAATTGCCTATCGGTCCGCAACATCAGTTACTGAGCCCACGCCGACGAAAGGAACATAGGCGTGATCAGACCAACGCCCTTGGCTTTCGGACTGAAACAACATTGTCTGAGCCCATACCGCCAAAGAATCAGAGTCGAGACCAGACCAACGCCCTTTCCTATCTGCCGCCAACACTGTGACCGAACCCACGCCGACCAAAGGAACACAGGCGAGACCAGACCAACATCCTTGCTTATCGGCCGCCACCAAAGTGACTGAGCCCACACCGAACAAAGTAACAGAGGCGAGTCCAGACCAACGCCCTTCCTTATCGTTCCTACACCACAGTGACTGAGCCCACTCCGACGAAAGAAACAGAGGCGAGACCAGAACAACGCCCAGGCCTATCGGCCCCCTACCACAGTAAATGAGCCCACGCCGACCAAAGGAACAGAGGCGAGACCAGACCGACTACCCTGCCAATCGGCCCGCCAACAAAGTGACTGAGCCCACGCCGAACAAAGGAACAGAGGCGTGGCCAGACCAACGCCCTTGCCAATCGACTAGCCGCCAAACTGACTGCGACCAAGCCAAACACAGGAACAGAGGCGAGACGAGAACAACGCCCTTTCCTATTGGCCAGCGAAAAGTGATTGAGCACACGAGAACGAACAGAATAGAGGCGAGAGCAGACCAACGCTCTCGCCTATCGGCCTGCCACCATAGTAACTGAGCCCACGCCGACCAAAGGAACAGAGGCGAGACGAGAACAACGCCCTTGCCGATAGGCCCGCCAACACAGTGACTGAGCACACGCCTACCAAAAGATAAGAAGCGAGACCAGATCAACGCCATTTCCTATCGGCCCACCACCACAGTGATTCAGCCCAAGCCTTCCAAAGGAACGGAGGGGAGTACGGACCAACGCCCTTGCCTATCGGCCCGCCAAAACTGTAACTGGCCCAAGGCGACCAAAGAAACAGAGGCTAGACCAGAACAACGCCCTTTCCTATAGGCCAGCCAAAACATTGTCTGAGCCCAAGCCGAACAATGAACAGAGAGGACACCAGACAAACACCCTTGCCTATCGGAGAACAACCAGATTGACTAAGAACACGTCGTCCAAAGGAACATAGGCGAATCCAGACCAACGCCCTTGCCTATCGGTCCGCCACGACAGTGACTAAACCCACGCCAACCAAAGGATCATAGGCGGGACCAGACCAAATCCTTTGCCTATCGTCCCGCAACCACAGTGAATGAGCCCACGAAAACCAAAGGAAAAGAGACGATACCAGACAACGGCAATTGCCTATCGGTCCGCAACATCAGTTACTGAGCCCACGCCGACGAAAGGAACATAGGCGTGATCAGACCAACGCCCTTGGCTTTCGGACTGAAACAACATTGTCTGAGCCCATACCGCCAAAGAATCAGAGTCGAGACCAGACCAACGCCCTTTCCTATCTGCCGCCAACACTGTGACCGAACCCACGCCGACCAAAGGAACACAGGCGAGACCAGACCAACATCCTTGCTTATCGGCCCGCCACCAAAGTGACTGAGCCCACACCGAACAAAGTAACAGAGGCGAGTCCAGACCAACGCCCTTCCTTATCGTTCCTACACCACAGTGACTGAGCCCACTCCGACGAAAGAAACAGAGGCGAGACCAGAACAACGCCCAGGCCTATCGGCCCCCTACCACAGTAAATGAGCCCACGCCGACCAAAGGAACAGAGGCGAGACCAGACCGACTACCCTGCCAATCGGCCCGCCAACAAAGTGACTGAGCCCACGCCGAACAAAGGAACAGAGGCGTGGCCAGACCAACGCCCTTGCCAATCGACTAGCCGCCAAACTGACTGCGACCAAGCCAAACACAGGAACAGAGGCGAGACGAGAACAACGCCCTTTCCTATTGGCCAGCGAAAAGTGATTGAGCACACGAGAACGAACAGAATAGAGGCGAGAGCAGACCAACGCTCTCGCCTATCGGCCTGCCACCATAGTAACTGAGCCCACGCCGACCAAAGGAACAGAGGCGAGACGAGAACAACGCCCTTGCCGATAGGCCCGCCAACACAGTGACTGAGCACACGCCTACCAAAAGATAAGAAGCGAGACCAGATCAACGCCATTTCCTATCGGCCCACCACCACAGTGATTCAGCCCAAGCCTTCCAAAGGAACGGAGGGGAGTACGGACCAACGCCCTTGCCTATCGGCCCGCCAAAACTGTAACTGGCCCAAGGCGACCAAAGAAACAGAGGCGCGACCAGAACAACGCCCTTGAATATCGGCCCGCCACCATAGTGTCCGAGCCCACGCCGAACATAGGAAAAGAGGCGAGACGAGAACAACTCCCTAGCCTATAGGCCCGCCAACACAGTGACTGAGCACACGCCCACCAAAGGAAAAGAAGCGAGTCCAGATCAACGCCATTGCCTATCGGCCGAACACCACAGTGATTCAGCCCACGCCGACCAAAGGAACAGGGGCGAGTACAGACCAACGCCCTTGCCTATCGACCCGCCAAAACTGTGACTGATCCGACGCTGACCAAAGGAACAGAAGCGCGACCAGACCAACGCCCTTGCCTGTCGGCCCATCACCACAGGGGATGAGTTCACGCCGACCAATAGAAAGGAGGCGAGACAAGATGAACGCCTTTGCCTATCGTCACGACATCACATTGACTGAGCCCACTCTGAGCAACGGAACAGAAGCGAGACCAGCCTATCGCACTTGCTATCAGCCCGCCACCATGGTGAAAATGTCCACGCCGACAAAACGAAAACAGGCGAGAACAGTCCAACGATTTATCCTACCGGCCTGCCACCACAGTCACTAAGCCCACGCCGACCAAAGGAACAGAGGAGAGATCAGACCAACGCCCAGGCCTATCGGACAGACACCACAGTCAATTAGCCCACGCCGACCAAAGGATCAGAGGCGAGACCAGACCAACGCTTTGCCTATTGGTTCGCCACCACAGAGACATAGCCCACGCCGACCAAAGGATGAGAGTCGAGAAGAGACCAACTCCGTTGCGTATCGGCACGCCACCAATGTGACTGAGCCCACTACGACCAAAGGAAGAGAGGCTAGACCAGGACAACGCCCTTGCCTATAGGCATGCCACCACAGTGACTGAGCCCACACCGACCAATGAACAGAGGCGAAACCAGACCAACGCCATTGCCTATCGGACAACCACCAGAGTGACTAAGATCTCGTCGTCCAAAGGAACAGAGGCGACACCAGACAAACGCCTTTGTCTATCGTCCCGCCACCACAGTTACTGAGTCCACGCCGACCAAAGGAAAAGAGACGAGACCATACCAACACGCTTGTTTATCGGCCCGCCTTCATAGTGACTGAGCCCACGCAGAACAAAGGAACAGAGGCGAAACCAGAACAACGTCCTTGCATATCGGCCCGTCACCACAATCACTGAGCCCACATCGACCAAAGTATAAGAGATGAGACCAGAACAACGATCTTGCCTATCGCCCCGTCGCCCAGGTGACTGAGCCCACTCCGACCAAAGAAACTGAGGCGAGACCAGACCAACTCCCAGGACTATCGGCCCGCCACGACAGTAAATGAGACCACGACGACCAAAGAACACAGGCGAGAACAGACCAACGCCCCTTCCTATCGGCTCGCCACCACAGTGATTGATCCCACGCCGAACAAAGGAACAGAGGCGAGACCAGACCAACGCCCTTGCCTATCGGCCCGCCACAAAAGTCACTCAGCCAACACCGACCTAAAGTACAGAGGCGAGACCTGACCAACGCCCTTGCCTGTAGGCCCTCCACCACACTGACTGGGCCCACGCCAAACAAATGAACAGAGGCGAGACGAGAACAACGCCCTTGCCTATTGGCCCGCCAACACAGTGACTGAGCCCACGCCTACCAAAAGATAGGGGCGAGACCGTACCAACGCTATAACCTATCGGCCGCCAATAAAATGACTGAGCCCACGCCGACGAAATGAACAGAGGCGAGAACAGACCAACGCCCTTGCCTATCAGCCCGCCGCCATCGTGACTGACCCCACGCCGACCACAGGATCATAAGCGAAACCAGAACAACGCCCTAGCCTATCGGGTGGCTACCACAGTGATTGTACCCACGCCGACCAAAGGATCAGAGGCGAGAAAAGACCACTTTCGGCGTTGTCTAAGCCAGCCACTGTGGTGGCGGGCACGACAGGTGAGGGCGCAGATCTGGCCTCTGTTCCCTCGGACAGCGTGGGCTCAAGCAACCATTCTGTTAGTGGGAACGAAATGAGAGGGCGCTGCTCTGGACTCGTTTCGCATGGCGGGCGTAGGCTCAGTCAGGCTCTGTGCTGGCGGGCTGTATTGTTTTGTGCGTTTGTCTGGCCTTTTTCGCTTGGTTGGCTTGGGCGAGCCAACCACTATGGTGGAGGGCACGATATGTGAGGGCGCTTTTCTGGCCTCTGTTCGCTCATTAGGCATTGGTTAAGCCAGCCACTGAGTTGGCGGCCACGACAGGTGAGGGCGCTGTATTGCCCTCATTACGCTAGGTCGACGTGGGCTCAGCCAGCAACAGTGTTGGCGTGCTCAAAATGTGAAGGCGCTTCTCTGTCCTCTGATCCCTCGGTCGGCTAGGGCTCAGCCAGCCACTGTGTTGGCGGGCACGACAGCTGAGGGCTCTGCTCTGGCCTAAGTTAATTCGGTCATCGTGTGCTCAAAACGAAACTGTTGTGGCGGGCACGACAGATGAGGGAGCTGCTCAGGCCTGTGTTCGATCGGTGGGCGAGGGCTTAACTAGCCTCTGTGTTGGCGGGCACGACAATTGAGGGAACTCCTCTGGCCTCTGTTAGCTCGGTACGCGTGGACTGAAAACGGCACTTTGTTGGCGGGCACGACAAATGAGGGCGCTGCTCTGGCCTCTGATCGCTTCTTCGGCGTGTGCTCAGCCAGCCACTGTAGTGGCGGGCACGAAACTTAAGAGCGTTGCTTTGGCCTCTGTTCGATCTCTGGGAGTGGGCTCAGCCAGCCACTGTTTTGGTGGACACGACAGTTGAGGGCGCATCTATGTGTTCTCTTCTATTTGTCAGCGTGGGCCCACCCGGCCACTGTAGTGGCTGGCACGGTAGGTGATGCCGCTGATGTGGCCTCTAATCTCTTTGTCGACGTGGGACCAGCCAGCCACTGTGGTGAAGGGCACGAGAGTTGAGGGTGCTGATGTGGCCTCTGTTATCTTGGTCGTCGAGGGCTCAGCCAGTCACTATGGTGGCGAACCAGAAAGTTGAGAGCGCTGTTCTGGCCTCGCTTGGTTGGCGTGGGCTCAGACAGCCACAGTGAAGGCGGGCACTAATGTTGAGGGCGCTGTTCTCGCATATGATCCCTTGTTCGGCGAGGACTTATCCAGGAACTGTGGTGGCGGGCACGTAAGTTGAGGGCCCTGATCTGGCCTCTGATCGCTGGCTCAGCCAGGCATAATGGTGACGGGCACGACAGGTGTGTGCGCTGCTCTAGACTCTGTTCAAACTTTCGGCGTGGGCCTAGACAGCCACTGTGGTAGCGGGCACGACAGGTGAGGGAGTTGCTCTGGCCTCTGTACGCTCATTCGGCGTGGGATCAAACAGCCACTGTGGTAGCGGGCACAACGATAGAGGGCGTTACTCTGGTTTCTGTTGGCTTAGTTAGCGTGGGCTAAGACAGCCACTGTGGTGGCGGGCACGATAGGTGAGGGCGTTAATCTGGCCTCTGTTCGGTCTGTCGGCGTGGGATCAGCCACGCACTGTGGTGGAGAGCACGACAGGTGAGGGCGCTGCTCTGGCCTCTGTTCGCTTGGTCAGCGTGGGCTGAAAACGGCAGCTTTTTGGCGGACACGACAAATGAGGGCGCTGCTCTGCCCTCTGACCGCTTCTTCGGCGTTTTCTCAGCCAGCCACTGTGTTGGTAGACACGACAGTTGAGGGCGCTTTTATGTGTTCTGTTCTCTTTGTCGGTGTGGGCCCAGCCGGCCACTGTGATGGCTGGTACGACAGGTGATGTCGCTGATGTAGCCTCTGATCTCTTGGTCGGCGTGGGCCCATCCAGCCACTGTGGTGACGGTCACGAAAGATGAGGGCGCTGATGTGGCCTGTGTTATCTTGGTCGGCGAGGGCTCAGCCAGTCACTATGTTAGCGGGCTAGAAAGTTGAGGGCGCTGCCCTGGCCCCTCTTCGCTCTGTCGGCGTGGGCTCAACAAGTGACTGTGGTAGCAGGCCCGACAGTTGAGGTAAATTATCTGGTCTCTGTTCGCTCAGTAGGCGTGAGCTCAGGCAGGCAATGTGGTGGCTGGAAAGACTGTTGAGGGCGCTGCTTTGGCCTCTCTTCGCTAGGTAGGCTTGGGCTCAGCCAGCCATTATGTTGGCGGAAACGACTTGTGAGGGCGCTGCTCTGGCCTCTGTTCGCTTTGTCGGCGTGGGCCCAGCCAGCAACTGTGGAGGAGTGTACGACAGTTGAGGGCGCTGCTCTGGCCTCTTTTCGATCGGTAGGCTTGGGCTCAGCTAGCGACTGTGAAGGCGGTCACGGAAGTTGAGGGCGTTGGTCTGGGCTCTGTTCGCTCGGTCGGGGTGGTCTCAGCCAGCGATTGTGTTGGCGGGTACGAAATGTGAGGAAGTTTCTCTGGCGTCAGTTCGAACCTTCGGCGTGGGCTCAGCCAGCCACTGTGGTGACGGGAAAGACAGGTGAGGGAGCACATGTGGCTTCTGTCCCCTGGGTTATCGTGGCTCAGCCAACCACTCTGGTGGTGGGCATGACATGAGAAGGCGCTGCTGTGGACTCTGATTGCATGGCCGGCGTGAGCACAGCCAGGCACTGGGCTGGTGGGCTCGATAGTTGAGCGCGCTTCTCTGGTCTCTGTTCGCTCGTTAGGCGTGGGCTAAGCCAGCCACTGTTTTGGCGGGCACGGCAGGTGACGGAATTGCTCTGGCCTCAGTTCGCTCGGTCGAAGTGGGCTCAGCCAGCAACTGTGTTGGCAGACACAAGAGGTGAGGGCGCTGCTCTGGCCTCTCTTCGCTTGTCGGCGTGGGCCCAGCCAGCCACTGTGGTGACTGGCACCATAGGTGAGAGCGCCAATCTGGCCTCTGTTCGCTTGGTCGGCGTCGGCCTAGCCAGCCACCAGGGTGGCTGGAACGACAGGTAAGGGCTTTGTTATGGCCACTTTTCATTTGGTAGGCGTGAGCTCAGCCAGCCTATGTTGTGGCGGGCACGGCAGTTGAGGGCGGCTGTCTGGCCTCTGTCCCCTTGTTCGGCCTGGGCCCAGTCACCCAATGTCGTGGCGGGAACAACGAGTGAGGGCGCTTATCTGGTCTCTGTTAGCTCGGTCGGCTTGGGCTGAGCCAACCACTGTTGCGACTGACACGAAAGTTGAGGGCGCTGCTATGGCCTCTGATCTCTTGGTCGGCGTGGTTACAACCAGCCACTGTCGTGTCGTGCAAGACAGGTGAGGGCGCTGCTCTGGCCTCTGTTCATTTGTCGGCGTGGGCCCAGCCAGCTACTGTTGTGACTGACACGAGAGGTGAGGGCCCTGCTATGGCCTCTGTTCTCTTGGTCGGCGTGGCTACAACCAGCCACGCTCGTGGCGTTCAAGACAGGTGAGGGCGCTTCTCTGGCCTTTGAAGGCGCAGCCAGCAACTGTTGTGGCGGGCAAGACAGTTGATGGCGATGCTCTTTCCTATGTTCGCTTGTCGGCGTGGGCCTAGCCAGCCACTTTTGTGACTGGCACGAAATGTGAGGGCGCTGCTATGGCCTCTCATCTCTTGGTTGGCGTGGCTCCAAGAAACCACTGTCGTGGCGTGCACGACAAGTGAGGGCGCTGTTCTGTCCCCTGATCAATCTGTCGGCGTGGGCCAAGCCAGCCACTGTGTTGGCGGGCACGATATTCGAGGACGCTGCTGTAGGGTCTGTTCGCTCGGGCTGCATGGGATCAATGTGGTAGCGGGCACGACGTGTTATGGCGCTGATCTGGCCTCTGTTGTCTTGGTCTGCTTGGGCTCATAGAGCCACTGTGGTGGCGGGCACGACAGGTGAGGGCGTTGCACTTGCCTCTGTTTGCTCGGTCGGCGTGTGCTCAACCAGCCACTGTTGTGATTTGAACGACAGTTGAGGGCGCTTATCTGGCCTCTGTTCGCTTGGTCGATTTGATTCCAAACAGACAGTGTCGTGGCGTGCCCGAAAGGCTCTGGCCTGTGTTCGATTGGTCGGCGAGGGCTCAGCCAGCCACTATGTTGGAGGGCACGACGTGTGAGGGCGCTGCTATGGCTATGTTCGCTTGTGAGCGTGGGCCCAGCCAGCCACTGTGTTGGCGGGTACGACAGGTGAGGGCGCTGCTCTGGCCTCTGTTTGATCGGTTAGCGTGGCCTCAGCCAGCGACCGTGGAGGCGGTCACGAAAGATGAGGGCGTTGATCTGTCCTCTGTTCGCTCGGTCGGCGTGGGCTCAGCCAGCCATTGTGTTGGCGGGTACGAAATGTGAGGACGCTGCTCTGGCCACTGTTCGCAACTTCGACGTGGGCTCAGCCAACCACTGTGGTGGCGGGCACGAAAGGTAACGGCGCAGTTCTGGCCACTGGCCCCTCGGTCATCGTGGCTCAGCCAACTATTCTGGTGGTGGGCACGACATGAGAAGGCGCTGCTCTGGACTCTGTTTGCATGGCCGGCGTTGGCTCAGACAGGCCCTGGGCTGGCGGGCTCCATAGTTGAGACTGCTTGTCTGGCCTCTGTTCGATTGGTTGGCGTGGGCTCAGCCATTCACTGTGGTGGAGGGCACGACATGTGAAGGCGCTTTTCTGGCCTTGTTTGCTCGTTAGGCGTGGGCTAAGCCAGCCACTGTGTTGGCAGGCACTACAGGTGAGGGCGCTGTTCTGGCCTCAGTTCGCTCGGTCGAAGTGGGCTCAGCCAGCAACTGTGTTGGCGGGCACAACAGTTGAGGGCGCTTCTCTGCCCTCTGATAGCTCGTTGGGCGTGGGCTCATCCAGCCACTGTGTTTGCGGGCACGACAGCTGTCGGCGCTGCTCTGGCCTCAGTTCCCTTGGTCGGAGTGGGCTCAAAATGGCACTGTTGTGGCGGGCACGATAGGTGAGTGTGCTGCTCCGGCCTCTGTTCAATCGGTGGGCATGGGGCTTATCTAGTCTCTGTGTTGGCGGGCACGAAAAATGAGGGAGCTTCTCTGTTCTCTGTTCACTCGGTCCGCGTGGGCTCAAAACGGTACTGTGGTGGCGGGCACAACAAATGAGGTCGCTGCTCTGCCTCTGGTCGCTTCTTCGGCGAGGGCTCAGCCAGCCACTGAGGTGGGGGGGCACGAAAGTTGAGAGCAATGATCTGTCCTCTGTTCGCTTGTTCGGCGTGGGACCAACCAGCCACTGTGGTGGCGGGCACGACAGGTTAGTGCGCTTCTTTGACGTCTGATCGCTTGTTTGGCGTGTCCTTAGACAACCACTGTGTTGGTGGGCACGACAATTGAGGGCGCTGCTCTGGCCTCTGTTCGGTTGGTCGGCCTGGGCCTAGCCAGCCACTGTGTTGGCGGGAACGACTGGTGAAGGCGCTGCTCTGGCCTCTTATCTCTTAGTCGGCGTGGGCCCATCAATCCTCAGTGTTGACGGGCAGGAAAGCTGAGGGCGCTGATCTGGCGTCTGTTCGATCGGTCGGCGAGGGCTCAGCCAACCACTGTGTTGGCGGACACGACAGCTGAGGGCGCTGCTATGGAATCTGTTCTCTCGGTCGTTGTGGGCTTAACCGGCCCCTGTTGTGGCGGCACGACAAATGAGGGCGCTGCTTTTGTATCTGTTTCCTCTGTTGGCGAAGGCTCAGGCAGCCACTGTGTTGACGTGCACGACATGTGATGGCGCTGCTCTGGCCTCTGTTCGCTTGGTCGGCGTGAACTCAGCCAGCAACTGTGGTGGCGGGCACGAAATTTGAGGGCGCAGCCCTGGCATCTATTCGCTCGATTGGCGTTGTCTCTTTCAGCCACTGTGGTGGCGGGCAAGACAGGTGACTGCGTGTTTTTGGCCCTTTCTCTCTTGGTCGACGTGGGCTCAGCCAGCCACTGTGGTGGCGGTTGCTACAGATGAGGGCGCTGCTCTGGCCTCTGATATCTTGGTCAGCGTGGGTACAGCCAGCACTGTGTTGGCGGGCACGACATGTGAGGGCGCTGCTCCGGCCTCTGTTTTTTCGGACGGCTAGGGCTCAGACAGCCACTGTGGTGGCGGGCACAACATGTGAGGGCAGTGCTCTGGCCTCCATTCGCTCATTCGTCGTGGGCTCAGCCAGCCACTGTGGTGGCGGGCACGTCATTTGAGGGCGCTGCTCTGGCGTCTGTTCGATCGGTCGGCGTGGGCTCATCCAGGCAGTGTGGTTGCGGTCACGAATGGTGACGGCGCGGCTCTGGCCTCTCTGTTCGCTTGGTCGGCGTGGTTTCAGCCTGCCACTGTGGTGGCGGTCACGTCAGTTGTGGGCGCTTCTCTGGCCTCTGTTCTCTCGGTCGGCGTGGGCTCAGGCACACACTGAGGTTTCAAGCACGACAGGTGAAGGAGCTAATCTAGCCTTTATTCGATTGTTCGGCGTGGGCAAAGCCAGCCAATATGGTGGCGGGCACGATAGGTGAGGGCGCTGCTCTGGACTCTGTTTGTTTGTTCGGCGTGGGCTCAGCCAGCCACTGTGGTGGCGGGCTCGATTGGTTAGGGCACTTCTATGGCCTCTGTTTGCTTGGTCTGCGTGGGCTGAGACAGCCACTATGGTTGCGGGCAAGTTGTGAGGGCGTTGCTCAGACTCTGTTCGCTTGATCGGCGTGGTTTCAGACTGCTGCTGTGGTGGCGTTCACGTCAGGTGAGGGCGCTTCTCTGGCCTCTGTTCCCTCGGTCGGCGTGGGCTTAGGCAGCTACTGAGTTAGCGGGCACGACAAGTGAAAGAGCTAAAATGGCCTTTATTCGATCGTTCGGCGTGGGCTCAGCCAGCCACTATGCTGGCGGGCACTATAGGTGAGGTCGCTGCTCTGGACTTTGTTTGTTTGTTCGGCGTATGCTCAGCCATCCACTGTGGTGGCGGGCTCGATTGGTTAGGGCACTGCTATGGCCTCTGTTCGCTTGGTCGGCGTGGGCTGAGAAAGCCACTTTAGTGGCGGGCAAGTAGGTGAGGGCGTTGCTCTGGGCTCTGTTCGCTTGGTCGGCGTGGGCTCAGCCAGCTACTGTGGTGGCGGGCACGACAGTTGAGGTCGATGTTTTGGCCTCTTTTCGCTTGGTCGGCGTTTGATCAGCTAGCCACTATTTTGGCGGGCACGAGAGTTGAGGGCGCTGCTCTGGCCTCTTTTCGCTCGGTCAGCGTGGGCTCAGCCAGCCAACGTGTTGGCTGGCACGACAGGTGAGGGCGCTGCTCTGGCCTCTGTTCGCTCTGTCGGCGTGTGTATTAAAGGAGCAGGTATATCCCATCAACACCTAATGTCAGTACGCCTTATGTTAATTTATTTTGAGAGTGTTGTGTCATTGCCTGAGGCCTTAACCTAGGGATATGTGTGGGTTTGGTTTCCATATGACTCCGACGCTCGGCGTCACGACACCCTAAACGTAAGGAATTGTGTGTGGCTCCCACGCCTGTCGTCACGAAACCCTAAACCTGAGGAAAAGTGTGACTTGGGTGTATAAGGAAAGAGTGGGTTGTGGGGTTGAGATGCAGAAGATGCCAGGCGTCGGTTATGAGTAACGTGGCCCACTGTGTGATACGGTTTTATCAGAAGCAGGGCAGAAATTAAACTTGCCCCAGGAACTCTGAGACCAACAGTATGTGACTTACGTGACGTCTAAAAGAAAACACAGTTGTAAGAAGTGAGGAATCCGTACGTGCTTAAAAATCAACACACACACTTCGCGTAAGAACAGGCTCGTTCACCTTGGCATCAGCTGGTAGGTAATGTATTGCATATTGCCTACACATTTAGATTTGTGTAACAGGAAGTGGTGTTCAGTAAATACACACTCAGTAGTCAAATGTTCTTAATTTGTTTTTATTAATATACGTTCAGGGTACATGAATTCAGGTTAAATGATACTGTATGAGGTGTATGCAATACACATATGTCTTATTAATATGCGTACATCAGAATATATACTGAAATGTTATTGAATCCTGGTTACACACACACACAAACTCAATTTGCAGTCCATTTTATACGTCACGTACGTACATACACATACTTTAAAAGAAGGATAATTAAAGTTTGGCCGTGATTTCATCGAATAACGCGTCATATTGGAAGACCAGAGAGGCGGTTTCTTTGGGCGCCACTAAAGAAGATGAAGCGGTGGAGCTATGTACATATTCATTAACGTAATTTCGGACATCGTATATCGCGCAAGCTGGCGGACCAAAGTCGACATCTTCAACACCAGGCAATTCAATTCGCCGACCTTGAGAGTTATGGACCTGCGGTCCATGGAGAATTTTGCCGCCGATTCGACTCCTCCTGTCACGGTCTGCAGACGAAAAGATAATTCGTTAAACTTGTAGTGTTCGTGTTTGCAGAGATGCTCCCAGAGTGTAGGCAAATGGACCGACAGGAAGTGCAGAAAAGACTGAGTCAGAACTACCGGCGCTAGTCTGGCGTCGCCGAACTCGATGCAGGCCTGGTAATTGCGGTCGGGTTAAAATCCTACACTCACGTACTTGGTGTGATCTGGGTCGGCGTGGGCTCAGACAGCCACTGTGGTCGCGGGGACGTATGGTGAGGGCGCTGCTCTGGCCTCTGTTCCCTCGGTCGGCGTGGGCTCAGCTAGCCACTGTGGTGGCGGGAAAGACAGTTGATGGCGCTGCTCTGGCCTCCGTTCGCTTGTCGGCGTGGCGTGGCGTGCAAGGCAAGTGAGGGCGCAGTTCTGGCTTCTGTTCGCTAAGCCGGCGTGGGCTCTGGCAGCAACTGTGGTGGCGGGCACGACAGTTGATGGCGCTCATTTGGCATCTGTTCGCTCAGTCGAGGTGGGCTCAGTCACTGTGGTGTCGGACGCGACAGGTGAGGGGGCTGCTCTGGCCTCTGTTCGCTTGGCAGGCGTGGGCCCAGCCAGCCACAATGGTGGCGGGAACGACAGGTAAGGGTGCTGCTCTGGCCTCTGTTCGATCGGTCGGCGTGGTCCCAGCCAGCCACTGTGGTGGCGGGCACAACAGGTGAGAGCACAAATCTGGTCTCTGTTCCCTCGGTCGGCGTGGGCTCAGCCAGCCACTGTGGTGACGGAAACGACAGTTGATGGCGCTGCTCTGGCCTCTGCTCGCTTGTGGGATTGGGCCTAGACAGCCACTGTGGTGGCTGGCACGTGAGTTGAGGGCGCTGATCTGGCCTTTGTTCGCTTGGTCAGCGAGGACCCAGCCAGCCACTGTGATTGCGGGCACGACACGTGTGGGCGCTGCTATGGTCTCTGTTCTCTTGGTCGGTGTGGGTCCAAACACACACTGTCGTATCGTGCACGACAGGTAAGGGCGCTGCTCTGGCCTCTGTCCTCTTGGTCGGCGAGGGCTCATCCTGGCACTGTGGTGGCGGGCACGACAGTAGAGGGAGCTGCTCTGGCCTCTCTTCGCTTGTCGGCGTGGGCCCTGCCAGCCACAGTGGTGACTGGCACGACAGGTGAGGGCGCTAATCTGGTCTCTGTTCGCTTGGTCCCAGAGAAACTGTGGTGGCGGGCACGACACGTGAGAGCGCTGCTATGGCCTCTGTTTGCTTGTCGGCGTGGGCCCAGCCAGCCAATGAGGTGACTGGCACGTCAGGTGAGGGCAATATTCTGTCCTATACTTGTTTGGTTGGAGTGGGCCCAGAGCCACTCTGGTGGCGGGCACGACACTTGAGGGCGCTGATATGGCCTCTGTTCTCTTTGTAGGCGGAAGTCCAACCAGCCACTGTCGTGGCGTGCACGACAGTTGAGGGCGATGCTGTGGCCTATGTTCGATTGGAAGGCTTGGGCTCAGCCAGCCACTAAATTGGCTGGCACGAAAGTTGAGGGCGCTGCTCTGGCCTCTGTTCCCTCGGTCGGCGCGGGCTCAGCCAGCCACTGTGGTGACGGGAACGACAGTTGATGGCGCTGCTCTGGCCTCTGTTCGCTTGTCGGCGTGAGCCTAACCAGCCACTGTCGTGGCGTGCACGGGAAGTGAGGGCGCTGCTCTGGCCTCTGTTCGCTAAGTCGGCGTGGGCTCAGGCAGCAACTGTGGTGGGGGGCACGACAGTTGTTGGCGCTCATTTGGCATTTGTTCGCTCGGTCGGGGTCGGCTCAGTCACTATGGTGTCGGACGCGACAGGTGAGGGAGCTGCTCTGGCATCTGTTCGCTCGATCGGCGTGGTATCAACCAGCCACTGTGGAAGCGGGCACGACATTTGAGGGCGCTGCTCTAGCCTCTGTACGCATGGTCGGCGTGGGCTCAGCCAGCAACTGTGGTGGCGGCAACGTCATGTGAGGGCGATGCTCTGGCCTCTTTTCGCTCTGTCGGTGTGGGCTCAGCAAGCCACTGTGCTGGCAGGCAGAACAGGTGAGGGCGCTGTTCTGGCCTCTGTTTTCATGTCGGCGTGTGCCCAGCCTGCCACTGTGGTGACAGGCATGACAAATGAGGACGCTAATCTGGTCTCTGCTAGCTTGGTTGGCGTGGGCCCAGCCAGCCACTGTGGTGGCGAGCACGACACGTGTGGGCGCTGCTACGTCCTCTCTTCTCTTGGTCGGCGAGGTTCCAACCAGCCACTGTCATATTGTGCACGACAGGTGAGGGCGTTGCTCTGTTCTATGTTCTCTTGGTAAGCGTGGTCTCAGCCAGCCACTGTTTTGGCTGGCACGAAGTGTGTGGGCGCTGCTCTGGCCTATGTTCGCTTGGTCTGCTTGGGTCAAACAGCCACTGTGGTTGCGGGCACGACAGATGAGGGCGCTGCTCTGGCCTCTGTTCGCTCTGTCGGCGTGGGCTCAGCCAGCCACTATCGTGGCGGGCACGAGAGTTGAGAGCGCTATTCTGGCCTCTATTCGGTTTCTAGGTGTCGGCTCAGCCAGCCAGTGTGGTGGCGGGCACGACAGTTGAGGGCACTGCTCTTGCCCCTGTTCACTCGGTCGGCGAGGGCTCAGGCAACCACTGTGGTGGCGGGCACGACATTTGAAGGCGATGCTCTGGCATCTGTACCATCGGTCGGCCTGGGCCAAGCCAGCCACTGTGGTGGCGAGAACTAAGAATGAGGGCGCTGCTCTGGCAACTGTTCGCTCGCTCGGCGTGGCCTCAGGCAGCCACTGTGTTGGCAGGCACGACGGGTGAGGGCGCTAATCTGGCCTCTGTTCGCTTCGTCGGCGTGTGCTTAGCCAGCCACTGTGGAGGAGGGCACGGCAGGTGAGGTCGCTGCTCTCGCATCTGTTAGCTTGTTCGGCGAGAGCTCAGCCAGGCACTATGGTGGCGGGCACGAAAGTTGAGGGCGCTGCTCTGGCCTCTGTTCGCTTGGTCGGCGAGGTGTCAGGAATCCACTGTGGTGGCGTGAACGGAAGTTGATGGCGCTGCTCTAGACTCTGTTCTTCTGTTCGGCGTGGTTTCAGTCAGTGTGGTGGCTGCCCGAGAGGCAAGGGCGTTGGTTTGGTCACGGATTTGTTTTTTGTTCGTCGGATCTCAATCACTGTGTTGGAAGGCCGATAGACAAGGTCTCTATTATGTACTCGCCTCGGATCATTTATCGGCGTGCCCTCAGTGACTATGGTGGCGGGCCGATTTGCAAGGGCGTTGGTTTAGTCTCGCCTCTGCTGCTTTGGGCGGCGTGGGATCACTTGCTGTGTTTTCGGACCGATAGGCAAAGAAGTTGGTCTGGTCTCGCCTCTGTTCCTTTGGTCCGCGTGGGCTCAGTCAATGTGGTGGCGGGCCGATAGGCATGGGCGTTGGTCTGGTCTCGCCTTTGTTCATTTGGTTGGTGTGAGCTAAGTGAATGTTGTGGCTGGACGATGGGCAACTACGTTGCTCTGTTCTCGCCTCTGTTCCTTTGGTCGGCGTGGATCAGTGACTGTGGTGGCGGGCCGAAGAGGCAAGGGCATTGGTCTGGTCTTACGTCTAAACCATTGGCCGGCTTGTGCTCAGTCAGTGTGGTGGCGGGCACGACAGGTAAGGGCGCTGGTCTGCTCTCTGTTCGTCTGGGCGGCGTGGGCTCAGTCAATGTGGTGGCGGTCACGAAAGATGAGGGCGCTCTTCTAGCCTATGTTCGACTGGCCTGCGTGGGATCAGCCAGCCACGGAGGTGGCGAGCATGACAGGTGAGGGCGCTGCTCTGGGCTCTGTTCGCTTGTTCGGCGTTGGCCCTCTCATCCACTGTTGTGGCGGGCACGAGTAGTGATGGCGCTGTTCCGGCCCTCTGTTCGTTCGGCTTGCGTGGGCTCAGCCATCGTCTGTGGAAGCGGGCACGACAGGTGAGTGCGCTGCTCTGTCCTCTGTACTTTTGGTCGGCGTGTTTTCAGTCACTGTGGTGGCTGGCCGATAGGCAAGTGCGTTGATCTGGTCACGGCTTTGTCCTTTTGTTCGGCTTGAGCTCAGTCACTCCTGGTGGCGTGCCGATAGACAAGGGCCTTGGTATGTACTCGACTCTGTTCCTCTGGTAGGCGTGGGCTCGGTCACTGTGGTGGCGACCCGATAGGCAATGGCGTTGTCCTGGTCTCATCTCTGTTCCTTTGGTCTGCGTCGCCTCAGACACTGTGGTGGAGGGTCGATAAGCAAGGGCGTAGGTCTGGCCTCTCTTATGTTCCCTTGGTCGGCGTGGGCTCTGTTACTTTAATGGTTGGCCGATAGGCAAGTGCTTTGTTCTGTTCTCGCCTCTGTTCATTTGGTAGGCGTGGGCTCAGTCACTGTGGTGGCGACTCGATAGGCAATGGCGTTGTTCTGGTCTCGCCTCAGTTACTTTGGTCGGCGTGGGTTCATTCATTGTGGTTGCGAGCCGATAGACAATGGCGTTGTTCCTGTCTGGTCTCGCGTCTGTTCCTTTGGTCTGCGTCGTCTCAGACACTGTGGTGGCGGGCCGATTAGCAAGGGCGTTGGTCTGGTCTCGACAGTGTTCTTTTAGTCGGCGTAGGATCTGTCACTGTCGTTGCGGGACGATAGACATGGGCGTTGTTCTGGTCTGGTCTCGCCTCTATTAATTTGGTCGGCGTGGAATCGTTCACTGTGGTGGCGGGCCGATAGGCAAGGGAGTTGTTCTGGTCTCGCCTCTGTTCCTTTGGTCGGCGCTGGCTCATTGATTGTGGTGGCGTGCCGATGGGCAACGGCGTTGCTCTGATCTCGCCTGTTCCTGTTGTCGGCGTGGGCTCAGTGACTGTAGTGGCGGGCCGATTGGCATGGGCGCTGGTCTGGTCTGGCCTCTGTTCCTTCGGCCGTCGTGGGTTCAGTCACTGTGGTGTCGGGCCAATAGGCAGCAGCATTGGTATGGTCGCGCCACTTTTCCTTTGGTCTGCGTCGGCTCAACCACTAACGTATGTCCTCCTACCACGATCCAGCATGTCTTAAAATATTAGGTTATATTAGCTCTAGAATGACCACAACCATGGAACCGTTTCCTCGGTGCGAGTTCCTCTCTTCCTTTGGTCGGCGTGGGCTCAACGACTGTGGTGGTGGGCCGATATTCAATGGTGTTGGTCTGGTCTCGCCTGTGTTCTTTTAGTCGGCGTGGGATCAGTCACTGTAGTTGCAAGCCGATATACAAAGGCGTTCTTCTGGTCCCGTTTCGCCTCTGTTCCTTTGGTCTGCGTCGCCTCAGACACTGTGGTGGCGGGCAGATAGGAAAGGGCGTTGGTCTGGTCTCGATAGTGTTCGTTTGGTCGGCGTGGGCTCAGTCTGTGTGGGGGCGGACCGATAATCAAGGGCGTTGTTCTGGTCTCTATTCTGTTCCTTTGGTAGGCGTATGCCAAGTCAATGTGGTGGCAGCGCGATAGGCAGGGGCGTTGGTCTGGTCTCGCCTCTGTTCCAATGGTCGCGCTGCTCAGTGACTGTGGTGGCGGGCTGATGGACAAAGGCGTTGCTCTGTTCTCGCCTCAGATCTTTGGTCGGCGTGGGCACAGTGACTGTGGTGGCGGGCCGATAGGCAAGGGCGTTGGTCTGGTCACTGTTCCTTTGGCCGGAGTGGGCTCAATCACTGTGGTGGAAGGCACGACAGGCGAGGGCTGGCCTCTGTTTGTCTAGTCGGCGTGGGCTCAGTATGGTGGCGAGCACAAGAGGTGAGTGCGCTGGAGTGGCCTCCGTTCGTCTGGGCGGCATGGGCTAAGTCAAAGTGGGGACGTGAAAGACATATGAGGGCGCTGGTCTGGCCCCAATTCGACTGGCCGGCGTGGGATCAGTCACTGTGGTGGCGGGCACGACAGGTGAGGGCGCTGGTCTCGCCTATGTTCGCCTGGCCGGCGTGGGCTCAGTCAATGTAGTGTTGGCAAATGCAGGTGAGGTCGCTGGTCTGGCCTCTCTTCCTTTCTTCGGCGTGGGCACAGTCACTGTGGTGGTGGGCACGACAGGTGAGGGCGCTGCTCTGGGCTCTGTTCCTTCATTCGGCGTGGCTCAACCAGCCAATCATTTGCCGTTCACGAAACGCGAGGGAGCTGCTCTGGCTTCTGTTCGCTTGGTCGTCGTGGGCTCAGCCAGCCACTGTGGTGGCGGGGACGTCATGTGAGGGCGCTGCTCAGGCCTCTGTTCGCTCGTTCGGCGTGTGTTCTGCAAGCCACTGTGGTGGCGGGCACGACTGGTGAGGGCGCTGCTCTGGCCTCTGTTCGCTCGGTCGGCGTGGGCTCAGCCATCATCTGTGGTGGCGGGCAAGAGAGTTGAGGGCGCTGCTATGGCCTCTGTTCGCTTGTCGGCTTTGGTTCAGCCAGCCACTGTTCTGGCGAGAGCGACAGTTGAGTTTGCCGGTGTGTCCTCTGTCCGGTTATAAGGCTTGGGCTCAACCAGCCACTATGGTGGCGTGCACGAAATGTGAGGGCGCTGCTCTAGCCTCTGTTCAATTTGTCAGCGTGGGCTCAGCCAGCCACTTTGGTGGCGGGCACGTCAGGTAAGGGCGCTGCTCTGGCCTCTGTTCCATCAGTCGGCCTGGGCCCAGGCGGCTACTGTGATGGCGGGAACTACGAGTGAGGGCGCTGCTCTGTCCTCTGTTCAATCGGACGACGTGGGCTAAACCAGCCACTGTGGTGGCGGGCACGACTTTTGAGGGCGCTGCTCTGGCCTCTGTTCGCTGTGTCAGGGTGGGCTAAGCCATCCACTGTGGTGGCGGGCACAACGGGTGAGGGCGCTGCTCTGGCCTCTGTTCGCTTGGTCGGCGTGGGCTCAGTCAGCCACTGTGGTGTCGGGCACGACAGGTGAGGAAGTAGTTATGGCCTAAATTCGCTTGTCGGCGTGGACCCAGCCAGCCAATGTGGTGGCAGGCACGACAGTTTAGGGCGCTGCTGTGGCCTCGGTCCGCTTTTTAGGAGTGGGCTAAGCTAGCCACTGTGGAGGCGGGCACGTCTGTTGAGGGCGCTGCTCTGCCCTCTGTTCGTTGTGTCGGCGTGGGCTCAGCAAGCCACTGTGGTGGCGGGCACGACGTGTGAGGGCGCTGCTCTGGCCTCTGTTCGCTTGGTCAGCGTGAGTTCAGAGAGTACTGTGGTGGCGGGCACGACAGGTGGGGGCGCTGACCTGGCCTCTGTTTGCTTGGGCTCAGAGAGCCACTGTGGTGACTGGTACGATAGGCGGGGGCGCTAATCTGACCTCTGTTCGCTTGGTCGTCGTGGGTCCAACCAGACACTGTCGTTGCGTGCATGAAATGTGAGGGCGCTGCTCTGGCCTGAGTTCAATTTTTCGGCTTGTGCTCAGTCAGCCACTAAGTTGGCGGGCACGACGGTTGAGGGCGCTGCTCTGGCCTCTGTTCGCTTGGTCGGCGTGGGCTCGGACAGCCACTGTGGTGGCCGGCTAGACAGATGAGGGCGCTGCTCTGGCTTCTGTTCTCTCGGTCGGCTTGGGCACAGGCAGCAATTGTGGTGGTGGGCACAAAAGTTTAGGGCGCTGCTCTGGCATCTGTTCGCTTGGTCGGCGTGGTCTTAGACAGCCACTGTGTTGACGGGAACGTCAGGTGAGAACGCTGCTCTGGCCTCTGTTCGCTCAGTCGGAGTGGGCTCAATCACTGTGGTGGAAGGCACGACAGGCGAGGGCTGGCCTCTGTTTGTCTAGTCGGCGTGGGCTCAGTATGGTGGCGAGCACAAGAGGTGAGTGCGCTGGAGTGGCCTCCGTTCGTCTGGGCGGCATGGGCTAAGTCAAAGTGGGGACGTGAAAGACATATGAGGGCGCTGGTCTGGCCCCAATTCGACTGGCCGGCGTGGGATCAGTCACTGTGGTGGCGGGCACGACAGGTGAGGGCGCTGGTCTCGCCTATGTTCGCCTGGCCGGCGTGGGCTCAGTCAATGTAGTGTTGGCAAATGCAGGTGAGGTCGCTGGTCTGGCCTCTCTTCCTTTCTTCGGCGTGGGCACAGTCACTGTGGTGGTGGGCACGACAGGTGAGGGCGCTGCTCTGGGCTCTGTTCCTTCATTCGGCGTGGCTCAACCAGCCAATCATTTGCCGTTCACGAAACGCGAGGGAGCTGCTCTGGCTTCTGTTCGCTTGGTCGTCGTGGGCTCAGCCAGCCACTGTGGTGGCGGGGACGTCATGTGAGGGCGCTGCTCAGGCCTCTGTTCGCTCGTTCGGCGTGTGTTCTGCAAGCCACTGTGGTGGCGGGCACGACTGGTGAGGGCGCTGCTCTGGCCTCTGTTCGCTCGGTCGGCGTGGGCTCAGCCATCATCTGTGGTGGCGGGCAAGAGAGTTGAGGGCGCTGCTATGGCCTCTGTTCGCTTGTCGGCTTTGGTTCAGCCAGCCACTGTTCTGGCGAGAGCGACAGTTGAGTTTGCCGGTGTGTCCTCTGTCCGGTTATAAGGCTTGGGCTCAACCAGCCACTATGGTGGCGTGCACGAAATGTGAGGGCGCTGCTCTAGCCTCTGTTCAATTTGTCAGCGTGGGCTCAGCCAGCCACTTTGGTGGCGGGCACGTCAGGTAAGGGCGCTGCTCTGGCCTCTGTTCCATCAGTCGGCCTGGGCCCAGGCGGCTACTGTGATGGCGGGAACTACGAGTGAGGGCGCTGCTCTGTCCTCTGTTCAATCGGACGACGTGGGCTAAACCAGCCACTGTGGTGGCGGGCACGACTTTTGAGGGCGCTGCTCTGGCCTCTGTTCGCTGTGTCAGGGTGGGCTAAGCCATCCACTGTGGTGGCGGGCACAACGGGTGAGGGCGCTGCTCTGGCCTCTGTTCGCTTGGTCGGCGTGGGCTCAGTCAGCCACTGTGGTGTCGGGCACGACAGGTGAGGAAGTAGTTATGGCCTAAATTCGCTTGTCGGCGTGGACCCAGCCAGCCAATGTGGTGGCAGGCACGACAGTTTAGGGCGCTGCTGTGGCCTCGGTCCGCTTTTTAGGAGTGGGCTAAGCTAGCCACTGTGGAGGCGGGCACGTCTGTTGAGGGCGCTGCTCTGCCCTCTGTTCGTTGTGTCGGCGTGGGCTCAGCAAGCCACTGTGGTGGCGGGCACGACGTGTGAGGGCGCTGCTCTGGCCTCTGTTCGCTTGGTCAGCGTGAGTTCAGAGAGTACTGTGGTGGCGGGCACGACAGGTGGGGGCGCTGACCTGGCCTCTGTTTGCTTGGGCTCAGAGAGCCACTGTGGTGACTGGTACGATAGGCGGGGGCGCTAATCTGACCTCTGTTCGCTTGGTCGTCGTGGGTCCAACCAGACACTGTCGTTGCGTGCATGAAATGTGAGGGCGCTGCTCTGGCCTGAGTTCAATTTTTCGGCTTGTGCTCAGTCAGCCACTAAGTTGGCGGGCACGACGGTTGAGGGCGCTGCTCTGGCCTCTGTTCGCTTGGTCGGCGTGGGCTCGGACAGCCACTGTGGTGGCCGGCTAGACAGATGAGGGCGCTGCTCTGGCTTCTGTTCTCTCGGTCGGCTTGGGCACAGGCAGCAATTGTGGTGGTGGGCACAAAAGTTTAGGGCGCTGCTCTGGCATCTGTTCGCTTGGTCGGCGTGGTCTTAGACAGCCACTGTGTTGACGGGAACGTCAGGTGAGAACGCTGCTCTGGCCTCTGTTCGCTCAGTCGGAGTGCGCACTGCCAGCCACTGATGTGGCTTGCACAACTTTTGAGTGCGCTGCTATGGCCTCTGTTCGCTGGGAGGCGTGGGCTCAGCTAGCCACTGTCGTGGCGGGCACGACAGGTGGGGGCGCTGCTCTGGCCTCTGTTCAATCGGTCGGCGTGGGCCCGGCCAGCCACTGAGTTGGCGGGCAAAACAGTTGATGGCGTTGCTCTGGCCTCTGTACGCTGGGTCGGCGTGGGTCCAACCAGCCACTGTCCTGGGGTGCACGACATGTGAGGGCGCTGCTCTGGCCTCTGTTCGCTTGGTCCGCGTGGTCTCAGCCAGGCACTGTGGTGGCGGGCACATCAGATGAGGGCGTTTCTCTGGCCTCTGTTCTCTTGGTCGGCGTAGGATCAACCAGCCACTTTGGTAGCGGGCACGACGAGTGAGGGCGCTGCTTTGGCCTCTGTTCGCTTGTCGGCGTGGGTTCAGACAGCCACTGTGGTGACGGGGACGACAATTGAGGGCGCTGCTTTGGCCTCTGTTCGCTTGTCGGCGTGGGTTCAGACAGCCACTGTGGTGACGGGGACGACAATTGAAGGCGCTGCTTTCGCCTCTCTTCGCTTGTCGGCGTGGGTTCAGACAGCCACTGTGGTGACGGGGACGACAATTGAGGGCGCTGCTTTGGCCTCTGTTCGCTTGTCGGCGTGGGTTCAGACAGCCACTGTGGTGACGGGGACGTCAATTGAGGGCGCTGCTTTGGCCTCTGTTCGCTTGTCGGCGTGGGTTCAGACAGCCACTGTGGTGACGGGGACGACAATTGAGGGCGCTGCTTTGGCCTCTGTTCGCTTGTCGGCGTGGGTTCATACAGCCACTGTGGTGACGGGGACGACAATTGAGGGCGCTGCTTTGGCCTCTGTTCGCTTGTCGGCGTGGGTTCAGACAGCCACTGTGGTGACGGGGACGACAATTGAGGGCGCTGCTTTGGCCTCTGTTCGCTTGTCGGCGTGGGTTCAGACAGCCACTGTGGTGACGGGGACGACAATTGAGGGCGCTGCTTTGGCCTCTGTTCGCTTGTCGGCGTGGGTTCAGACAGCCACTGTGGTGACGGGGACGATAATTGAGGGCGCTTCTTTGGCCTCTGTTCGCTTGTCGGCGTGGGCCCAGCCAGGCATTGTGTTGGCGGGCACGACAGCTGAGGGCGATGCTGTGGCGTCTGATCGCTTGGTAGACGTGGACTCATCCAGCCACTGTGGTGGCGTGCACGACAGGTGAGTTCTCTGCTCTGGCCTCTGTTCTCTTGTCGGCGTGGGATCGGACATCTACTGTGGTGGCAGGCACGAGGGATGAGGGCGCTGCTCTGGCCTCTGTTCGCTCGGTCGGTGTGGGCACAGTCAGCCATTGTGGTGGCGGGTACGAAAGGTTAGGGCGCGGCTCTGCATCTGTTCGCTTCGTCGGCGTGGGCTTAGCCAGCCACTGTGGTGGCGGGCACGTCAGGTGAAAGCGATGCTCTGGCCTCTGTCCGCTCGGTCGGCGTGGGCTCTGCCATCCATTGTAGTGGGGGCACGAATTTTGAGGGAGCTACTCTGGCCTCTGTTCACTCAGTCGGCGTGAGCCCAGCCAGCAACTGTGGTGGCGGGCACGACGGGTTAAGGCGATGCTCTAGCCTCTATTCTATTGGTCGGAGAGGGATTAACCAACCACTGTGGTGGCGGGAACGACATATGAGGGCGCTGATCTGGTCTCTGTTCGTTAAGTCGGCGTGGGCTCAGACAGCCACTGTGGTGGCGGGGACGACTGGTGATGGCGCTGCTCGGTCCTGTTTTCGCTTGGTCGGCGTGGGCCCAGCCAGCCACTGTGGTGGCGGGCACGACAGGTGAGGGCGCTGCTCTCGCCTCTGTTCGCTTGCCCGGCGAAAGCTCAGCCAGCCAATTAGTTGGCGGGTACGTCATATGAGGGCGATGCTCTTGCGTTTTTTCGCTCGGTCGGTTTGGGCTCTGTAAGCCACTGAGCTGGCAGGCGCAACACGTGAGGTCGCTGTAAAGGCCTCTGTCCTCTGGGTCGGCGTGGCCTTGGTGGCTGGTACTTCAGGTGAAGAAGTTGGTCTGGCCTCTCTTCCCTCCGTCGGCGTGGACACAGCCAGTCACTGTGGAGGCGGACACGTCCTGCGATGGCGCTGCTCTAGCATCTTTTCGCTCGGTCGGCGTGGGCTCACCAATCCACTGTTTTGGCGGGCACGACTGTTGAGGGCGCTCCTCTGACTCTGTTCGCTGTGTCGGCGTGGGCTCTGCCAGCCACTGTGGAGGCGGGCACGACGGGTGAGGGCGATGCTCTGGCCTCTGTTCGCTCGGTCGGCGTGGGCCCAGCCTATGACTGTCGTGGAGTGCACGACAAGAAAGCGCGCTTCTCTGGAATCTGTTCGCTTGTTCGGCGTGGGCTAAGCCAGCCACTGGGTGGCGGGAACGTCAGGTGAAGGCGCTTATCAGGCCACTGCTCGCTCGGTCGGCGTGGGATCTGCCAGCCACTGTGGTGGCGGGCACGGCTTGTGAGGGCGCTGATCTGGTCTCTGTTCGCTGGGTCGGCGTGAGCTCAGCCAGCCACTATGTTGGCGGGCACGTCAGGTGTGTGCGCTGCTCTGGCCTCTGTTCCCTCGGTCTGCCTGGGCCCAGCCAGCCACTGTGGTGGCGGGAACTAAGAGTGAGAGGGCTGCTCTGGCTTCTGTTCGCTCGGTCTTCGTGTGCTCAGACAGCCACAGTGTTGGCAGGCACGACAGTTGAGGGCGCTCTTCTGGCTCTTTTCGCTTGTTAGGCGTGGGCCCAGCCAGCCACTGTGTTGGCGGGCACGATAGTCGATGGCGCTGCTCTAGCCACTGTTCGCTTGGTCGGCGTGGGATCAACCAGCTACTGTGGTGGCAGGTACGACAGTTGAGGGCGCTAATCTGGCCACTGTTCGGTTGGTCCGAGTGGGTCCAACAAGACACTTTCGTGCGTGAACGACGGGTGAGGGCGCTACTCTGGCCTGTGTTCTTTTGGTCGGCGTGTGCTCAGACAGCCACTATGGTGGCGGTCACGACAGTTGAGGGCGCTGCTCTGGCCTCTGTTAGCTTGTTTGGCGTGGGACTCAGACAGCCATTGTGGTGTCGGGCAAGACGTTTGAGGGCGCTGTTCTCGCATCTGTTCGCTTGGTCGGCGAGGTCTCGGTCAGCCATTGTGGTGGCGAGCAGGATAGGTGAGGGCGCTAATCTGGCCTCCGTTCGCTTGTTCGGTGTGGGCTGAGCAAGCCACTGTGGTGTCGAGCACGACAGGTAGGGGCGCCGCTATTGGCCTCTGTTCGCTCGGTCGGTGTGTGCTCAGTCAGCCACTGATGTGGCTTGCACAACTTTTCATTGCGCTGCTCTGGCCCCTGTTCACTCGTTCGGCTTGGGCCCAGCCAGCCACTGTGGTTGCGGGCACGACAGTTGATGGCGCAGCTCTTGCCTGTTCGCTTGTCGGTGTGAGCCCAGCCAGCCACTGTTGTGACTGACACGACAGGTGAGGGCGCTGCTATGGCCTCTGTTCTCTTGGGCGGCGTGGCGTGCACGACAGTGGAAAGCGCTGATCTGGCCTCTGTTCAATCGATCGGCGTGGGCCCAGCCAACCACTGAGGTGGCGGGCAGGACAGTCGAGGGCGCTACTCTAGCCTCTGTTCGCTCTGTCGGCGTGGGATCAACCAGCCACTATGTTAGCGGGCACGACTTGTGAGGGCGTTGCAGTGGCCTCTGTTAGCTTGGTCTGCTTGGACTCAGAGAGCCACTGTGGTGGCGGGCCTGACAGGTGAGGGCGCTGCACTTGTCTTTGTTCGCTCTGTCGGCGTGTGCTCAGTCAGCCACTGTGGTGACTGGCACGACACGTGATGGCGCTAATCTTGCCTCTGTTCGCTTGGTCGGCGTGGGTCCAACCAGACACTGTTGTGGCGTGCAAGACAGGTGAGGGCGCTGCTCGGGCCTGTGTTCGAATGGTCGGCTTGGGCTCAGCCATCCACTTGGAGGCGGGCATTACAGGTGAGGTCGCTGCTCTCGCATCTGTTCTCTTGGTCGGCGAGAGCTCAGAGAGGCACTGTGGTGGCGGTCACGAAAGTTGAGGGCGCTTCTCTGGCCTCTTATCGCTTGGTTCAACGAGGTCTCAGACATCCATGTGGTGGTGGGCACGAAAATTGAGGGCGCTGAGGCAAAGACGTTGTTGTGGTCAGGGCTTTGTGATTTTGCTCGTCGGATCTCAGTCACTGTTGTGGAAGGCTGATAGACAAGGGCTTTAGTATGTACTCGCCTCTGATCCTTTGGTCGGCGTGCCCTCAATAACAATGGTGGCGTGCCGATAAGCAAGGGCGTTGGTTTGGTCTCGCCTCTGCTCCTTTGAGCGGCGTGGGATCATTAACTGTGGTGTCGGGCCTATAGGCATGAGAGTTGGTCTGGTCTCGCCTCAGTTCCTTTGGTCGGCGTGGACTCAGTCACTGAGGTGGTGTGCCGATAGGCAAGGGCTTTGGTCTGGTCTCGCCTCTGTTCCTTTGGTCTGCGTCGCCTCAGACTCTGTGGTGGTGGGCCGATAGGCAAGTGCGTTGGTCTGTTCTCGATAGTGTTCCTTTGTTCGGCGTGGGCTCAGTCACTGTGGGGGCAGGCCGATAGGCAAGGGCTTTGGTTCTGCCTCTCTTCTGCTCCCTTGGTCGGCGTGGGCTCAGTTACTGTGGTTTCGGGCCGATAAGATAGGGCGTTGGTCTGTTCTCGCCTCTGTTCGTTTGGTCGGCGTGGACTGAGGCACTGTGGTGGCGACCCGATAGGCAATTGCGTTGGTCTGGTCTCGCCTCTGTTCACGTTCTGTTGTTCTAATTCTGTGTAAATTGGGAGATTCTTCCTCACCAGCGCTCCATCTGATTTCCAAAGTTGTCTTTGGTTCCTTGCTATGATCCCTCTTGCGAACTTTAGATCTATTGCACTTGTCCCATTATTACATATGTACGTGGGCATGCTTTTATCATTAATGACCTGCAGACCTTCCCCTTCCAGAAATGTCAGTACCTCATTCGTTTTTCTAGTCGGATTATCTATTGGGCAGTTAAAATCTCCACTTAGTAAGAGTTTTTCCCGTGCCGATACCACGTTAATAGCTTATGACAGGCTATCAATTATGTCTACTGCCGTACACTCGGGCTTTTAGTATTTCTGTTATGATGAAGCAGCAGTTTGTTTTGATTACCAGCCTATCCTCATCCTTGAGTATGATTCTGAACGGTGCCAATCCTGGCCTTATGAGGCAGGATATTCCCCCCGCCGGTCTTCCTCTTTCTCCCTGTCTTGCCAGTGTGTGTATGTTGTAGAATACTCGTATGTTCACTTTTGATATATCGAGTGTGAACGCCTCTGTCAGTGTAAACGCATCGAACTGGTTGAATATGTCCTGCGGTATATTGTTCACTATTGTCTTTAGGCCTTCTACATTCCAGTTGAGCAATTTCATATGATTTCTAGTTCTCGTCGTTGCTTGGGCCTCCGTATTTCCAGGAAGCACGAAAGTACCGAAACTTAATGCCGGATGGCCAGAAATCCTCGGAGTATACTGTTTCCCGATACTGTAGCGATACTCCAATGTTGAAGGCTTTGTTACTGAATCTGTTGCTTACTTCTTGGCAGCTTATGTTACCTTGTATACCATTCTTTCTTAGGTATTCCTCCATGTGCTCCTTCTCTGTGCTTGGAATTAGTCTGGACACGTGGAGCCATATATTGCTCTCTACTGCATGTTTAATACTAGTTTCTTCTCTTCGCCCTCTTGCTATCGGCCTTCTATATGGCTGTCCTTCAGTACCCCATCCTTTGTCCTTTCGCCATCCTCGAGCTTCCTTCCATATTTCTTCCTTGTCATTTCGGTTTCGTTCCCCCGACTCAAGTCTTCTTGTCCTTTTGTTGCCCCGGAATTGTCTTCCTTTTCGTTAGTTTCAGTTTTCTCTATTTCTTTCACATCATCCTGTTCCTCTTTATGATTTTCCGTGCCACCTTCCTTCCCGGCCTTGTTTTTCCGTTTACCTCTTACTTCTGACTGCATACTCTCTGATTGTCGTATCACTGTCGGTCTCTTCTGCCTCTCCGTGATTTTATTTTCTCTTGCGTTGCGGAGTTCGTTTCCGTCGCTTGTGCCGTTTATAGGGTTCAGTATCTGAACTCTTTCCTCTTCTTTCCCTGATCCCAGGGCTCGTGCAATCTCTTCGACCACTATTGTTCTTAATCCGCCTTCCAGCGCCTCAATTTTACTCTGCATCTGGACTATTATTTCTTTGAATCCCTCAATACTTCCTTTCTCTTCGTCGTGTTTATATCGACACTGGTCGCAAATCCACATCAAAATTGATGGTCTCCTTATTGCTTGGACATCGCTTGTTGTCATCTTGATGCATTTCATGTGGAAAATCGCGTTGCATTTTATTGCGTTTCAACCTTCCTCTGTAACAGACATTACATATTTTCTCCTCCGTATCCTTTAATTTCTCTTGCTCTTCACAGATGGCGTCCTTAGTTTCCCTAGTGGACGACATCTCTGAATTTGTAGTTCTTTTTCCTCCCGTTCAGAGCGCTCTAGACATTCACCCTCGTCACTTTTTCTGTCACGTCACTTCCGGTTCAAAATCGAAGTTTGTCAAACCCCAACATTTAGCACGATCTCATGCCTATATAACGCCACTTATTAACCAATATCAATTTACTTGTGTGCTCTCTTCACTTACCAATCTTATCGCCTCATCTCGTTACCTCCTGATTATTTTTTTGCACTTTCATTCGAGTTGCCGTTGGTACTTTTACTGTCTATTGCGTGTGCGTTACTAGACTTTATAGACTTCTATTCCTCCACCACATTGTACATATACCTATTTACCACAATGTTTCTTATAGGAATTGCAGTTAGCCTACGCAATATTAAAAGAAGTCTATGCCCCAGTGAAATCTGCGTAACGACACACAACTCATGGTCTCGCAACTTCTTCGATAAAATAGTGTGGGAACAAGCTGGGGAGTGGACTTGAAGAGCCACAGCAAGTTCTCACAACTGTAACTACAAAGATTACTGTCTTCTGGGATGTGACGCAATCAGTAAATTTTTAACAGATGACATGGCATCACATCTAAGAAAACTGCAATCTTTACATTTTTCTGTTCAATGTGTGCAGTTATTTGCTGACTTCACTGGATTCTGTCTACCCACATGGAATAAAGAAATAAACTACTGCAGCATGATGTGACGATGGTGACAACAGCCTGCACTGTCAAGTTGCAAACTCAACAGCAAATATTTGTCTAGCTACTGTATTATATTATTAAAATATAGTATTATATTATGGTTGAAATAAGACCAATACATCATAACAGTAATAAAAGAACTAAAAAGTTCACTTTTTATTACCAAAAATATGATAAAAATTACTGATATTGCAGGTATAATATTGTAGTATCTCCCCAAGGTGTGATGCCACTATGCAGCTCAATTTTCTAAAGGAGGTTCTATCGGTAAAGTCCGAGAAGACAATCACTGGAGCTCCTCTTCTATAATGGCTGCTCCCAACCGATTTATTTACCCAAGCAGCAATCGGTAACTGCTCCCCTTTACTTCGTATTCTATTTTATCCAGCGTGTCAAGACATTTCATAGCAGCAGGCGAGAGTTGGCCTGCACTTTGCTCTTAATCACACAACTCACTATTGCTGGCGTAAGGGATTTGCGAACGTGCAGGAAGTGGTACAGTTACTTTTATTTTCAAGTAAACTGATCTATATTATTTACAAAAATCTTTACAAATATTAGTTACAAATTTACAAATTAAAATTGCCACGTCGGAGTTAAATTAACTGCTCGCCCCTTTTCCTTAAATAAAAAAGTTGCTGTACAGCGTTACTAAATGAATTTAGGACTTAACAAGTATAAATTCAACTTAGCTCACTTATCTTAAATGCTCGGCCATAAACCAAAGATTTTCATTTTCACAAAATATCTTTAAGGGAGCTTTACGTTGTCACAACTAAATTACTCAAATGCAAATGAGGACGTTTGCCTTGCGGAGTTCCCTTAATAGAAAATTCAGTTATGTATGGAATTGCCGCCTCGGCATTCTTCATAGTGCGGTGAAACGTAGCCGGTGGTCACCGCGCTGCAGGTATTAACCCCGTGTGGCAATGATAACGAAAATACAAACAAAATTACAGAAATTAAAAGTGAATCTGAAATCGCTAGACGCTATTATTCATTCATTACAGTATCTTTACATGTTGACAGAATACGAATATATCCTAAAAATATTGTGACATAGGATCAACTACCTCATTTTATGAATCTGGCAATCAAAATTCTTCAAGCAAACTTTACTGTTGAAAATGCAATTAAAAATAATTAAGTGGCATAAATAATTTCATTACTTATTTTCGTACTTACGACGACCAACACTGTTTGGTATTTATCAGCAAGTAGCAATTTTTGTAATAGGAAATAAATTTTAAAGGTCATATTTAACAAGACTAGCCCCATTAGTGAGATTAGAGGCACAGAATACAGGAACAGCATCGATCTCACCTCATCTCGACGACTTTTTATCTTAAAAAAAAAAAATAAAAAATAAATAAATAACATAAAATTAAAAAAAAATAAAGAAAGAAAGAGAAAAGCTTCAGACTATTCGGTGTTAATACTGTTTCGAACAGTAGCACCGTCGTGACTCTGTCAGCACTTCTGTCTCCTGTAAATTATATTATACTGTAAGACTACTACGCATATTGTGTTACAAATGCACGACAAACACAAATAATGGCTATGTGAGAATACATTTTGTGCTTTTTCGTACAGATGTTTACAGAAGAAAATATTCAACATGCCAACACTTGCACAGGCAGCATAACTGATAAAATGTTTCAAAACTTGCTGTTATATACCTTGCTGATTATAACATACCCATCAGTAACATCTATGACTATTAACAAAATACACTGCAAAGTCCTTTTAATAAGCCTGTACCATGATACTAACTTATGGACTTTGAGAAAGGAAACACTTATAAACTAATGAATGCTGAATAATAAATGAAGTTTATAGCAGCAAAACTGACACAGAAAATGATGTTCATGTGGAGGCCAAGTTTTGAATGAATAGGTTGGCACATTTCTGTGCCCAAATGACAGTTTTCATTATCTGAAGAGATGAGACACTGATAAAAAGAGATATGTAGAAAGAAGAGCTTTCCAAACACATGACAAGGAAAACCTTACACCTATGACTTCCTACTGAATAGCACCAACCTCCACACCCGACCCCATCCCCACTATCACATTAAATACTGGCCCTCATCAATATTCTGCCTCATTCACCAGGGAGACAGCAACTGCAATGTATGCAGAAATGTTGGAACATCTTCATAATAATACCGCTAAATCTCAAAAGTCAAAATTGCATACCATTTGCACGAGTATTATATTTGGACCAATACAAGACACTATGCACCTACTAAAAACATGTAGTAAAGGTAGAAATATGACAACCATGGAGAGCCTTTACATGCAGATTTTTCATAGACAGGGAATATTGATTGACGAACAGTGTCACAGAAAACAGGCTATTCCAGTTAATAGACATTCCCCCACCAACCACTGCTTATACCTGATACCCAACACGAATACAGTCTCCCTACACACACAGCCACGGAAAGATAGTACAAGCAGCATCATAACACACAAGGTAAGCCATTCGTATCATAAAAACTTTTAAAAAAACCTTTACTTGGCCAATATAAACATCAGATAATCATTATATAAAATACTACAGTCGCTATATAGAATATTCATTCATTTACAGAAATGCACCTGGAGACAAAAACACGCCAGTAGTTCCGCAACAGTGAACACTACGCACATTTTACAATTTTAGTCAGGTTTTAAATATACACATATTTATGGTTTTAAAATTTAACCACTATCGTACCACAATAGTGATACGTACATATTGTACATTTGTCTTAATATGTGCTTAATTTAGTAGTACATTGTAACCCCCGAAGATGGAACTATAAGGTTTCAAAACACGTGTAGGGTTGAAGGGACATAGGCTACAATTAAAGTGGTCAAAATAGTGCATTTGTTGGTTTAATTGATTTGATTAAGACTTTAAATGTGATACAATTGTCTTTGTTAGCCAGTTTGCTCCAATCTGGAGCATTACAATGTACACTATACACATTTTGTAGCATTTTCTTTTATATGCTATATAACTATGGTATTTCTTTTCCCCCTTTTTTAAAAACTACATTCCACATACAAAGAAAAATGTCCTCCCTGGGATCCATCTGCAACTCTGACACTGAAATTTTCATGGCTGCTAATTTAGCTTCTAGAGGAATATCTTGTGCTTCCAGGCTTAAGTTCCGACTGTTTTGTAACTCGGATGACTTTTCCAAAAGTTTGCTATTACTTCCAGATTCATTCCCTTTGGATGCTGGCTTACCAGTATACACACTATCAATTACAGAATCTAAGCTCCATGGCTTTGCTGGAAATGTCTTTTTGGAATCATATGGCATATGCAAACATTCAGTGTCATCACCTGTCAGTGTGTTGCAGGACGATTCATTCTCTTGAAGATGAGAAAAGTGATTTATGTACTCAACTCCATGCAGCAAATTCTGAATTATCTGAACTGAAAATGTGCAAAGAATATCTTTCACAGTTGTGTAAAAACACGACAGATGAAACCAAAGCACTGGGACTTACAATAATGACCCTAAATAAGAAGACTGATGAGTTGCTTCATGAAATGAGTACGATTATTGAAGAACTGGAAAACGTTAAAGCTTCTGAACTGCTATTGCAAGAAACTAAGTTGCATCTTGGAGCAACATTCCAAAGAAGTACATGAAAGAGAAGAGAAAATAAACAGGCTTTTGAAAGTGGAACACCTTTTGAATGAAGAGAAGAAATATATGGATTTGATGCTAACACAGATGAATGAATTGATGTGCGAAAGAAAGATTGTGTCTCAGTTATACAATGATCCGAGAGATAATGTCTCTAGTCTTCGGATTGCTGTTGCAACTGTTCAAGACCAGAATCTATACGAAGAGGGAGAGGTAGACCAGAAAGTGCTTGTTATTAAAACTGAACATATGGATGGTATCACATAACATCCATATGTTCTTCTCTTCTCTGTCATGTAATTCTTTGGAATTTCGCTCCAAAAGACACAACTTACTTTCTTGCAAGAGCAACACTGACTTTCTTTAGTAATTGACATAGTCTCTTCTTTTTCTTCAATTTGCTTGTTATGAGTAACAATAAGATTTTCTTTCTGCTCTTTGTGTAAAAGGACACAAGATCTAACAGCAGAAATTTCTTACAGCGGGAGCTATGTCTAATTTGAATTCTCTCTCGCGCTGCTTTCTACTCTATACTTCCTGCTTAAGTGCTGTAAGTTGTCTCTACTTAATTCAACATTTCTATGCTCAAACGTTAAATTCTGTACATTTTCATGTGACCGTCTTTCCTCAGCATCTATTTGAGAAAGAACATCAAGCTCTTGATATAAACAGCCCTGTTTCACTCGACATTCTTCAAGTTCATGCCGCAAAGCTTCCATTTCGTCAACCTGAAAAAAACAAAAGATCTATTATCTAAAACTACCTTGTTTCTTAAGGTTTCTCCAGCTCAGTAAAGAATTTACGGTTTAAAACTTTCAAATACAGTGAAACCTTCTTTAAACATTTCTTGAAAAAATTCAACAAATTAGGCTCATTAAGCAGGAAAACATCTTAACAGGCTAAGGATGAAAATTACATAATTTTATAATTCTGCATTAAATGCTTCATTTTCACCATGAAACCACATATCAAGTCTTACCTTTTCCAGTGACTTTTACACATTCTTGAATAAAGAAAAGATTTCTTTACAAGCACAAACTGGTAGATGAAGAGCCTGTTCTTGCTGCAACTATTCCATAAATACCTATTCTACCTTACTATGTTCTCCTATTCTCACCCTGTTGTGGCTCAGCTGTTCATTTACACACTGAGTACTGTCTCGTATTTTAAGTTGATACAGTCAATCGATTTTCTTGTAAGGAAAATTATAAGCAGCATCCTCTGCATTTAGAATATGCAGATTTCAGTAAGCTGAGGATTTTTGAAGTAGCAGCCATGTTCATCATGTGTTCCATAATTAAAGGCTCTTTAGGAGATGACGATGTAGCTGGGGAGACACCAAATTGTTGGGAGGATGGTCTCAAACTACTGACACAACTGATCAACAACATATATGACATTGGAAAGTAGCGTTACAATGACTGCCTTAAAGGAGCCAAAAGATACTAAGTATAGCGACCATCGCACATTCAGCCTCATCGCACAAATAGCAAAAATAACAGTAAGAATACTTAAACGGCAGATTGAAAGAAAAATTGAGGATGTACTTGGAGAATATCAGTTTGGCCTTAGAAGAGAAAAAGGAACTAGGGATGCAGTTAGGATGCTGAGAATATCAGAATGAACTTTGGGCATAGATCAGGAATTGTGTGCTTGCTTCATAGATTGGCAGATAGCATCTGACCATGTAAACAGGACCAAATTAATGCAGATCCTAAAGGGAGCTGGTATCAACTAGCATGAAAGAAGATTGATCAGCAAATTGTACATGGATCAGAATGTTAAAGTACAAGACCACGGGGAGGCAAGTGTGAAGACAGGAAGAGGATTTAGACAAGGACGCTGTTCGTCACCAATTCTACTCAACTTGAACAGCGAATACCTTACCAAGAAAGCTGTCGAAGGGTTTGGAGACTTTAAAATAGGACAAGTAATTCGCACTGTGAAATATGCAGATGGCCTTGTGCTACTGGCTATGGAAGGAATGGAAATGAATGTGGAAAAAACTAAGGTAATGAGAATCTTGAGGCAGCCATCCCCAGTACAGATTATGATAGATCAAAAACAACTGGAGAATGTGGAATATTTCAACTATTTGGGTAGCATGATAAACGATACAAGATGTACACATGAAATTAAATCCAGTATTGCCATGTCAAAAGCAGCGAAGAAGAAGAAGAAGAAAAAGGAGAAGAAGACTCCCTTCACCAGCAGATTGGACTTAAATTCAAGGAAGAAACTAGTAAAGTGCTACATTTGGAGAATAGCTTTGTATGGTGCTGAAACTTGGACACTTTGGAAAGCAGATCAGAAATATCTGGAAAGTTTTGAAATGTGATGCTGGAGAAGGACGGAAAAGATCAGTTGGACTGATCGTGTGAGAAATGAAGAAGTATTACAGAGTCAAGGAGGACAGGAATATCCCACATACAATAAAAAGAAGGAAGGCTAGCTGGATTGGTCACATCTTGTATAGTAACTGTCTTCCAAAACAAGTTATTGAAGGAATGACAGAGGTAAGGATATAAGTGACAGGAAGATGAGGAAGAAATCCTAAGCAGCTACTGGATGACCTTAAGGAAAGGAGTGGATAAGAGAAGTCACTAGGTCACACTCTGTGGAGAACTCGCTTTGGAAGAGGCTATGGACCTGTCATAAGACCAGACTACAGAATAAATGAGCAGGACAAAAACTATACACATATAAGCAATTTGAAGTGAACACTAAAACACTACAAAGTTTGTACATGAATACTTCCAATTCTTGAAATTAAAGTTACACAGTCACAATTACTTGCCGATAAGCTCGAAAGGGGGGGTTCTGACAACCATTCTGTGGGACCGGAACCGGCCCTGGGAGTCTCGAGGCAGAGTATAAGGAAGAAAATTCAGTGCTGGCTGGATAAACAGCACTTGATATTGTGGCAGGGACTAGCTGGCACTCAGAGACAGGCTCGAGAGTTGATCTCTGGCCCTCTTATTGCCGCTAGGACCAGACTGCTGTCCTTTAATAGGACGCAATCCAGGGTGGTTACTGGCCTGCTTACCGGACATAACACCTTGAGAAGACACCTTCACATTATGGGACTGAGTGACAGTCCCTTGTGTAGGAAATGCGGAACAGAGGAGGAGACCTCAGCTCATGTTTTGTGTGAATGTGAAGCTTTGGCGACACACAGACACATTTATCTGGGTTCTTTCTTTTTGAACCCTAAAGATATCAGACAACTAAGTCTGGGGGCGATCTGGACCTTTACTATAAGGACAGGGCTCTTGTGACTTAGACTTTAGTTAAGGAGCACAAAGGGCCTGTTAAAGGCCTATGTGCATCGGGACCGTAAGGGCCCGACCCACACTTATACTAATACTACACAGTCACAATGCAGTCCATCAAAATCCATGGTTATTCATATTGTAGTTTATACAACACACGACACTGCGTAATGCTGTGTAAAATACACATATGGGAAATTGATGGTAGCCCAGTCAGTCAGTCAGAATGTGATGTCATTTCCTGCCACATATTTCTACAGATCAACATTCAGTTGCTAATCCGTAACTCTGATCCATTCTGGAAATGACTGCTGATTACACTTACGAGTGTTATTTCTTCATTACGTGTTAGGATAAAATCGAATGAACTGGAAATTGTTTAAGATTTTGGCGTGAAAATCTACTGAATGGGCAAACAATTTGTGTGATGAAATGTTCATGCTTCTTAGGCAGGAAATCCTATTAAGTGGGAAGTGTATTAGAAGGGTAATGTATAAAATAATCACATGGGAAAATTCTGGTACTAGCTTGTTCTGATGTCTTAGGTGGGAAAACTTAAGTGGAGGTGTCTTAAGCGAGTTTCTCTGTATTGTAGTGACTCCTCCTGAGTGAGGGTTACCAACTAGAAGAATAGGGCACCAAGAATCACAGTAGATTCAAACACAATAAATCATCTATTCATTATCAACTCAACACTTTTCAGCCCAACAAGCCATCATTAGGTTGACATGAATGGAATATAAATACACAGTTTAGAATGAAAATTGAGATCTTTTTCATGAGATTTCTTACAGTGATATAAATCACATGCAACAGAATACAGGTGAGTAGGCCGACAGACATCACTCATCAGAATACGACATCACAGACAACAAACACAGATATGAGACGACATACCGAGGGTCAATATAACATACAGCTGAATGCCGCCTGAAAAAGAATTATTACGACCAACAAAACAGGATAGTAAGACATACTTCTGGTGATCTATATCGTGTACGCAACCTGATATACGAAAAACTAACAATAAGCCTACAACATATTGTGCACAACAAGTGACTTACAACACGTCGTGCAACACCAGTGAAAGTGAAAGTGAACATTAATACGGAGTGAATTTTAGAACCTAATATTTTACTATGCAGTTTTTATATACCTTCACCGAACGTTTTTAATCCACACCCCTGGATGTGTTTATATTAAGTAACTTTAATCGCCCCTGATGATGGCCGGTTAACCGACCGAAACATATGTAGGGCTTTTTAACAACTATTAATTTTTAACAGTAAAAGGTGCATGTGTTGGTGAATTTGTGACAGGTGAGTAATTCTGTTGAGGGTTAAATTTAGAAAAGTCAATAAAATGACGTTTAAAGTTAGAAATTAAATTAGAATTAGAAGTTCTTCACTAATTTTTAACTTCTAATTTTAATATATAACATACAAAATTCATAGGTAAGATTGAGACCTCATTCTTTTACAGAAATGTGTGAAGTTATTTACTCAGTGCCAAATATTCTCTGTGTATCAAATTTCATATTGATTACTTGGAGTTTAAGGTCATTATTTTTAATTTCCGAGTTTGATATTCACACAAAAACAGTTTACATCATAAACAAAACCAAAGGAAACTTAGGATTTTCTTTTTTTACATTTTTCTATTTATTCTTACATTAATTACATTGTCATGCCTGGAAGTTAAATAAATCTCTTACGTCCATAAACTGAACAGGATATACACATAACTTTTGATAGAGAATTCAATTTTAAAATAATCGTTTTCGCATTTTAACGCCATGTTATCCATGTTTCAGCAAGAATCGTATCAAGAACATTATAAAATCTTTAAACTTCACACATTCCTGTAAAAGAACCTTATGTAAATATTTTTTATGTTATACATAATTTTCTCAATATATTTTTATAATTACAAGTACCTTTGTCAGGCCAAAACATGCAGTGCATCTGACGTCATATAACTGTTAAAATTTAGTCATGACTGACAGTTCATTTACTGATTTTTATATATCAGTGTACTGGTTGTGCACGGATGTGATTTGATATACATACTGTTGAACAGTGAGTTTTTCTGCATGAATTGTATGTGAAATGTGGTTCTCCTAGAGCATGGTAAAATGGCAGAGAAAATTATGTCCCAAATTTCCCAGGATCCCAGCTCCAAGCACAACAGGCATAAGCTTAATGAAGTCAGGTCTACTGAGTCACTCATGGACAAGAAAGTTGCTAGAAAAGCTGACAGACACTTGAGATAGCATTGACAGAAATCTTAATGGCTCCCAAAGCCATTTCAAACAGGGTGATTGAAAAAATCAGTGATGCAGGAATCGAACCCTGGCCTCCTGCTCCATAGGCAATCTCTATATGACATGCTACCGCATGTAGTATTGCACCTTGCCTCTTGTTCAGGTATTTACAAACCAAATAAATATTGTGTGAAGTATAACTGTATATTACTAATAAACAATGGAGTGTTCGCACATAATATTTTGGCCATGAAGTTAGAGTGGGATCTACTTTTACACTGCAAAACCAGAACTGTATCTGAGGGGATCAATTGACTGCCTCCCTTTGTTAATACAAAAGTAAATGTTTACTCTATTCTGTATTATGCCCAAGAAAGTACCAAGAAAGTGGTAATAAAGTGTCAAACCTTTCCCTGCAATTCCAAGTTTGTTGCCTTTAGTGCAGCAGCTTCACGCTCTACATTTTCTGAATGAATAAGAAGGTCACATACCTGCTTTTTCATTGCTTCCTCTTCTATGACCATTTTCTTCAGCTGTTCTGTTATGAACATGTAGTTTTGTACAATATGACTGCAGAGCATCACATGCTGCCATGGAAACAGGCAGCTGGCAACTGTTCTGAACCTCCACATCACAGAAGAATGCAGGTGAGAAGAGAGATTTACTTCTATGTAAGACCTCTCCAAAGCATAACCTGCAGGATATTTAATTCAGTTCAATTTTCAAGAATTTTAAATGAAAAAAATAGTATTACAGGCCTCATTAAAGAACTATCATTTATGTTTGCCCATGCTAATTACTTTTATTGTAGGAAAATTAACATTGGATTATTACAGAAATAAGGTTTAGCATCACTTCATAAATATTTGTTCTGTATATATTTGTCTGGTAATAAAAATAAAGTTAGGTCAGACATATTGGACATCATTTTGTAAAACAAATATTTACCCAATTCATTATACCACTTTTTGATATAAAAAAAAACCTGCATCATATACTGGGCATCTTAAAATCAATATTAACCCTGACAGTCCAGCCCATGAGCACAGAATTTAAACCAAATGGTATGTTGGTGGAAACATTTGGAGACTCTTACCGTAAAGAAAGGGTCCTTGAGACAGAACGGAGGCATATGTAGTGACTACTGACATTACAATATTTACCAGAAAATAAGAGTATTTTCCTAGTTCATCATGTGAAAAATTGGGGGGGGGGGGGGGGGGGGGTCACCCTACAATCAAGCACAAACTGAAACATGTTCTGATAGGTATTTTCCTGAAAACCAAAGATTGTGAAGGGAGGTCATCTTACTGACAGGGCAGTCTTATGTTCGGGTAAATGTGGTATATCTGAATCATCTTACGCATATGCTGTCAAAATTTTGGATTACATATTTTATGGTTCACACGCAGTAAAACTTGGATTCTATGCTTCTGAAGCAACCACTTAAACTGAATGTAAAAACTACGAAATGAAAATTTATGTACGTAATGAAATTTAATACACTAAATACTGTATTACAATACAAATGAAATATAGTTCACTTCCTTGTGACAAAGTAAGTTGTTGCTTTGATTTCTGCTGAACCAGTACTTTTTGTTCTCAATACTGTTGAGGGCAGCCTTCATGTTATCATTGGCATCAAAACTAATGATGTATTTCCTCAGTGTTGACGCCCTCCAATTTGACAAAAATATTGCAGAAGGGTCACTTTTACCACTATCTATCTATTCCTCCTCCTCCTCAGACACATTATATGTAAACTTTCTCATCCATTATTTGTTCCAAGGTCTGCGCCACACATGTTACGACATCAATATCACAGAATACACATTCTTGAAGTGATATACTGCTTGAAAAGTGACCACAGTCACCTTTAGCTGTGCTAAGTTCTGTTACATCTTCACTGTCACTGGTTTGATTTAAATTAAATCCACTTCTGAAAAGAGTTAACTATTGTCATATTGTCAATGCAATCATTCCACAATCAAATGTGGTGCATCCAAATCATTTAGCTTCATGAAGCAACTTGAGCCCTATCACAGAAATGGATTTTCTTACAAGTTGATTGTGGTAATATTTGAATAATATGATTATTTCCATGCTCAAGTGGTTGAAGAACACTAGTGCAGTTTGGGAGATAAAACATATTTTCACATTCTTTAAGTAACTTGTGTCTTGTGAATGAGAAGCACACTGATCCACAATAAGTAAAATCTTTATGTTTTTGGAACTCATTTTGGCATCTAATGCCCTTAAATAGTCAATAAAATAGTCTGTGTAACCTGTGCTTTTCTGTTTGCTATATACTTTGTGGGCAACTTTCTGACATTTTTAAAGCAATGAGGGTTTTCACTGTACCCAATAACTAATAACAGGAGTTTATCAGTCCCATTGGCTTTGAAGGTTAACAAAACAAAACAATTATCCTCTTCTGGGAATTCTTTCCACCATGGCAAGAATCACCTTTCAAAATCAAAATTAGGTGGAAGCCTGAAGAACAGCCCAGTCCCATCAGCATTATGAGGTTTAACTTTTCTTATTGACAGCCTTACGATTTTTCCAGCAGTCGCAAATTATTTACAGATGTCGCCAGGCAGTAGTTCTTACTTTTTCCTCATATTGGCGAAGTGAAGCAAATACACACACACATAAAGGACCTTCCGATAAGCCTCTGTTCCTTTATACAGTCTTTCCTGTAAAATCTACACCCCCTTCACCCCATCATTTCATACAAGAAAACGCTACTGAAAAATATCAGTTCAGTAACTACAATGGTTATATTTACGTACATTTGTGTGTTCCCCTTTCCACTTTAGTGTCAGTTGGTCCTCAGAATGCAGTTTGGTGTGATATACCTCAAAACAGAGGTAGCACACAACAGTATGTTGCATTTTCGATACTTGAATTTCATTCTTTTTATTTGTTTTTGGAGGAAACACACGGCAGCAAATTTTCTTACACTGCATAAGCCAGGTGCTGACTCTCTCTGATCGTGATTCAAGCATCTGCCCTGCCTGCCCTGCCGCATGTTATTACTGTGACAGGGAACAGACTGAACTGTTGATAGACATAAGCATGAACCTAAAATTCAAACTAGTCACGAAGAAATCCTTACAGCAGAATGAAGGACATTTGCCTGTGGTCCCATATTGCACTAACCAGAGCAATGGACCACTCAGTTTTTCACCAACAAATGCACACACAAAAACCACTTTTTTATAGTTTTATTATTATTGATGTATACCCCTACACGTGTTTCAGTCCTTGGACCATCTTCAGGGGGGTGTTTAAGCTACTACACTTCAACTTACATGTTAGAAGGGTCCAAAAAACACCTTTGTCTTGGTAATAAGTTTAAAAAAATTTGGTTTTGTTAAATTTTGTAAAATTGTAAAACTTATAGCTATCTTATAAGTTAAAGTCACGAATGCATCTTAGGCTGTATATACCACTATTTTTGTAGTCAACCATTATTTTGTGTATGGGTTTTGAGTATGTTCAGGGTGGTGTTGCTTACACGGAATGTAATCTTTAGATTTGTGTTTTTAAGATATTTGTGACTTTTCTTATTAGTGGGCTACTGTATTCAAATGTAATCTATTTGTTGTTGTTGTTGTTAGTGTTTTGTGTCAGTGTATAGTTCTTTGATCTGTTTATTTTATTTTTGATCTGGTTGTTGAGTCTGTTTATTAGTGTGATTGGATATCCGTTTTGTTTTGCGATTTGGGTGATGGTATTCAATTCTTGATGTTTCTGATCTCGTGATAGTGGGAGATTGTGTAATCGATTTAGCATGAATCGGTATGCTGCTAATTTGTACTGTAATGGGTGGTTAGATTTATAATGTATTGTTGTATCTGTGGTAGTTGGTTTTCGGTATATATTTATAAATTGTTTTGTTTTCTGGTTATCAGGAATCAAGAAAATTAATATTACAATCGATTTCATCTGTCGATTTGAATTTAAGATCAGGGTGTATTTTATTTATGTAGTTTTTAATATCGTCCTTATTAATGTGGTTTTGGTCATATATTATTAGAATGTCGTCTACATATCTATTGTAAAAGATAATTTTTTGGCTATCTAGGGTATCTTTCATTAATTGTTGTTCATAATGATACCCATTTCCCAATCCTC
>JAJKFL010000427.1:24338775-24371928 GCA_021186555.1 Reticulitermes speratus | reverse complement strand
AATGTACTGTTGTTATCACATGGTGACCTGCCATTATAATTTTCTGCGCCTGTTGTTCTGGGTCACCATAACTTTTATTATTCTCTATTTCAGGGCATCTCGTTGAGACGTTTCCTTTCTTACACTACTGTCAACTGTCACAAATGATGAGCAGTGTTGCAGTACCCACAAGCTTCAGAACACACACAGCACTGTTGTAAAGACATAGCCAAGCGTTACAGAGCAGATACCTGTATCCTTCACAACAGAAAGGTAAAGGATCTTCAGGTAAGTGACCAATATGGAGGCAAGGTAAAGAAAGGATAAGCTGGAGACAGGTGACCAGTATAGCAGCAAGGTAAAGAAAGGATAAGCATGTGATGGGTGACAAATATGGCAGCAAGGTGAAGAAAGGACAAGCAGGAGATGGGTGACCAATATGGCAGCAAGGCAAAGAAAGGATAAGCATGTGATGGGTGACAAATATGGCAGCAAGGTAAAGAAAGGACAAGCAGGAACTGGGTGACTAATATGGCAGCAAGGCAAAATGCTCTGCACAGACACCAATGGTGTCCACAGCAGTGATAGTGACGTGTCAGTTGCCCTGCCACAGACTTTAACCAGTTCCCGTTGCGCCACAACAGTTTTTGATTTCGGATTTGTGAGGGTCCTGGGATAACGTGGGTACTACAACACAGTCTTGGTATTTGACTGAAAAGATAGTACAAGAACCAGTGGAGGGAAAATGTATGACAAGTTCTGAAACAGCAGGTACATGATTGGAGTAATAATGTGGCAGCAGCCAGCAAAAGTAAACACTTCTCACTTCAGAGATGTGATGTAAAGATTGGAAAAATAACAAAGTTCATTGCACATACAGAGTCGTTTATACAAAAGAGTACCGTACGAAACAATTACATACTATCTCAGCCCGTCAGTGGTCGCAGGTCAACACGCACTTTCTCCTGCACACTCAGCATTCCTATTGTCGGAAAGAAGCCACCCTTAGGGATTCTGACTTGTCTCACACCCACAGTCTTGCCATTTCTCGTGAAGAAAACCTTCAAACAGAAGATACAATGACTTTGAATGCCATATTCATACAGCAGTTACACAAAATAAGCATAAAGAGTGCATAACATAGAGGCCATGTCTGTCTGCATCACAGTTTGCATATTTGTTTTAATAGCTAGTACAACATTCTACTACAATGAAATCAAGTATAATGCACAGGCAAAGGTATAAGGTAAAGGTATATTTCACCCTATAACATGCCATGAAGGCCCTGACGCAGAGTACAGGTGTAGCTCTACTCTTCCTTTAACCTCAGCTAGGGGTCGACTCAGCCTCTAACAGAAATGAGTACCAGGAATCTTTCCTGGGGGGTAAAGGTAGCCGGTGTGTAGGGCTGACAACCTTACCACCTCCATGTGCCGACTGTCTAAAAATCTGGGAGCCTCAACCTCCTGGGACCCTAAAGGCCTGTCACAGCCTGTAATGGGATTGCTTTACCTTTACCTTATAGTTGGGGGTGGGTGGGTGGTTAACGCCACACCCCAGCAACTTTATCTGCAGTGAAGAAACCCGGTACCCATTGTACAGGAGGATGGGTGGGCCCCAGGGCCAGTCTGGACAGGTAGGGTAAATCTTGCCCCCATCAGGGTTCAAACCCCGGACCACCCAGCCCATAGCAAGTTGCTATACCGACTGTGATATCCCAACCATAATGCAAAGGCAAAAGTGAGAAAAGTTAGAGGCAATAGAAATAGTATCATATAAGGAATTACTATATATGTGACAGTCAACACCAAAATTCACACTGTTGCCATTGACTGACTACTGTCTACCACGGCTGTAACTCTAAGGCCATGCAATGAACAGCGAGTGAGCTGTTTTCAAGAAGCCGAGTCTCATGGGCCAATGTTGACGAAAATAATAGTGTGGCAAAAGTAGCCAGTCACCAGCAGACGGTCCAGGATAAATTGGTGAAACAGAATTTAATGAAATGTAATTATGAAGCTAATGGGCTAAGAAATAAATGAAAATTCAGGCTCTGAAGGGACTCACAATTAATTATACACAAAGCATTATGTGGTTATAGACTCTCTGAAAAATCATAAATTATAATCATTTTAACCTTTACACGACCTGCATCACTCCTAGAAATTCATTTTACATATTTACGCAACAAGCAAACATACTTCGGTTTAAGACATGCTGCATAACTCTGTTTTATTTTCCACAAAATGCAGTTTTATTTCATAATTTTATCTCTTTCTGTTCAAATAACATGGTTTCCACAAACCATGCACTAAAATTTAAATACCAACCTGGTTGTGTAAAGGTTAACATAAAAAGAACTCACGAACAAAGAGACAAGATCCAATCATGAGACATATTACTTAAAAATTTTTAATTTATTCCCACATATAAGCTACTTGTGGCACTCTGACGTACACACAGGAAAACAATGGTTGGGAATGATCAGGTACTGTCAACAATGGCTGGGAATGATCAGGTACTGTCAACAATGGCAACTAAATGTCCAAAATTATTCATTATAACACCATGACATCGACACTGTCCAAAACTGGAGGGTCCTGGTGACAATGACAGTGCCAAGACAGAGAAGTCATTGTTGACAATGGCTATTCAATATGCAACACTGTTCACTCCAGTTTTTTGACATAACATACAGAGCAGAAGTAATTCATCTGAATTTCAAAGGTTACTGTAAAGTATGTACAAACAAATGGTATTAGGTGCCGCAAAGTTTTGATGTTGAGACTGGCTATAATGAGGAGTTATAGCACAAATTCTTTACCACATGTTACTGTGTGTGTTACTGTACCTGGTACTGTACATGTTAATCTATGTGTCACTGCACATTATGGTACAGGATGTCTGTGAAGCCATTGTACACTTGATTTATTTATTTATTTACTCATTTATTTATTTATTTCACTACATCTGCATTTCATGACTTGGCATGACTTTACATGACCTCGTAACCCAGTGTGGCAATCAATATGTGACAAAGCCATGCCGCACCAACACCCAAGATCACATTTTATCATTATTAGCTGTGTGTTGTGGGACGCTGACAATGGCAGATATGAGGAATTATTACATTCAAGAGTGTTTGTTTGGGTGCGTAAAACACAGCTCACGGGTCAGACAATGAATAAGGTTATGACAGCATCTCAGCATGTGGAGAATAATAAACCAACACTGAACTATGAACCACCATCACTGATGCCATTGCCTCTTTAACACCATAAAAGCCATGAAAGATAGCACAAACAACATGGCGATGTATACAGCTCTGTGCCAAGTATTATGTTGCTCACACAGATCCACTGGATCCATAAAATGCAGGTATGAAGAAAGAAATAAATAAAAAAAATAAGTCAAGTATAAGGCAACTTCTCGGACACTCTGTATACGTTACTGCACGTACCTTCACTTTGCTGGTGCACTCAATGACACGCTGATTGTTCCTCCAGTCATCATCCTCACTGTCACTTGTGTCCAGGGTTAACTCAAGCAGATCATCCACTAGAGTAGGGGAAGAGGGACTGTTCTCTACAGAACCGCCATCACTGCAACATCACGGCAAAATATTCTCCCAATATGTTGAACCACACGCTACATGTCAAGTCATACTTAACCTTGAAATAACCTACATTTGCATATGCAAATGCATGTTAAAAAACACATCTAGAAATTAATTTTATATATTTAGGCAAAAGGGAAATTTACTGCATTTTTAGACATGCTGCATAATCTCTTGTTTTATTTTCCAAAAAACGCAATTTATTTCATAATTTTAATTTTTTCTGTTCAAAAAAATACGTTCCTCAGAAAGCATGTGCCAAAATTTAAATACAAATGCAGTCATTTGAAGGTTACAGGTCTAGCAGTTAAGAGTGACAGATAATATTTGCACTGTTACAACATTCAGGTTATTGTATGTATAAAGTAGCAATAGTTCTTTTTTTATTTTCGTCAGTTTCTTAGAATTGAAGCCATGACCTTTTATACAGCCTTCCAGATTACATTCTTCTAGGACAGCCCTAATCAACCTTCTGTGTGGTGCAGGCAACTTTGGCAAAATGTGGTCTGCATGCGGGCAACATGAAATTCAACATAGGCAATAAAGAATGAGTAAGTAAACATATAATTATACATATAATTTTACCCGTGTATTTTTTGTCACATGATATGTGATAAAAAATGTAAATTACTGATAACAGAAAAATTTTGTAATGATACACAATTTACATCCTTGGTTAGGGTGTCGCTATATTTAGCACAGTTCTACCATGAATTAGTAATGTAATGTATTTCTCCATAAATAAACATCTCGTAAGTTTTCAAAATTGCTTCGGCGTTCTATCTTAGCTTTGTCATGTAAAGAGTCAGAAGATATTTTCTCATTTTGAATGTCTGCACATACAATATAACACTGTGTCGCGGGCAAAATGCTTCCCGCAAGCTACGGGTTGAGTAGCCCTGTTGTAGGATATGATTCCATGTAGTCTGGTAGTTTGGTACCAAAGGTTTGGAAAAACCTGCCACCTCCATCTTCAGGGTTGAAGTAGGCAGCAGGTTCATTTGCAACACTGGTATTTACATACTGGCCTGCATACTGAATGTGACCTTCATATACACTGCCACGAGAACCTTACCTGTTTACGCCACCATTTTCAGTTATACCTTGATTTTAAATGTGATTTTGTAATATGGACAAGAAGATGGACAGCACAGTCACTACAGTAATGACTGTGCTGTGGGCTGGATGATCTAGGGTTCAAATCATGGCAGGGACAAGACATTTCTCTAAGCTGACATGTGTGATAACATGAGGTGTTGAAGAGAAGACTACACAAATAGTAAGTTTACAAACATAACAAAACATAGTTAAAAATTGATCTAAACTGGTATAAAAAGAAGAAGACATTCTGTTTACACTATATTCGACCCTATAAGAAGGAATTAAGAAACCACTTTAGAAGACATAAAAAAAAGTCAACGAAGTAAGATAACTTCGTCCTCAGATACAAAAATAAAATTAAAACAATGAAAGAATAATACACCTTTATACATTTCAACTTGGAACTATTAATTAAAGAAAAAAGGATTAATGTAATCACTGGACCCCAATATATAAGAAACAATTTTGGTTTCATAAATATTTTTGGCTTTCACAATATAGAAAAAAGAACATCAATATAAAACAGCTACAATGAAAATACATGTTACAAAAAAAGGCTAAAATTGTAATAAATACAATGGAACTGTGAGATCTCATGAGTAAGTATATTTGTATATTACACTTTTACCTTTATTTTACATTTTTACACACACAGCCTGATGACGGTCCAAAAAAACTGAAACATATATCTTACATGAAAATACACAGTTGTGTCAGACAGTACTGGACTGCTTATGTAGTGAACATTTCCCTCTCCTCCAAAATGTCCAGATCTGCTCTGCAGACCACCCAGCCTCCTTTTCAATGGGTACCAGGGTTATTTCCCCAGTGGCAAAGTGGCCAGGGTGTGAAGTTGACCACTCACCTCTATCTAGTGGCAAGGTGAATAATGAGTGAAGAGACATCTCTACTACCCCCCACATGCCTTCATGGAGTGAACCCTTTTTTTCTTTACTCTTTTGTAGCAGAAACAGTGTGAGCAGCAGTTCATCTGATTCATCGTCGCTGTTCTGTTGAATCATAACACTCAAGCGTAGGATGGAGTATGGTGGGCAACTGCGAGAGTACAGCAGTACAGTCACCAGTTCAACTGACACATTTCAGTAAGCTGACATACAGTAAGAATCAAATGCAGGAATAGACCTAACCTATACTACCAGGGGGCATGCGGTGGCACAGTTGGTTGAGGCACTGCACTACAAGCCGGAAGGTCGCGGGTTCGATTCCTGATGGAGTCATTGGAATTTTTCATTGACATAATCCTGGGGTCGACTCAGCCTCCAATAGAAATGAGTACCAGAAATATTTCCTGGGGGGTACAGGTGGCTGGTGCATAGGGCTCACAACCTTACCACCTTCATGTGCCGATTATCTAGAAATCTGGCAGCCTCAACCTCCTGGAACCCTAAGGGCCTGTAATGGGATTGCTTTACCTTTACCTATACCACCCTAATGTAACCTACCCTAACCTAACCTAGTACTCTGAGTAACTGTGAGGCAAGACATTATGCAAGATGTTACAACAACAAGATTACCAACTTCTGGAATGTAATGCAATGCAGTTAGGTAGAAATTCACAAAATTTTGGACGAAAATACTTCCTCCATATTGTCCCCAGATATTGCATCCCAAAGACAGTACTCTTCATACTTACCGTCACGAAAACCTCACCCTCTCATGTAATAACAGTACGTTTCAACTAAGTACAAAACCAGCAGCAGTATATAAATTTGTAGTTTTGATAGACCAATTACCTTAAACAAAAGGAATACCAACATTTTCAAAACGTATCCTTCATCCTAACATTGTAACAGGCAATATCTCGATTATAAGCAACTGTTTTGACCAAGCAAGAGGCCACAGGGTACACCTTACTGTTATGCAAGTATGCTATCTGAAGAGTCAGTCAGAGATCAACATGATTATTAAAATAAATTTTACGAGAAATAAGAATGTGAAAGTGTGGAGTGGGCTGAACTGGCTCCAGACGGGGTCTAATGACAGGTTTTTGTTGAAAATAAGGAAATCTATCTTGTAAGCCTGTACAAACAAAATCTCCTGACCACGTAAGCAACTACAAGACTATCATAAAATTTTTACTTTACACTAAGCGTGTAACAGAATGACAAAACAGAACAGTTAGATAACTTCTGTATATCACTGCTCACCACATTTGTATATACCGTATTTTCTGCCTCACAAGACACATTTTATTTTCCCTGAAAAATGTCCCCAAAAGTCACCCTGTGTTTTAGCACCAAATGATGAGTGTTTAGTGTTACATAAGTAGGTTACTAGATCCACAAAAATACCTTGCTAATTATATGGTGAATCTTATGAAGCACGCAAGACAGGATATACAATTCTGCTTGTGATCAATAAGCTATGAACTGCAGTATGTACCGCTGACTATCTCTGTAAGCAGGTTACTGCACTTTGTTCAAAGTGCGGGGTGCTAAACAAATGAATCTAGGGGCTGCACAAAGGATCAGAAATGGTCGATGTGCATGGGACGCTCTGGTGCCCGCCCTACTTCTATTCTATTCTATTCTATTCTATTCTATGTACCGTTGACACATACCTGTCATACTGGCACACATAATCTCTAGGGAACAGAATTCCACAGCCCATCCTGTCTCCTTTATGACATCGCGGTCCAAACGGATCGCCTATGCCACTGCCGATGAAGATCTTGCCATCATCAGCATGGTAACCTATAGATCCCTTGTTCCAGCCAGGATGTCTGTGCTTTGGGTAGTCCTGTTTGACAAGACGAGAGTGCATAAAGTTATATACAGTGTGCCCACAAAGCCCCTATCTATTTCGTTACTGTGCAAATTATGAACTAATTTGCTGGTAAGTCCAAGCTCATGAAATTTTGAAAACTCCAGTCTTCTGGCATATCACACCATGCAGAATGATAACTAGGTATGTACATAACAACCCATATGGTGTCATATTCCAGGATACTGAAAGCTTTATGAACACTGATGTGAGAACCTCTAATATAATAAAGTTCAATTTTCATTCACATTAATCTCTAATTTCTCCCTTGGGTTCAAAGTGATACCGCCATCACACATTCCTGTAAACAAGGTGATTCAGGAGGAAAGGTCAATATTTTGGGAGGAGATACTATATGTCATTGTAACAAAAATGTTCACATGAACTTGTGTCTAATTCTGAATATTTACCAAGATAGGGCTGTTTGAATCTCCAGACCTAACCCCATCAGATTCTTGTTTGTGGGGTTGGATAAAGAGAGAAGTTTACAAAAGAAAGGTGGATACACGAGACAAATGGCTTGCTCTAATTTTGTATCTGCTGCCTGCATAAAGAAACACGAAGATCAACTCACACAAAAAACATGTGATTTTTGCACACAAGTTGAAAAGTGCATTGAGGTTGACGGTGGGATTTCTGAAAATTTATTGTGAACTGTAACAAATCTGTCATTTAAACATTAAATTAAAAATTAAAATTAAATTAACAGTAAGTAATTTATCTTTCTTTATTACCATTCACAATGCTTTTGTATTTGTAGATTCAAACAGCTCTACTTCAGTAGCCATTCAGAACATTTATTCTCACAATGACTGATATTATCACCTCCCAAAATATTGACCTTTCCTCCTGAATCCCCCTGTATAGATTCTACAAATCAAACTGTGACCTTATGGACACACTGCAGAGTAATAAATTAGAGGACGCATGATCTGATGTTATTATGACAGTGACTTTGGAAAATACTGCCCTCTGGAATGTGAGATGGGGTAGACTGGTAGAAATTTACTGTTTCAGAGGAACCTGGTAACTGCATATTCAGGGTAGCAGGTTCTCCCAAAATATGGATGGATTTCTACCAGACTACAGGGTGTCACATCACAAAAAATAGTACTCTTCACACTTTAACTGTGAATTGGGAACCATGTTGAAAAACTCATGACACATCTGAAGGTAATATAGAAGCACACAAATGAAGAGACTGAGGAAAAACCATACAAACCTCAGCATGGCTGACCTGCAGATCAGAGGTGAACTCTGAAGCTCCAGAATATGTGACTGGAGTGCTAACTACTTCGGTCTTGAGAGTAAGATGTAACTATACCCAATTTTAAGGTAAGGTAAGGTAAAGCAATACCTTTATGGGTCTGGACAGGTCCTTAGTGTTCCAGGAGGTTGAGGCTCCCAGATTTCCAGACAATCGGCACATGAAGGTGGCAAGGTTGTCAGCCCTACGCACCGGCCGCCTTTACCCCTAGGATATAGTCCTGGTACTCATTTGTGTTTGAGGCTGAGTCGACCCCAGGGCCATAGTGTTGCTTGAAGGATTATGTCAATGAAAAATTCCAATGACACTATCGGGAATCGAACCCGTGACCTTCCGGCTTGTAGCGCAGTGCCTCAACCAACTGACCCAATTTTAAGGATGGTGAAAAATGTTTCAATATGCATTCCTAAACCATCTTTACTTACTCTCCTAGTGAGGCCAATGGCTATGTAACAACTTTCGCCGGGATCCACAATTTCTATCTCAAAATAATGAACTGTTGTGTTAAGTGGCAACCGTGCCTGTGCGAATCCTACGTCTATAATACTCTTTCCTCTCCCTGTATACTCCAGCACCTGGAAAAACAAAAGCAGCTGCAGCTATGGTCATAGAATTGCGGTGGATTATATGAGGCACATCTAGAAAGTGAGAGCCAATAACACATGGCAGCCACACAGGTGATGCATGCACTTACTGTGACAGTCATCTTCTGTACGTCAAGAGGAACACGTCGCCCGTTTTGTAAAAAGGAGCTTATTGAATGTAGATCAAAGTGGCAGTTAGCTCCTTTTTACAAAACTGGGGCGAAATGTATTGCATAGCACAGTGTCGTAACTTTTTCTCCCATTCGTTGTAGTCATTAAAGATAAAAATTGAAAATCCCATTATGTGTGAAGTGCGGTCAGTCATAAGGTTTTTAACCACTAAAATTGTTCATCCAGCAGAATTCACAGGCAGATTGTTGTGTATGGTGAAGGTGCAATAAACAAAAGGAAATGTGAGGAAATGGTGTCAGCTATTCAAAAAAGGCAAGACAAATGTGCATGCCAAGGAATGAAGTGAGCACTTGTCTTTGGCTATGGATGATTTGAAAGAAAAAGTGAATGCAGAAATTCAGAAAAGCAGACAACTCACAATTTCTGAATTACACAAACTTTTTTTTGGTCAGCCAGAGTCACAGGAGTGACGAAGAGACACAGACATTGTGCCGGACCGGCTGAAGGGCTTGGCAGTGACCTTTATCGACAAAGCCATACAAAAGCTGGACCCACGATATGACATGTGCCTTAATTTACATGGTGACTAAGTGAGGAAGAAGCTTAATGTAGGTACCAACATGTAATAATAAAGATATTTTTTAAAAATTATTTAAACACTTTTTACGCTCATCCGGTTCTCACTTTCTGGATGGGCCACATAAATAGATCTGCTTAAACTAAAATACTGAATTTTATATTACTTTCACCGTGCATTTTCACTTATTATTCAGTTAACCAACAAATGCACAAATGTTTGTGCATTTGTTGGTTAACTGAATAATAAAATACTAAATCTCTAGTACTGGAAACTGAATGCCGACACCACTAACACTACGCCGTGCCACTGGACATGACCCTGAGCCAGTTTCACCTACCTCCAGTATCCACAATGTTTTCTTTAACTCTCAAAGTCCCTACTTAAATTCCTACAAGGCCATGCTGCCACTGTGGTTATCAGAGATGATCTTCTTTTTTGGGTAAACAATAAGCAAATACAAAAATCCTCTAAGAACTCTAAGTGTAGGGAAGAAATTCCCCCCACCCCAGACATTTTCTTTTTTTCTGTAGCTCAGATGAAACGTCAACAGATGTAACATGCTGCCACACAAAAATTGTTGTAAAGGTCAAAGGTTTTAACCATGACACAGACATACCTATATAAGATCAAAAGACAAAACACTAGTATGGTTCAGTATCATATTAATGTGATCCCGCCATATTCTGATTGGTACACTGAGTGACCACATTCCAAGAGGTTTGCCCAACAAAATTATGAATGCATTCCTTTCATCCCCATCCCAATTACCAGTACAGCCCATTGCACCTTCCTAGCTTTCACTATCATAACAATTTACATGCCTACAAATCTTCAACATTGCTAGCTATGCAATATTCTAAGTTGTCCACTTTGAATTAATAGGTTTCTGGACTTTCTCTACAATCTTGCTTTCAGAAAACACATGACATTGACAAGTGTGTATGTGTTTTATTTAATGATGATGTCAACTGCCGATGGAATGATACTGATGGGGAAAACAAAGGTACTCAGAGAAAAACCTGTCCCAGTGCCCCTACGCCCATCAGAAGTTCCATATGGGATGGCCTGGGATTGAATGCAGGACTCCACTGTGAGAGGCAGGCAACTGCTAACCTGAACCATGGTACAGCCCGTATCATACCTGACAGTGGACCACTTCCCACATGGAGGCGAGACGGTGTGGAGACGAATACTGATGAGGGTGTGACAAACTGCTGGTCACTCGACAGCCTAAATCAGTTAACTCTCTCTATATATATGCACACAGGATCAAGTTTTGCCCACAGAAATAATACAAAAACACAATAAAAACTTTGGGAATATCTACGAAGACCTAAAACAATGACTGACAGACAGGTTGATATTTATATAAATCAGAACAGCTATCTGTGTCAGATCAAACTGAGTTACGTGCCTCCTCACACTTTCACCTCAGGATGGGATGTGATAGCATTTTTTAATATGGGACAATGGATAAAGTCCACAACTGTATTAACCCTCATCTTGCCGGGGTGGGCATTTAAATTGTAGTGCATAGTTTATGAAAAACATATTATTTGAACATAAAACAATAGAATTATCAAATAAATGGCATTTTGTGTAAAATAAAGCAGAGTTTATGCAGCATGTCATAAAATTGCAATAAATTTCCTTGTTGCCTAAATATACACAATGAATTTCTAGGGGTGTTTTCCAACATGCATTCATGTATGCAAACACAGGTCTTTAAAAGGTTAGTACTGAACATAATACAGTGTCAGAACCCTTTAGAAATGAACTACCCATCTGCTTCCCCCTTTTAATTCCAAATATTCTTCTGAGCACTTTGTTGTAAAACACCTGGAATTTTATGTTATCTAAAAGTGCAATACCACAACAATGGCCGCACATAGTGATTGAATGGTTTATGTTCATATCTAAAAGTATAAGAATACAGCAATGGCTGTAGTAGCGATCAGACGGTTTATAACAAAAAATTTGTCACGTATGAGAAACAAAAGATGTGATATCCATTATGACAACGGCAAGTATGTGGCCTCTGATGATATGAGGGAGACGCAAGACATATCTTAGCAGGGGTATAGAGGGATATCACATGACATGCAATGGTCGTAATTTAAAATTTTGTGGAGGATTTTCCTTTCACAGGTGTACAAATGTGGGTGCATTTTATGACTTTCTATGACATTTTAGAGCATTCAGACATTATTCATGACATGCACTATTTTTCTGGGCCACTGCCTTGCACTTAACACTATTTTTGTGTCTATAAATGCATTCTGATGCTACATTGTGTCATCTTCAATGTGTACTCACTAAGGAGGACACATGATAGCATCGAAATGCACTTGTGGAAACAAGAACAGTGTTCAGTTCAAGGACATGGCCCAGAATAATACCATAATCACACCACCGGATTGGTAAGTATGGAATAAAGTTCTCTGTTCTTGGTAGATATAAGTCCATCCATATTCGATTAGAATCTCACTGCACTGTTTTATCCTTCCTAATGAACCCACATGCTCAGGAGAAGCTTCTCAATGGAGAATGGAGATATATCCATCATGAATAATGTCAGAATGTGCTAAAACATACCAGAAACATGTCATTATGCTTATAAAACATGCCTGCAGTAACACACTCGTCAAAGAAAAATCCCCTGCAAAACTTAGAATCGCAGTCTTGGCATGTCACATGCCCTGCTGCCAGATGTGCTGCCCACCTCTTACATTAATCACAGGATGCATATTTATTATCACCATAACAGATATCATCCCTTGTATTTTTTTTATGATGAATCTTTTATTACAAATCATCTAATTACAACTTACAGCCAACCCTGTACATTTCACACCCACACAAAACAACTCGCAAAACGACTGACTTATATATTTGTTAGCTATTTCCAAACTGAATTTTTACAAGTGACAAAAGAATATACATGTAAGTCTGTGGAAGGACTTACACATGTGTATCTGCATCATAGGAAGGATTATCCTTTAAATGACCATGATGGCATTTAAATTTAGTGCATGGTTTATGAAAAAGTGATTATTATTTGAACAGAAAAAGATAAAAATTATGAAATGGAAGGCATTTTGTGGGAAATAAAACAGAGATTATGCTGCATGTCTTACAAATTCAGTAAATTTCTTTGCTACCTAAATATATAAAATAAAATTTAGAGGCGTTTTTTTATGTGCGTTCGTTTAAAGGTTAATCTTCAGTGTTATGTAAAGTGAATGCAATTCTAACATGTGATAAATTTACAAATGCTACTGGTAATAATTAAAACTACTATCTTCAGCACTGCAGCTAACAAACCTGTCCATTGAGCCGAATATCATTAAGGCGATACCACTCCTCCTCATTTGTATCTACAGACATAAGACTGTCCTCTTCCGGTATCCAGTTCAAACCCAAGAACAACCGTACTTCCTCTCCAATTGAGTGCATTCCTACTGCAGGGTACAGGCCTCCAACTGGTAGTGACACTGATGTAGCACCTAACTGAAACGTTATGCAGTGCACTACAACATAAAAATTACCTTCATGAACAAAATATGTGACATCAGACATGAAACTGCTACAAATGCTGCCACTGCAATGGTGTTACAGCCCAAACACAGCCTTAGCCTCCTCAGTACATTGCCTCATTCATTCCCTATATTTAAGCTTTAGTTTTCCAAGCCTGTGTGCCAAGTAACGCAATGCCATCCTCTCTCACACCATCTTCCCATCTTTTCCTGCATTTTCTGACTCTTCTCTTGCTGTGAATTATTTGTTGCATGGATTTCTTTGTTATACAATGTTCCACTATTGTAATTACAAGCCCTGCTCACTGCAAACTTCTAAATTTGATAAAAGCCATTATCAAGTCTTTATATAAAACATAAATTTCAGTATTATATCATCCTCCATCCCTTTATGGGGCCATAAATCCGTCACAAAATCTTCCTCTGGAATACATCCAGCATTTCCTCTGCCTTACTGGGCATGGTCAATGTCTCACACCCGTAAAACAGAATTGGTGAACTACAGTCTTACATTTTCTTAATTTACTTTTCTGCTATACTGTGTTGTTAAAAATAAATACAGGATGATATAGGAGGAGTGTACCAACTTTGTGGATAACACACACTAATCAAGCGATTTTGTATAAAAAAGCAGAGCAACCTCCAACATCAAAAACAATCTCATTAGAGCCCTGAAAATCAATAAATTCATTCACTCCCTTCTGTACTATTTAGATTCACCACAGTCAAACCAGACAGTATAAGAAATGTTAAACCTTCAAAGCACAGTGGTTACATCACACACCACCTTCTTCAGTTTTAAAAATCCCTACATTTTACCCACAGTATATTTATGGTACACATATATGACTCTCAGACTGAAAGGTAAAACTATTTCCTCAAACAGCAGTAACTGACTGATCTTTGTGATGCACATGTAGTGTTTTTTCTGTGAGACAGGCCTTATATTTTTTAGCATAATTCAGATGAATTTTGAGATTTAAATGTTCAGTACTTACTTCTTTCCCGTTTCGGACGAAGTACACAGAAACCGTCATACTGAATGGGTCTCCTGGTCCTTCCGGCAGCTGATCAAACCTAATTCCACAGCCTATCCGATCCCCACATTCGCAGCGTGTGCACAGTTGTCCTCCTCTGCTTCCCTCCTTGTACAGTCTGCAACAGCAATAATATAATTCATAACCACATGTTAATAAAAACCTGATTAAATTAAAGAAAAATGCAAGCAGCTTGCTATTTTAAGATTTGGACAATTCTTGTTACTTCCATCTGCAGAGTTCTCATCTAATACACATCTGCACAAAGAGAATTCAGAGTTTAATCCTGGTTAGCATGAATTTAACGTAACAAATATATATAAATTCAGTTCCTAACTTACAGTAAATACAGTCTGAACCATAATAGATCAATCAGTTAATGTTGTTTAAAGAAATACAGTAATCACTGTTTGTTCTTACAATCATATGAAACACATAAATATACTGCAGAGTGTAGGGTTTCGAAACGTTACAGAAGGTGGTACACACAAACACCAACCACTCAGCTTTAAAAGTTTAAAATCCATATGGCTTGAAGCAGATAGGGACAGGTGGCAGGCTCTTGTGAATGCGGTAATGAGCCTTTGGGTTCCATAAAACGCAGGGAAATTCTTGACTAGCTGACGACCTGCTAGCTTCTCAAGAAGGACTCTGCTCCATGGAGTTTGTTATGGCTTGATGTGATTCACTGAGTTTTTTACACAGCTAACAAAATTGCCTTGTATCATTTGCAAACTATTTTTCCACACAATCCTCATGAAGATGCTGTGAAACTTGGTCACCCACCCTATGAAAGTAACACAGACTGAAGACTTAAACAGAAGGGATAGGTCATCTTACACAAACAGTATATTATTATTATTATATAGAATATAATAATCATAACAGTAATGTTATATTGTCCTTAAAAACATCTTTCAATCCAAGTAGGTCATCTTCAGGCTCTTTTCGTAATGCAATGAGGTTCATATTATTTGTGTACAGTACTTAAATAGCGGAAGTGCGTGTACACATGCCAAGCAGACCAACCAATGTACACACACACCATGCAGACACATTACCGCCATGTAAGCAGTGCACACAAATAATCTGAAACTCATTCCATCAAGAAAATAACCAGAAGATGATCTGCTTAGGTCGAAACATGTTGTTTTAAGAACAATATAGCATTACTGTTACAATCACTATATTTAAATAATAATAATAATAATAATAATAATAATAATAATAATAATAATAACTGTTTGTGCAACATAACCTGTACTTTCTATTTAAGTACTTCATATAACCCAACGGGATGCAAACAATAAAGGGAAAAAACAGACTGAAGACATTTGAGATGAGATTGCTGAGGAGTGCATTGCCACCTAAGAGAAACGATGTTATCAGGAGGCTTAAGAAAAGTGCGTACTGAGGAGCTTCATAATTTGTAATCTTGAATTATGGCGGTAGAGACAAAGATTATGAGACGACTGGGAAGTGTAATATACACAGGAAAGATGAGAAATGGATATTAACATTGAGATAAAGGACCTGAAGGAAATATATCACTTTGAAGACCTACGCATATACAGATGGTTAGTAATGGATCTTGAACAAATACAATCTGAAATTGCTGGCTTGACTCATCTGGCTCTGAAGAGGGACCATAAGCAAGCTCTTGCAATTATGGTAATGAACCTTTGGGTCTCACAAAATTCAAGCGGACTTCTTCACCAGATGAGGAACTATCAGCTGGTCAAGGCAGTCAGTGTCCATTCTTTCAACCACAGTTCTAGCATTGTTTCAATATCATCGTAAGTTTCAGCCTCCCTTCACCTGTTTCAACATGTGTGTGACAACATTTAAAACCGATGAAGACAATGACGATGACAATGATGTGATCTGATGTAATGTGATAGCAGCAGTGTCTTAAAGAAGAGGACACTGGCTGTATGAAGAGGGGACAGAAACTCATGGAAACATTGAATATGTGGAAAAATACATTACATGCAGTACAATAATGCTGTATTACTAGTAATAAAGGCATCTGGGATGGCATAGTTACATTACATGCAGTACAATAATGCTGTATTACTAGTAATGAAGGCATCTGGGATGGCATAGTTGGAATAGTGATGCACTACAGGCTGGACAGTTTAGGGATCAAATCCCCACGAGGGTGAAAATTTTCCACGCCATCCAGACCAGCCCCAAAGCCCACCTAGCCTCCTGTACAATGGGTACCAGGTCTTTACCAGGGGTAAAGTGACTGGAGTGTGGTTCTGACCACCAACGTCATTCTAGCACCGGGTTGCGAACGGGTCAGAGCTATGCCGTTGCCTCCCCTCTGTGCCTGCCCAGGCATGTCACGGAGTGACCTATACCTTTACCAGTACTGAAGACTGAACGAAGCACTTAAAGATATGTTCTTTATGAACCTATTTTCTAACTTTCACATATGAAGGCCACACAGCAGTCCTCATATTCTGCACTATGATCCCAGGTGAAATCAAATTACAGGCATCACATGCCATGAAACAGTAATATTCTTAATTTCTGAGTGCCCCGTGTAATTTCAGATTTCTGTTCTGATCCAGTTTTTCATTTCTCAAAAGTACCACAACTTCAGATATTACAAACTGCCACGCACCTTCCATCATCCATCACAAGTCCAACGGACTCAGCTGCACAGCCAACATGCACATCCAGTGGACATCGCTTTGAACACAATCCAATTGAAATGCTTCCATCCATACCAGTGTCTATAATTTCAGCCTCATAATAGCTGGTATCAGGTGTCAGCGGATGTCCTGCGACGTACACACCCACCCTATCACCTTCATCAGGGGCATAGCTATAGGCACAAAATAAGGATAAATCAGCACACATCAGTTTCATCATCTATTATTGGGATGATCAAACCAAGGAGTGTCAGATGGGCATGGCATGCAGCATGCACAGGAGAGAAAACATATACATACAAAATTTTGGTTATAAGAGTTTAAGAAAAGAAACCACTTGAAAAATCTAAGTGTAGATGTGAGGATAATATTAAAATGGATCTTAACACTTTTGCTCCCAGCAAACGTGATGGTTGCTGAATTTCTAACCTAGCCACTTTTACACAACAAATGAAAAAAACAAAACACTCTAAAAACAGAAAGTATTGTAATCATTTATGTGTACCAACATATGCACATAAATTGTATAAAATTGCAAATTATCCGTATACACGAACTCTCCTACATGTTTCAGCAGTAAATCACCATCCTCAGGGAGATGTAAATACAAAGGAATACACAATATTAATAAATCAAATTTACATACACAAAGTTAAAATATATAATAGCAGCTATAAATATAATAATGTGGATACTATGGATAGTATGATGCTGACATATTTTTGGTTACAACTTATATGCCATTGTTTACAATGTAAGTAGTTGTATGCATACAAATATCTAGCATCAAAGTTTTCAATCCAGAAGGATCAAGTCCTTGTGGCTTGTATTGATGTGTCTTGTGTAGGAGTGTTTCATATGAATAATATTAAACAAAGGATTATTCATGTGCAAAGAAAAAGATAACAAAAAAGTGCTACAAATGCCATCTAGTGATTAAAGCAGAAACTATTTGGGCAAACTGCATTCAGAAAGTGATATCTTTGTTTTCTTGCATCATGTTCTTAATAGACCACAGATGGTTACACTAGCTTGAACACTATAGCATTATCTGCGATCAGATATGGGAATGAAAGTGTTAAAGAAAGGAGAGTGTGTACTGAATTAATTTTGGTCAGAACATGGATGAGTAGAGGACTCCTCTGACTACAGCAATGAACTACCAGGCTTCATAATATGTGGGATATTTCATTATTAGATAAACACCTGTTACGATAAGAAGAAATTTGTCCACGGAAGTAGTTCAGTATTACATTCTACTTCTTTGAAGATCTTCTACGTCCTCAGACACATCAGAACAATGTGGAGTGCCTTATATAACACTGAATTCTGTCTGTCCATCTGACTTTGTATTAGCAGTATGTAAATGTTGATAAAATTCTAAGATGTCTAACAGAATTAAACAATTAAGCCATTCAGTGGCAGGCTGTGGTGCCTACACATATTATCTCTTTGATATTTCAGGCCTTCTGATCTCATCACTTCCGATGATAGGGCAATTATTAGAATGACAGCGAAGTGGACTTCCATTTCTTGACTAGCTGCAGACCTGTCGGTTTCTCACGAAGAACTCTGCTCCATAGTGTTAGTTTGTTAATGGACGACAGTTTGTGGGCTTTGAACCAAGGGCAAATGTGGTATTCTTCACATTCCCAAAGTTACTTTTGGTAGAACTGAAGGGCTCCATTCTGTGAGCAGAAAAAGCTGCAAACAGCTATAACCAGTGATTAAACTTGGAGCCCTCTCAATAAAAATTCAGTACTGCACCTGAAGACCATAAAGTTCCCATTCAGTATTCTAACTTTACTTGAAGAGTTGAATTAAACATCAGCTTACTAACATTCATCAAAATAAAAGACATTTTACATAAAAATTATACATTTTTTGATTAAATGTGTTGTTTCTGAATGCAGTTGTGTCACTACATCTTTCAAAAATTTAAAACCAGTTCAGTGACAATTTACAAACAATTTCCAGATTCACACTCCTGAAAGCAAATAAAAATAAAGTAGGTGGCTGAAAGAAAATAATTTCAAAATCAACGACTTATCTACAGCACTGACACGAGCATCAATGATGTGGTCATATACTGAAAAATAACACAACAAAAATGGAACTGGGAAGTGACTACGCTACAGGCTGGCTGTCAAGGAAATTCAAGTTACATTCCTGGCAGGAACAGAAATTGTTTCCCCTCCACAGTGTCCATACCTAGATCCAAAATATGCCAGGGGCTCTCTCCCTACCCCAGTAGTAAAGTAGCCAGAGTGTGAAAATGGCCAATCACATTGTAATTTAGGTTAAGAATATGTGAAGCTACACCTCCACTCCATCATACATCTTCAATGCGCAGTGCTTAATTAAGCACTGGGACTTTATGTTAACATTAATGTGGCACAAGAACAGAACAAGATTTTTAGGTCTTGCAGTTACCTCACACTTAATTACGTTCATACTTCTCTTGGCTGACAATTGCAACAGTACATACCTGTACAAACATAACCATCTGAAATAGAAGAATACGATTCTGAGTACCTTAAAATATCCCCATCTAAAGCAACTCGTTCATGTGCAATGTTGCCATCATGCGACACAGAACACTTCATCCTGAGCACAGGGTATGGCTGCGGGTTGCGCAGACTTTCCATTGTGGTGTCATGAACAATACCAAACAGTCTTTTGAGCAGTTCAAAGAGGTGTGGACTCACACAACTCAGCATATAGGTCAGCTGCAAAAAGTTGACATAGTTCTAGAACATAACTCTCATCATACCTCACATACACTCTTATGACATCACACTTATGAGCACTGCCCTAATCTTACAACCTCTTAGCGTTCACTTGCAGAGTATGCCTTGGATCTCTCACAACACCACATTCATAGGTAATATTGGTCTTCCATGGTGCTTCTTCCTGGTTAGGTTTGGTTACGTCAAGCCAGCACACATTGGCTTAGTTTAGTTTAAGGTGACACAAATAATACGTTTTTCCTTATTTTTGTCCGTAAATTACAATCGACTACTACGTACTGAAGTCCTTTAATCCTAATCTGTTTGGCAATGGCTGTGAAAGATGGTGTAAAAGGGCACTGCACGTATTTAGTAAACGGATACTTTTGTTTCAGACACCTTGACAAATAAATAATATGTGTCGTAATATAATTATTTCACTCATGTCATGACGAAATTACCTGATCACATGACAGTTTCAAATACGACCTTGTATCAAAGACAAGCTTTTCCAGTACAGGCAACAGCGAAATTTCGCGTTCATTGCGGTCGAGGCTTCAATATATTTACAACACACGGATCATTACTCCAGTAAAACACACGGCAGGTTAAATCGAACAACATGACTAGTCTAATTCATTAATAACAACCATACTTCTGCACAGAGAGCTTCGGTCGCCCTTCATAACCTATAACCTACGTACAGCATCAATTTCGTTTTAATACCACTAAATTAGGACCTGCAGCAAATCACCATGAAATTCAGATAATACATTTTTTGGCTGAAAATAATGCATGAATCAACGTCAGCGTTCCAAGAATGTATCCAAAATCTAGGAACCTAAAATAACCTGCCACATAATAAACCATTTCAATTATATCTTGATAATGACTACAACCACGGAAAACACATATCACCCAGCAGGGAAATAGAAATATTGCGTTGGCAATTTGATATTCGACTAATCGCCAACACTCTGAGATTCGATAAAATCAATGTCAGCAGGTGATTCGACTGTATTAATATAGAGCCGAGGGAGATAACGTGGAATGGCAAATTGTCATGCCGCTGTGGTGTACGTACTACAGTGTACCAATATGCAATTGTTTCACTTCACGTCGAGGATGACGACAATAAATGCTTGGAATGAATTGTCAATCCGTGGTGTTACTGCGATACGAAGCTCAATATTGTGCATACGGTGCCCCAAACTTGATGTTATGTCAGCGATTTTGCGTAAAAATGTCGTCTGAACACATGACTAAGTATCAATAGTCAGACAGCTACGAGCATTTTAATTTTTCAAGATACTGGTTATTATTAGTTCTTGTGCAGTTATTATGAACTTCACGCTTGTTACGATGGTTCAACCTGTTGATTGACCTAAGAGGTTATACCAGATCCAGGTACCACAAACAGGCCTGTTACAGACATCACGATCAGTTGTGGTTGTCAGAACAAATCGCAACAAACGTTGTTAACAAATAGTTGGCCGAAAATGGTTAATTCCATTCTGTACCTATCTCAAGGTGTGAATATTCTTATGTATTACATATCTATCATATTTTCTGTAATGGATGGAGCTTTGGACATTCGGTGTACTTTCCAATAACTTTACAGTATATGAGGAAAACAGCAAGAGGCTAACTGGGGGTTGAAGCTGGCTGGGTACAGTGGGGAAGTGAAAAATCTCTGGCCCTGGTGGGAAGTGAATGCTTGTCATCCAGCCTGAAAGAGCCAGCCAGTGGAAAATATTTATTACATTTTTAGTTGGTAATGTAAAAATGGTTTCAGACAACCTTTTTCATGAAGTTCCAATTCATCAGATTAGGAAATATGGCACTGAAACATTTTCATTTGGAATACTTCCTTCAAATGGATATGTAATTAATTTAAACATTTGCAAAACTTGGCTGTAATTACAGTTACAGTATTGTATGGATATGAACAATTTTCACATATTCAGTGCTGTGAAGTGCAAATGAGATTGATTACAAGATTCACATTTAAAATGTTTAAATTTGTTTTGTGCATGAGGGTGACACACCTGCTTCTATGGATGGTGACATATTTAATCATAACACACATTTGAGACATTTTCTGTCAGTAGTTACCGTGATCTGGGATTGAGAGTAAACCTCAGATGAATTACTAAATGAATTTAGGTTCCATCTGTCAACACAAATCTACTGAATTGGTAATTTCTGTTATTAATATACTAATTGATTTTGGTTATGAAATTAAAGAGAAAAGGTCATTCAGGAAACACAGTTGTTATATTGAAATGCATTGTTTTTGGCTGGTGGAATTTTCAAACGGTAGGCTAGGAGCAAATCACTAATGCAGTGGCAGCGTCATGTTTGCTCTAGTCCTTTCCTCCACCTCGTAAGTACACTTGACGTCATACTGAAGGTCCAAACAAATAAACACCCACCCCTCACCACTTTACCATGCCCAGTAGGCCCACCCACCAGCTCCACAAAATCCTCCACCTGCCAAAATCCATGCACTGCGTCGTACTATCTGAACATACTCAGCAGTGGCTGCAAGACATGAACAATACAAATGTTATTTCAACAAATATTGCTTGAGTTGTCAGATCAGAGCAGATGGGATGGGATGTGTATGTAGCACACACTGAGGTGAGAAGTGCACACAAAGTATCAGTCATTAAACCTTAAGGGGAAAGACCACATTGAAACATAGAGGTGAAAGGATAATGTTAAAATGTTCCCTTCTTAGTTTCTTATGGTTTATTTAATGATGATGTCATTAGGTAGGTTAGTGAATGATTGCAACTGCTATGTAAGCAGATGAATACTGGCACCTCCACCGCTCTGATTGTAGAAAACACTGATCTACACACACACAATTTTGTGCACTCTTCGAATTTCTGACATCAGCCTAGGCTGGCTAACATTACCTGTGCCTGAAGCTGGAGACTTTGTGGACATAATCCTGCAATACCTTTAGTAGCACAGAAGATGGGATGGACATGATGCATGTATCACAGAGAGAGAATCAAATTCAACATTTCCCTATGTGAAAAGAGACAGGTAACTGGCTGATTGGTTGTGGCTTCCTTCTGATTCTCCACTGTTTATTGTGAAAGTGTGGTGATGCGGTGCTGCCAAGTGGCGACCAAATGTGATGAACTGCGACACATGAGATGCATCTCCACGTTTGCCATATGTACGCCCATTTTTGGCTCTACAGAAAAGCTTTCTTGTTGTATGTGATTGTCACATCACTGTGTCCTTGACATGTTACCTTCTGGCTGTCCAAGGGAACGCCTTCTTCCTAATCCTCACCCATTAACAAATTCATGATGTAAACCCTCTGTTTTTTGAACGCAGTGTTAAACCTAAAAACTGGTATACAATTTTATTTGTCTGTTTGTCCTAGTATCCTTCCAATTACTTTCGAATAAACCGAGAGCTTTCATGAAACTAACATGAATATTACCTATAAGACAACACCCCTTGAGAGTTAACAAAGTGGGGAAAAGCAACATGTGTGAACTGATTTGTTTCGTAGCAAAAACTAGCGGCTAATTGAAGGAATATATAAGAATGGGGAACGTGGTGGTTATACCACACAGTGGAGATATAAACTGGTGGTTATGCCACACAGTGGAGATATAAACTGGTGGTTATGCCACACAGTCGGGATATAAACTGGTGGTTATGCCACACAGTGGAGATATAAACTGCTGGTTATGCCACACAGTCGGGATATAAACTGGTGGTTATGCCACACATTGAAGATATAAACTGGTGGCCATGCCACACATTGAAGATATAAACTAGTAGTTATGCCACAGAATAGGAATATAAATGAGTTGTTATGCCACAGAGCGGGGATATAAACTGGTGGTCATGCCACACATTGAAGATATAAACTGGTGGTCATGCCACACAGTGGGGATATAAATGGGTTGTTATGGCACAGAGAGGGGATATAAACTGGTGGTTATGCCACACAGTGGGGATATAAACACAAAACTGAACCTGAGGAAGTCATCAGATAACTTGTGACAGGAGAGCTAATTTGTGGGAGATTCAGGTGGTTTATAAATTTAGTAACCTCTTGTAAATTTATACCATCTCACAGAAAATGTTAATATAGTGCCTAGACAAGTACGAGACAGGAATAAATTGGTTTAAATCCATACATATTTGGTGTATGGTGCTGAAGTTGTTAAAAATAATATATAATACATAGAAGTACACAGTAACGCTTAAACAGCACAAAGCCATTAATACAGTGTAATTTCATGTTACATGTACACATTTACAATTGTGAAGGTCTATACACGGGGAAGTACTGGTGATAAGTATAGCTATCAGCATACTGTTCTCAGAACTTGTGAAACTGGTTTTCATTTTTTTCCCTAACATTTTATGTACAGAAACATATATAGTATGTATTTAGTCTGTAGTTACTGTTAGAGGCACAGTTTGCTACAACAGCAGAGTGAACAGAAGAACACAAGCAACATGAGAAAACTCGCGACATATCTGATGGCCTGCATCATAATTGCATTCCTACAGGTAAACTGCACAGTATTCATTTACTTGGCATATATAAGGTCTATTAACACTTACAATTCCACAACCATAAAATAAGTGGCATTAATGACAGTCCCACATGACAAATCTGCGATGTGCCATGCTTGTATTACAAATTGCACGAAACTAAAAAGCATAGAGTTGACCTCTCATAGCACTGCTTCCAAGCCAAGTGTCTTAAAAATCGCTGAAGTGATTCACAAGTTGTAATAGACACAAACTGTGTGCTGACCTCAAACTGCTGAGCACTTTTAAAAAAGAAAATGATAAAAATTAAATCCAATTTTCTTGATGCTACTAACTACATAAATATTATTTGCAGAATATTCAAATCTCCTGTGGATCTCCGCGGTGCCTCTGCATAATAGAGTATGAAAATGGCACAACGAAGCCCTGCTGTTAGCAGCAGAAAAGGTCACTGTCATATATAGAAAGAAACAAATAAATGAAACGATAAAATTAAACATTCTCATGTGTTATGTAATAAATTCATCCAATGTATCTCTGAAACCTTCTCCTCTGTTATGTGATAGATTCATCCAATATGCCTCTTAAACATTCTCTTGTGTTGTGTGATAGATTCTTCCCAAGTACCTAATAGACCTTTGCCTGTGTATGTGATGACTTCTTTCAAATATACCTATTAAACAGTGTGCTGGTAATGTAGAATTTCTGAATTTCAAGCATGGTGGTACATAAAGTAACCACCAGTCTTGAAAGGGTCTACACAAGTGAGGTGTTCTGACAGTTTGCAGTGTTCCAATATCACAGCTGTGAAATGGGCAGGTCCCGCACTCCCTGTCAGGGAGTAGGCGAGATCAACTGGCCCACACTCTTAGATTCTAGGGTTCCCATTCTGCCTTCATACAGCCCAAATTTAACCTCAAATATACGCTTATTATGTAAGTGACAAACTATACTTGTCAGATAAATTAAGGGCCCTGTATTAGGTCATTAACTGTGTGAAGGCATTACAATCATGCAGTAACAATACACAACAAACATAAATATAACTTTAGACAGAAAGAACAGTAGTCTACGATGTTCTGGATTGCAGGAACAAACATTATGGAGGATTGTGCTGCCTTAGATTGCTCTGAACAATTAGTACAACTAAGCTGTTGTTGACTCACGAAAACAACTGTGACCTTGACAGTGGTGGCGCAGGAGAAATTCAGGCCGTTAAATGTCCATGAACAGTAATCGATGCAGTCCTAGTAAAAACTACATTGGACTGAACTAAGTTGTGTTTTGTGCATGTGAGTTAATACTCTTATTCTTCCTTATGTTCCACCTGGTTAAAGTTGTGCATAAATTTGACGTCAGGCTTGCTGTAAACTGAACAAATAACAGACAGCGACCAGTGGAAAGTAACAGATGCAGTACTGGTACACATTTTTTGACAGGACGCAGACACGCACATTTTCTTCGCAAGGTCAGTTCGGAGGTGTGGAAAGCAACGCACGCAGCCAAGGTCAAAGCTTTTTTCGTCAGTCGAGGACAATACATGGCGTCAAGTAACTCTTGTACTCGTATACTTTCACGCCACATGTCCGATGTTAAACATCGCTCAGTCAAAGACGCTCTGTACTATCCTCAGGCGCCATTGAAACAAGCTCCTACTTATGCTGCTATTGATTCACTACTGCGAGTATACGACGACAGACAACAATGAAAATTTGCGATTATAAATGCTGATATTGAAGCAAGTGCTAGCGACAGGTGCGCCACTATGTTAAGACGGCACTGCCAACGCCTGTTGAATCCAGTCCTCTACATTCCCATATGTTCACGGAAGTACAGCGGCCGGGGCGTGAGGCTGACTACTTACCCAATCTAGTGTAGAGATTAAGAGTGAAAGGAGCTATACCTCTACTCCCGCAATATACCTTTATGACGCACATAGGAACAACTTTACTTTACTTAGAAGAACCAATAATTAACCTTTGACGGATACTTATTGGTCCTTCACACTGTACATTCAGCACAACGCCATCAGTCACGTTAAGTCACTTTAATGACTTTAAGCAACGTAGTTACGGTAATAATGAATTACACATTTTATTGAAGTGGGACCACGATAAGTGGTTTCCTGTTACCACGGCATGGCGCGACCTCAGGTTGCGAATGGAGGAACGGCCTCCAGATATGGAGGGCAGCTGCGATTATAATGAATGAACAGTCTCGGACAGCCGAAAAGGGGTGTCCCTCCAGCTTGGGATTTGGGCGAGGTGCTAACAACTCCTCACCTTAAAAAGTAGGCACCACGGCCACTGGCACCACAATCTTCCACCCACGACCCGCGCTAATTCTACAGCGCAAAGCTCCTATCGAAAGTGAATAGTTACGAATAATTTTACTTTCTGTTCAACGTGCATCTTAGTATTAATATTATTTATAAGTGCATTCGTTGGTTGAATGAGTGAATAGTTACGAATAATTTCACCTCTCTGCAGGCGTTTAATAAGTTATCGCAGCCCAGGTTCTTGGTGCTGCAGCTCTCCCACGTCCTGAAACGCGAGTGGCGAATCCGTCAACACCGCGCTAACAGGTTTAGCTTCCTCCTTCGACAGATATCCATCAAACATCCTGGAGAGGGAATCGACTTTAACTTTCTGAGTACCTCTTACATGACGAAACTGAAACTTCAGAGACGAGATCTTAACAACCCATCTACCAAATCTTCCCTAACTGGCGCGGGTGAGAGAACAATCAGGTTAAGGCTTGATTGTGGTCACGAGTAAAAACTCGCGATTTTCGATATAAGACAGAAATTTCTTAATTCCAAACAGAACAGCAAGACATTCCATTTCATAAATTCAGGATTCTTTCTTTTCTTGTGCCGTCAGTGACCTTGATGCTTACGCTATGGGTAATCGGACTCCCTGATGTCCCTAAGACAAAATTGCCGCCCAGCCTAGGTCGCTAGCATCCTTCTTCAAAAGAAAAGTCTCGGAAAAATCCGCAATACGTAAAACCGGCAGCTGGGCAATTGCCATCTTTAACCTTTGGAAAGCTTCGGTTTGTTTAGGTCCGTACTGGAACCGTGCACCTTTCTTGAGCAGGGCGTTGAGAGGCGCTGCAATTTCCGCAAAATTTGGCACGAACTTGCGATAGAAACTGGCCATGCCAACACAACGAGCAAAGCCGCGAATATCCTTGGGTGGCGGGAAATCCCGGATTGCCTGAGTACGCTCAGGGTAAATCCTGATGCCCTCTGCGGAAACAATATGGCCCAAAAGGAGATCTCGCGGACTGCCAAATCAATTTTCTCTTGATTGACCGTCAACCCAGCATCCCTTAAACAACGCAGTACTTCATCTACATGCTGTAGACATTGCTCAAAACTATCGCTGTATACGACTAAGCCGTCCAAATAACGATAAAGATGTATAAATTCAAGATGCAGGAAAATTCTATCAAGCAAGCTAGTCAATATTTGAGCTCCGGTTGCCAACCCAAAAAGTACCCTGGTGTATTGGTATAAATTCCGCTCGGTAGAAAATGCAGTCAAATGCCTGGACGATTTTGCTAGAGGAATCTGCTGACACGCTTGATTAAGGTCAAACGTTGAAAAATATTTAGCCTTCACAAAAGAACTAAATGGACAATGAATATCAGGTAAGGGTGTAGATTTTACCTTAATCCTCTGGTTCAGCAACAGATAATAATCGATTATAATCGACCAAAGCAAGAAAACCTTCTGGGCCTTTAGGTACCAAAAACATGGGACTAGAGTGTTTGGGTGATGACGCTTCAATTACTCCATCCGCCAAAAGCTTTTTAAGTCAGTTCATATCTCATAAACAGAAAGCAGGACCAGATCACAACAAACGGACTGGGCAGCTTGGTCTTTGAATATGGGACCGACAGGCTGACACGAAAAGTCGGTAACCGAATACCAAGCTAAGCCGCGTAACATCTCAGAAGAACGAAGGCCTTAACTACACCGCGGCGAAAGCCTGAAGTATCGTAGTTAATAAAGCCTTTGAAAATGTGACAAATTTCAAATACACCGGAAAGCTACTAACAAAATGAAATTGCATGCAGGAAGTAACTAAGAGCAGACTGAACTTAGGCAATACCTGCTACCATTCGGCCCGACTTTTTGTCTTCACGTTTGTTGTATAAAAATTAAACACTAAATGTACAGAGATATAACGTTGCCTGTTGTGTTATGTGGGTGTTAAAATTGATCTGCATACTGAGGGGGAAAACGTAGACTGAAGGTGTTACAGAGTAGGGTGCTTAGGAAGTCACTTAGGTGTAAGGGGAAGGGAGTGGGAGGAAACTGGAGAAAACAGCACAGTGGAGAGCTTCACGGTTTGTAATCCTCACAAACTATTCTGGTAATCAAATGAAAGTGGATGAGAGAGGCGCGGCGTGTAGCACGTATGGAGGAGATGAGAAATGCATACAGACATTTAGACTTAGATTTAGAGTACTCCACCATAGTAATCTTCACCGTACAACAGGCAGTACACTTCGCTCCCCACAAAAACATTTCACATGCCTTTAATACCACGATCCCATACGCCAGCACTTCCGCAATCTACTATCTACAGTACTTTTATAATTTTACAACTTTTAACGAGTCTTTTTACAAGATTTTGACTTATAATATATAAGTTTTAAAGTGCCGATAGAATATTTAAAATCATGTGTTTGAAGTGACTGTAGCTTTTAGCAAAAAAAACCCCCTGACGATGATCCTAGGATCGAAACACGTGTAGGGGTACAATTTTAACAATTTTAATAATAAAGCTACTTAAAAAAGTGGTTTTAGTGTGCATCAGTTGGTCTATAACTTAATTTAATACGACGAAGATGCACGGTGTCAACAGTGTGAAATCTGAAACTCATTACGTCACAAAAAAGAACCTGAAAATTACCTGCTTATGTCGAAACACGTTGTTTTAAGGAACACACAACATTATTGTTAGAATCGTTATATTCTATATACACCAATAATAAAGACTATTTTTGCAAGATAATCTGCCTTTTTATTTAAGTACTTCATGTAGCACAAGAGCAAGCAAGCAATAAAGAAAAGAAAAAGGAAGAAAGGAAAACAGACTGAAGACATTTGAGGTCAGACTGCCGAGGAGAACTTTGACACCTAAGAGAAAGGATGTTATCAGGAGGCTTAAGAAAAGTACATACTGAGGAGCTTCATAATTTTAACCCTTATCTCATAATGATAAAATTAAGGATTGCAAGATAGGTTCTTTGCTATTCTGGGACTTTACGCAGAGTAGATTAGCAACTGGTTACCGCCAACACCTTTCAATAATTCAACTGTGTACCTAAGTGTTTCCTGCATTTTTATTAGAACTTTTGACATTTGAAGATGGGACAGATAGGTTGTCCCGAAACGTCAGTAACGACTATTCTACGCTGCGTAAAATCCCAGAAAAGCAAAGACATCATTTACACCGCGGCGGAAGCCAGAAATCATGCTGATTGCAAGATGGTTGGGAAGTGTAATATACACAGGACAGATGAGAAATGGATATGAAATTGGAGAGAGAGTGCCTGAAGTTAAGATATCACTAGGAAGACCTAGAAATATACAGAAGGTTAATAATGTATCTTGAGCAAATACAATCTGAATATGCGGCCTGGACTCAGCTAGCTATAAATAGGGACCACAAGCAAGCTATTACAATTACAGTAATGAATCATTGCGTTTCACAAAATTCAAGCGAACTTCTTCACCAGATGAGGAACTAGCAGCTGGTCAAGTTAGTCAGTCAGTGTCTGTTCTTTCAGCCACAATTCTACCGCTGTTTCAATATCACTATAAGTTGCAGCCTTCATTCACCTGCTTCAACAACTGTGTGAAAACGCATTTAAAACTGATGATGACGATAATGATGACGGCGACGACTGCAACGATGATTATGACGTCACGTGATGTGATGTGAACACGGCAGTGTCTGTTTGAAGAAGTTAGCTACCAGGGACTATTTTCCCGGAAGTACATTCCCGGGGAGTGAGGCTGGCTACTTACCCAATCTAGTGCAGAGATTATGACGTGATTTCAGAGCGCGCATACGCCTATCTCCTCCGATTTTAAAGTCTTATTGACATATGTTACATCTCCCAGGTCTCTTCGTCAAGTGCTGCTGGTATTCAAGCAATAATCCATGGAGCTCATCCTGCTGTTGAGGTGACAATACATTGTTTTCACAAACTTAATTCGAAGTTGAACAGCTGTTTTCATCCTGTCATCCGGAGAGTTCAATTTTCTACAGATATAATTAAATTATTAATATAATGCTCAGTGTCTCTCTTTAGTGTGTCTATGCTATCAGAAACACTCTGAATTTCATACTGAAATTTAGCATTAAACTCATCTCTCAGTTTTGTATTAGCTGCCTCAAATCTCTCAGTTAATCTAGTGGCAAGTTTCTCATTTTGTTGTTCGAACTGAGCCTTTAGATTTTCTGTCTGTTTAGCTACTTCTGCTTGGAATGTAGCTATTTGCGTACTACCTTCGGCCTGAATAGCCGCCATTACAATGGCGAACCAATCTTGTAATTGTGATCTTGAAATATTGAACAACTTTACATTAATGCTGTTATTAGCAACGACTTCTGAATTTTACACACTGACGTGAACTGTAGGATTTGCCCTTAGTGTAACGTTAGCCTGTGACTCGAAGCATGTATTGTGTCTTCCATGTCGAACTGTCTTCGTTGTCGAAACTGTCTTCGTCGCGCGTACTACTACGATTCCTCAGCCACCTATCTGCCATAATCGTGAATTTTGGAAAGAAATTTTACGTCGTGTTCACCGTGCATTTTGATATCTTTCAACAATTAAACCAACAAATGCACTTTATTTTTTAGTTATGTCCATTAACCCTACACATGTTTCGGCTGCAATAGAGCCATCGTCAGGGGTTGAAGTTCACGTTCACTTTAACATTCACTGTTCCACTTGGTATCACCACTTATACACCACAATGTATGTCAATTTTCTGTTAACAGTTGATAACACTCACTGTTGCCGTTTATACAACCTTATCTTTTAAATGTCTGGCGTAGGTTGTTTTGGTCTTGGGTTGAAAACGTAAAAGTTGATAATACAATGTCGTTAAAAGTTGTTAAAAATTATTAAAAATTGCTGGCAATTGGTTTGTATACTGACACCCTATGTTGTTGCACGGCACGGAAAACAATGTTTTATACAAACCAATTGCCAGCAATTTTTAATAATTTTAACAACTTTTAACGACATTGTATTATCAGCTCTTACGTTTTCAACCCAAGACGAAAACAACCTACGTCAGACATTTAAAAGATAAGGTTGTATAAACGGAAACAGTGAGTGTTGTCAACTGTTAACAGAAAATTGACATACATTGTGGTGTATAAGTGGTGATACCGAATGGAACAGTGAATGTTAAAGTGAACGTGACCTTGAACCCCTGATAATGGCTCTGTTGCAGCCGAAACATTAAGGAACATTACTAAGAAATAAAGTGCATTTGTTGGTTTGATTGCTGAATGTTTGGCAAGAAAAAAAAAAAACGGGGTGTGGCTGTGTCGGGGACACGGCCGTGTGTTTTACGTGAATACGTGTACGTTAACGGGTAATATTTTCTTTCAGCGTATGATATGTATGTCATAATCATTCCTTTACAGTAAGAAGTCCTTCGATTCTTGATGTTTTATTTATGATGGCAACATTTTCCTTTCGTCGGGTTCAGGAAAGAAAGGAAGTAAACAAATAATTAGTGTGTTATAATTTTATTAATGATCGGTCTGTGATACGAAAAGTACGATACAAATGGCATACAGGATACATCGAGATTTCTGGTGAACGTTAAATCAATACAGGTATTGCCTAGCGTTGTTGGAGGAGTTTCGATATAAGACAAATTAAACTAGCTGAGCATGAAGTCGGGCAACGAGCGGTCTTGCGAGACATTAACATTAAAGTCTCCGACGATCATGATTGGTGTAGTGAGATCTGGTTCGTATTCGGGTATAATCTTAATGATGTTTTTAGAATACTTTAGCAACGATCGTAACATACAGAGCTTCATCGCACACAACCGATGTCTATACAGCCCGGCGTTGATACAGAAGCGATTACATCATCCACTTGCATAGGCTCGGCCGACCCAGCGGCAGACGTACTTGCGCCGTCGTTGATCCGCTCGGACGCCTTAAGTTTTTTTACGTTCCCGGCACCGCTTCACTCTATCATATGGTGTTTTATGGGTATCACTGGATTGCTCTTGAGAAGCCCTTTCCAACCGTATACGATTTCTATATTTTGATTTGGCTTTTTGACGAGTATATTGGCCGACATTGTATTAAGTTTTCGTAATTTTTAACTTTAACACCATATATATTCACCATAACTATTCCACACTAATGTTTTGTGTACGCAATCGATAAATATTGACGAGAGCTGTAAATTGAAAGTGAAACGAGCGTCATAGCTTCTCCGAGTCAAAATGTATACTAAGCGGAAAGTATGTGACGCGGCGAAACGACCTGAAAATGGCGGCGCTTCCCCCTCCGCCGCGCGCGATGCGTCACAGTCCCCACTCAACG